>VYXB01005034.1:0-83410 GCA_013397135.1 Pachyramphus minor | reverse complement strand
CCCCCCATCCCTGGAGCCCCAAAAGCTTTGGCAGAGATTTAACTGTGGATATGCTCAACTTAAAATATGTCAGTTTGGAATATGCAGCAATTCTTGCCGCTCCAGCAAAGGGGAATTTATAAATATCCACTTGTTACTTTTTAAGCCTTTAAGTTATTTTGAGATCTCTTGCATTTTTTTTGATTTTTCTGTCAGTAGTTTAAACACTTTGAAATGTTTTCCTCTTGACTAAGAGGAGAACTATTGTTAACTACATGTAAAAACTACTCAGTGATATTATATAACCATAAGTCACTGTCCTGAAAGTAAAAATATACTTGTTTTTAAGCAAGTAGAATTTTTTTTTTTGTAGTGATACTGCTGTACTTTCTTTTCAGCTTATAAAGTTAAAAAAATAAATTTACTGGGGTTGTGTTAGTTATGCCTGTCTACCTTATCTAAATCACAAATGCACCAGAAGTTACATTCCAAATTTTGTTAAAGTAAAGCCAGAGGAACCTGTAGCAGCAGTAGAGGTGATACATGTAGGAATTTAGGGTTTGGGGGTAAAGATAATTGTGTTTTTCTTCAGAAAATGATTTCCAAAGAGGGGATGCACTTCCTGCTGCTGCTGCAGTGGAGAGGACAGAGAGGTTCCTTTTGGTTTCCAGCAAAGGATAGTTCTTCCTTGTTAGAAGGGAAAGATAAACTGTAAGGAGTCAAAATGTTTTGTTTTGTTTTTTTTTTATTATTTAGGTATCAAGTGTGATGACAAATCCTTAAAATAATAGTCCTATGTGCAAACTGAGTCTTGAACTAACTCCTAAAACTGTGTCACATGACATTGACCCCCAGCATAAGTCAGGAGTAGTGGAAGGAAGATTTTGCCCAGGCATGAGAAGTAGGACACAGTGGTTATATAGATGATTACGATTAGATTTGTTTCCACTATAGTCTCTAAATATTGCCAATACAGTCTCTAAATAACAGCTCTATTATCTGTTACAGTGAATTGTTGTATCATCAGGTCATGGTCCCTCTTGTTGAGTCACACACTTTGAGACCCCCTCACTTCCTAAACTTCCCAGAGAAGTCCATGTTCAGCAGGATCCACTTAGTCCCAGGTTTAGTCAACAATCCGTGTCTAAAGAATTAAAACATCAGCAGTGTTGGGTAGAAACAGGCAGGTTTAGTGTCTGGCCTTGCAGAACTCCTGGTTACAAAGCAACAAATCACCTGTGGAGCTCCTTTAGGATTTTATCTCCCCATTTGACCAGATCTTAGCGCTTTCATTGACCCATCCCAAAGTGAGTGCTCCCTGTCTTTGGGAACACCAGGGGGGAGATCCACCCAGAAACTGCCTGCAGCCAACCAGTTGGCCCAGTCTCCACCAGCACTTTTAGACCCTTTTTGCACAGACACAAGGAGCGTGAGGTGTTGCAGCTGCCCTTTGCCGGGGAAGAACCGCAACCGGTGGAGTTCAACCAGCACAGCTCAGCCCTTTCCTGAGCACACTCTGCTCAAGGAGATGAGCTGAATCATTTGATTTATTTTTTAACATTTCCAGGCTTGCACACTGATTTAAGATGGTTTTTTTCTGTTGCAGATGTCCTGGCTCTGGCAGCTGCCATCAGGGCTCTGGCCGGTGCCACGCGCCGGGCTCGCACCGCGCTCTGGTGCGCGGCACAGATGACTTGGCCGAAAAACCCCCCGGGGGGCCTGGAGGAACAAGAAGCTGCTCAAGGGGCACTGCAGGAGCTTTCTCCTCCAAGCACAAGCACACAAGGGAAGAGCAGCGTGGAGCAAGACAAGCCTGAGGAACCCACGAGGATCGTGGAATAACGGGAGATAACAGTGGCGACGGGAGGGAGAGGCTGAGGACGGGGAGGGAAGGGCTCGGGGCCCTGCACAGCACCGTGGAAGGGGGTTTTGGTAGGATGGGAGAGAGCAAAAGGGTTAATTAATGTGCCTGGTCAGTGCTGCTGCAGTTCTGTTACTGTGATTCTGGTGTTGAGAGACACTTCTTGTTGCAGTGTTAATGCGGTTTTAATGTTGCTGGTGTTGCAGTAGGAATTTTGGTCATAAGAGGAACTAAACAGTAGCTGAGCATTCCCTTGTGTGCTTTTGCCAAAGCTCTGTGAGTCTCAGTCACCTGAGGAACCACAGACTGTGGTAGAACTTAATTCTCAATTTTTTTTTTCTTGTTAATGAGATAATTTAGCACATTTAAAGGTACTTCAAATTATTCAGGTTTTTGTGGGTTTTTTTTTGCACCATAATATAGTTCTTTGATCACTGAGTAGTTTGCATCCCATCACTCTGCTGGGAGCAATCCACACTCCCGTGTTTTTTGGGAATCAGGTCACCCAGGCTGTCACTAATTTTGACAAGAGTAATTGGTGTTTAACGTTGGTTGTGTGAGATGCTTCAGCAGTTGTGCTGCCAGTTCAGTTTCTAGGAAAACCAGTGGGAACTGAGCTTTCCTGTAGCAGAACCCACTTCAATTTTTCCCTTAAAAAAGGATTTTGTAGCTTTGCAGTGTGTGCTGCATTGGAGTACACCTTAACAGGTGATAGAAAACTGTCACTCAGGATTAGAAATTTATTGTTTCCTCAGTGGGTTAAAAACCAGTAACTACATAACATAGTATGCACTTATATTAATAACAAACAGTAATTTTTTAATTAAGTTCATGGTACTATAATTTTTTTTCAGACACATTCCATATTTATTTTAATGTGTTCATTGGATGTTTATTTAAAATTCTATTTTAGTAATATAATGCTTAAATATTTTGCCAAATCTTCTGAATAATCAGATTTAACGATTTACTCAGGAACTCTGTATATTATTATATAAATATACACATGGTATTTAGGGATTTTTTTTTTTTTTGGTGAAGGGATGTTTGCAAAATATTTACACAAAGCTAAGTATATACTAGTTTACCAAAGCTGTTTAACTGATTATTTTTTTTGGTGTGGAAGACTTAATATATTTAATTGCTGTGAATTTAGTCTCTGTTCTGTGGCTTAGACAATCAGAGTGTGGATGTTCAGGGTGAGAATTAGCAAAGAATGAGTAATTCCAGGTGTGTTCTTAGGGCATTTAGGAATATTTTGATGCTTTAACTTACTGTTACACTGTCTCTTAACATGTACTAGTGATCAATTAAGGCTCTTAAGTATTAATATATATGGTTTGGAGAGCAGTTCTTATTTTAAAATTGAATTAAGTTGGTGATTATAAGCAAAGTTTGAAAGGCAAAAATGAAGATTTTTATGTTGCACAGTGTTCAGTGTGGAATTTGACACTTTGTGGATAATTAGAGAGCTGTTTCCATATCTATGTACTTGCAAAATGTTCCAAATGTGTAGCTTTGGCTCCGTGGATGTTCCTAGAGCAGATTTTTGTCTCAATAGTGCCATCCTTAAACCTCTGTTGAGGCAGCAGCGTGGAAACTCGTAGCAAAAATTTACACATTGTAATCCACTGAGCAAAGTTTAAAAGCAGAAGTAGGTAGAAATCAGATTCTTAGTGTAGCAAAGTAATGTCGGGTTTTTTTCCCTCCAAAGAAAGTGAATTCAACTTAAAAGAGTATTTTTTTCAGCCTTAGCCTAAAAATACAGGTAACAGTTACTTGAGTGTGAGTGTTTTCTCTGTGTGCACATGCAGTTTATTTGCACAGACTAATTTAACAGGGCCAGATTTGTGTTTGTGACAGTAAATAACCCCCAGCTGACAAGTGGAGCTTTCAGTTCATGGATGATTTTGTGGTTTAATTACCATTACTGTGGTGACAGGGAATCGGGCTTTGCAGGCCTGGGTCAGCTCTTCTGTTTACAGAACACTTGCAGGGTGGTTTTGTGGTGAATGTATAGGGCATAGTGGGTCCTTATTGCATTATTAGTGTTAATTAATGTTGTGAAGGAACGTGGTCTTAATTGGTTCATAATTAATGTGCCTTCAACAGCCTCATTTTCCCCAAAATGATAAACAGCTTCTGTTTTCCAACTGCAGTTTAAAAACGCATTTTAAAGGGTTCCAAGGTGGCCGAACCGGACTCCAATTAACACCCACTGTTAATGATGGTAATTGCACTCATTAGACCGGCCAGTTTGGGGCTCTTTAAGTGGCTGTGGAATGTTGTCACCCTGGGTCTCCTGTGCCAGTGTCACATGTTCCTTGTCATGCCCTACAAATCCCCTCCCGGCACATGCTCAGATTTCACTTTGCCCCGCTCTGTTTCCTTCAGAAAAACCTCCAGATCTTCACCTAAAAAAGGGTTTTTGTGCCCATTTCTTTAACTGATTTGCTTATGGGCAGCATCAGACCTAGACTTGCCCTCAATTCTCGTTTCAGAATACTTCAGTTCTGTTGCTTTATTGCTTCCCCCTCTTATATTTTAGGGGGGAAAAAACACTGTTTTTTGTAAAACAACAGCTGGAGTTGCAGCAGCTCTGTCGTTCATGATGTTATTTTTGCTGCCTGGTGGTTAATTTGCCAACAAGGTACAAATCCTCTAAGTCTTGCACTGAATTTTTGGTATGAATAAGTACAAGTGTAATGCTTGTGTGGTTTTAGGAGCTGATTGTTACTGACTTAGAGAGAAGCAGGGCTGAGGTTTTAGGTCACCCTGAAGCCAGGGAGGTGGTTTTGGCTTGGATTTAGGTTTGAATTTTGCCTGTGGTTTTTAGGGACTGTTACTGACTTCAGGGGAAGCAGAGTTGAGGGTTTAGGTCACACTTAAGGCAGAGAGCTGGTTTTGGTTTGGATTTAGGTTTGACTTTTGGAAGAAATAAAAAAAAAAAGAAATCTTCCTTTCCCTCCCCATTTTGAGAAGCAATCAGGTAAAACTCAGTTTGTTCCCTTCTCCATTTCCACCCACCCCACCCCTCTCAGCTGTAAGATTTAATTCTTTGGGGCTTTCTCCTGTTTTGATGTTTAAAGTTTAAACTTTTGGATGAGGTGAAGGGTTGCAGTCAGTCCTGGGAGCAGTGATTGCTCCACTTTAAGCAAACAGGGTCCTTAGAGTCCCTTCTTAAGTCAGGACTAATATCAGGGTGTGATTTCATAGTGAATCTGTAATGCTTTAAAAATCCCAAATCAATAGTCCTGTACAACACAGGCTTAAGAATTGTGGTTATTTATTTATTTATAAATAACTGGAGGCTTCTCAACCTTATTAATTCCCAGAACAGAGGCCACAGCAGGGGAAGAACTGTTTGTTTGGGTTTTTTTTCTGGTTATAGGTTTTGTATCTCTGTTTTTCTTCTGTACCCACAGGGTCCCTCTGTCAGTTAAATTACTTTGATGGTGTTTTTAGAAAGTAAAACCCAGAAATTGGTATTAATTTGTTATTTTCATTAGAGCAGCATGAAGGGAGGTTATTTAAGTTCATGATGCTGGTCTTGCTGTGGCCTTTTCAGGAGTGTGTGAGACTTAGTTCCCAAACTGCTGCTATTGGATTTTTTTCCTTCCACACTGAATATTCTTTGCTGGTGATATTTAGAACCACTTTTTGTCTGTACCTGGATAGGTCTAATTTGGGAATTATTTGCCTTTTGGCTTGGAAACTGCTGTTCTAGTTCATAGTAAGTCTCTTATGATTGTTCCTGGCACCTTTTTTCCTTTGAAATAAATGGTTTTAAGGTGGAGATTATGCAAGTGGGAGGCTTTGCTGAGGTAGTTGCCTTTTCAGAGAAGTGTGGGGATACTCCAGGTTTTTGTGGGAAGCTCCCTGGCTTTCCTGAGCACTTTGACAGAGGTGCCATGAGCACAACAACTTCCTGGGACTCTGTTTGATCTGCAACCCTGGCCCCACCTCCCTTTCTGTTTGGGGATGTAAAGGGGGAAAGGGGAGCTCCAAGAAGGAAGGAAACACTAGGAATCTTAATTCCAGTGGGGAGGGTCACTCCCCTGTGTGACTCCTGTGGCCAGAAGGGTGTGAGGGGCTGGGAATCTCTCTGCTTAAACCAGGATTCCCTTTTCCCACGTGCTGCTGAGACTTGTGGCAGAGTTGGCTCGTTCCTGTCCCATTCTGGAAGTCATCCTTCCACCCATGTGTGTTTTAATCATGTGGAATTAAGCTGTGTCCCAGCTTGAGGGACTGGGAGAGGGCTTGGGAACAGCAGGCTCTGGGTCTGGTGCTCCCTCTGGGATCAGGATCTCTCCCAGCTGCTCCTGTTAGGGGGGAGAATGAGGTAGGATTTAAGCTCAGCTTTTCTAGACCTAGTACTCCTTGCCTTTTGTCATTTTCTGAGCACAAAATCTGTTTATTTGGGGTTTAAATCCGTTCTTCCTCCAGTGACAACACCCAGCTTTGCTCAGTGGACTCTTCACAGGTACCACTTAATGACTTAAGAAGTCATAGCTCTAATTCTGTAGGAAGCTGGATTTTTGTTTGGTTTAAATGCTGTAAAGATTATGCAACAAACAGACCTTAAGCCTGTATGTTTTTATTTTTTTTAAAGCTCAATTTTTACCTGCTCTGGGAGCTGGTGGGGTTTTTTGGTCCCTTTGTTTGGGAGCTGCAATGTCAAAATGCTGCACGTTGGCACAACCCAAAGCAGTGGGTCTGGGGATTTTGTTCATCATATCTTTTTATTTTTTTGGCATGCTGTAGCTGTAAAACTAATTTTTAAATTCTTTATGGCCACAGTCTTCTCCAGGTTTATTTTTTTCCTAACAGAGCCATTGAAGTGGAAGGACCTGAGTTACTGATTGTTCAGCTCTTCACATTTGTAGGTTATATTGAGCAGGGGAAGGGAACACTTCACATCAGTCAATATGAAGGCAGTTGACTTTGGGATGTATATTTTAATTATTATTTTTCAATAATTAGGCTGAGCATGGTCCTGCTTCCATTGGAGCCACAGCTTTGAGATTTCTGTCCTGATCTGGCTTTGCTGCTTGACTGGTTGAACCTCCAGTTATGAGCTTTTTTTTTACTCCTTGGAATTAGCCAGGATAATGTTGCTTTCTCTTAAAGCTGAGGAATGGACCTACTGCAGAAACTGGGGCCAAACTGGGTGGATTTCTGGGAATTTTTGCACCTTGTTTTATCCTGTCCTGCTTTGAGGGAAACAGAGCCTGAACTGTGTGAAGACTTTGATTTATTTCCCATGCAGTTTATCCATGGCACTTTTTTTTGATTTGTGGAACTTGAGGTGTCTGATTTTTATCTGTTATTTTTTTGGTAGATACTGATTTGTGAATTTTTTTCCATAAAATAAATTTGCCAATCAATTTTCTCACTTATATGGAATGGAAGGTCCTTATTTTTCTTCACTAGCAATACTCTAATCAAGATGCAAAAAAATAAGTGTTTAATGTATCTGTGCTGCTAGAGATTGAAAATGTATCAGGTTAGGAGCAACTTTTAAACCAGTTGAGGAACTGGAGCTATAAATCCTCTTTGCGTGTTGCCAAATAGGCTTTAAAAAGGAAAATATTTCCATATAGAGTATTAAAAAAGCTTGTCAGAGAAAATAAATCAGAGTCAAAAATCATTGCCAGACAAAGATTGCTTCACATTTTTTTACTGCATCAAATAAACTTGTTTATGCACAGTAATAACTTAATGAGCATAGTTGTGGTTTTTTTCCACAGAATTTGGCTATTTCCAGTATATAGATGGAGGAAAAATAAGTTTCCTTTTATTTTTTATGACAGATATACAAAGATGAATAGTGTCTATATTTTAATAAACTGTTTGGTGTCTGAAGTGTATATTTTACATGTCTGTTGGTCCAACTCATTTGTTGAAAACAGCTGCTGGTGAAATACTCCTGAAGGAGATCTTGGATTGATCCACTCAGTTGGCCCAACAGAAAGATGTCAAATTATAATTTAGCTTTAAAAAAAAAAAGTCAATGAATCAGTTTAAGCTTCTTTAAGTATTTCTGTAACACAACTGTGGACGTTTGAACGCTGCAAAAATCTTACTTCTACCTCTTGTGTAACATCCTTTAAAAAATGATCCTTCACAGATGTACTTTGGTATCACAGGGTGTTGGTTCACCTTAATTTGGGAATTTCATCTGCTTTTCCTCTTTTCTTTCCCTGTGGAACACCAGGATGCCTTGTTATGTCCACCTGTGTTAAGGAGCTTCAGCAAAATGTGCACGTTCACGTGGTTTTTGTTAAAGGCCCAGCGGTCAAAAGATGTGATTAAGTCTCAGAAATTGAAGAATTCTGTAATAAATCATGGCCAGTATAATTTTCTGGGTTTTTTTTTTTAATGTGATTTGATTCTTCTTTTATTTAAATAATCACCTGTGTTGTGTGTATGTCTCTAATAAATAGTGACAGCTTTAGTTCAACCCTTGCTATTTCTCAGCTGCTTTTCTCCACAGGAGGTGAATTTGAGTTGGTAATTCTGCCTTGTTACGTGTTCAGTCCCAAAAATGACAATTCTTCATGTTTTGTGTGACTGATTTGATTAATTCTGCAGAAGAAGAAAGGAGCAGTTTTGGTTGGCACTTGTCGAACTTGGGGCTGAGGAATCTCTTTTACTCTGGCTGTGTGGGCACACAGAAAATGTGCATTTTCATCAAGTAGTTGAGAATAAAGAACAACCTTTAGTAAGGATTTGATGGAGTGTTATGGGAGGGAATCATGAATTGTTGGAGCAGGTCCATAGGAGGTGCTCTCAGGGCTGGAGCCCCTCTGCTCTGGAGCCAGGCTGGGAGAGCTGGGGGGGTTCCCCTGGAGAAGAGAGGATCCAGGGAGACCTGAGAGCCCCTTGCAGGGTCTGAAGGGGCTCCAGGAGATTTGGAGAGGGACTGGGGACAGGGGATGGAGGGACAGGACACAGGGAATTGCTTTAACTGAAAGAGAGTAAATTTGGATCAGATATTAGGGAGAAATTCTTCCCTGTGAAGGTGGTGAGGCCCTGGCACAGGTTGCCCAGAGAAGCTGTGGCTGCCCCTGGATCCCTGGAAGTGTCCAAGACCAGGTTGGATGGGGCTTGGAGCAACCTGTGATGGGCAGGGACCCCTTCCACTGTAGCAGGAGATAGGAATGAGATGATCCTGAAGTTCAGGAGAGGAGGAGGCTCAGGGGAGACCTCATCCCTCTCTGCAACTCCCTGACAGGAGGGGGGAGCCAGGTGGGGGTTGGTCTCTGCTCCCAGGAACCAGCAGTAGGACAAGAGGGTCTCAAGCTGTGCCAGGGGAGGTTTAGGTTGGATTTTAGGAAGGAATTCTTTGCAGAGAGAGTGCTCAGCCCTTGGAATGTGCTGCCCAGGGAGGGGGTGGAGTCACCGTCCCTGGAGGTGTTTGAGGTGACACTGGATGTGGCATCAGTCCCATGGGCTGGGAACCACGGCAGGATTGGAGCAAGGGTTGGACTGGATGATCTCAGAGGTCCTTTCCAAGCCAGCTGAGTCCTTGATTCTCTTCCAACCCAAACCATTCAGGGATTCTATAAATCCTTTACACCGAACATCCTAAAAGACAACGAGCTTTGCAAACCACTGACAGGCAGAGTTTGATTCCCTTCTCCCTTGCTCAGTGAGATGAATCTGGGCAAATTTCAATTATATGGAAACCATTTATAGCATGGATTTGTGTATAATAGCACTTGATCCACCTCATATCCTTAAGGGATGTTGCTCTGGTGACACAGATGCACAGTGCCAGCCTGGCAGGTGGCAGGGGCTGGGATTGCACTTCTTCTTCAGCACCATGTGGAGCACAAACTGCCAATCCCTCTTGTTACTTCCATTGTGCATGGAATTAATCCCATCCTGCACAGTTTGTGAACATGTTTCTGGGCACAAGTCAAGCATTGCACAGGTGATACCAGGATTTGTGGGGTTCAGTGTGACATTTCAAACCTCACAGTGGAAAAGCACCACTTGGTTTAGAGTTTAAACATCTAAGCATTTTATTGTCTTGTGACATGCAGGAAAAAATAATTTAGTCTTTTTGTTAGTGGAAAATATAAAAATGTTCATGGTGCTTTGAATAATTTTAAGGTGTAATTTCTATATTCAGCTGATCTATACATGTCCAATACCTCAAATTGCCTGTTCTGAGCAGGTTTCTCTTGTTGTTGCTGTTTGGACACAGGTTTTATGAATTAACTGCAAGAAGCCTCCTCTTTTTTTCCTCCTTTTCCACAGAGAAGGGGATTTCCAAAGCAGGATGAGTAGAGAAACATCCCTCTGCTGCCTGGTGTCTCTGCTTTTATTTAACTGCTGCTTGGTTGCTTTGATACTGGTTCCAAAACACCTGTAATGGAATAGTTGCAACTATTTTAGCAGAACTATGCTGGCAGCCTGCCTGTGGAGATACTTTCAAAACAGTCCCAGGGAAACGTTTTCCTCCTGAATTAGTCTGATAACAGTCAGTATCTATGCTGATTTTTCGTTTTTTTAAACAATGTTAATTGAAAGCGATTTAAATACACATTTCTTTGACAGGCTGATGTTTGGGAAGCCGTGAAATTTGGTTTTGCTGTTCTGATTTGAATAATGAATCCATATAAAAATGAAAACTCTGTGTTCTCACAGTGCAAAACCCCTCCACTTTCTGAGGAGACTTTTGATTTGAAGCTGAGGAATCATGTTATTTAGATAAATAAATATATATATATAGTTCAAGAGTGTTGGGTTGCAAAAGATGCACAGTGAATGTGGATAAATAAAAATGTAGTTTCTGCTACTGCTTGTGGTACAGAATTCCCAGATCCTTGTGCCTTGGCCAAGTCATTCCTGAAGGGGCTATGTGAGCATTCTAACTTACAGCTTTATGCCATAAATTATCTCTCACTTTGCTGATAAACTGTTAGTTTGAGGAATGTAGATGANTGCTTGGTTGCTTTGATACTGGTTCCAAAACACCTGTAATGGAATAGTTGCAACTATTTTAGCAGAACTGTGCTGGCAGCCTGCCTGTGGAGATACTTTCAAAACAGTCCAGGGAAACGTTTTCCTCCTGAATTAGTCTGATAACAGTCAGTATCTATGCTGATTTTTTTTTTTAAACAATGTTAATTGAAAGCAATTTAAATACACATTTCTTTGACAGGCTGATGTTTGGGAAGCCGTGAAATTTGGTTTTGCTGTTCTGATTTGAATAATGAATCCATATAAAAATGAAAACTCTGTGTTCTCACAGTGCAAAACCCCTCCACTTTCTGAGGAGACTTTTGATTTGAAGCTGAGGAATCATGTTATTTAGATAANCTTTCTGAGGAATCATGTTATTTAGATAAAAATATATATATATATATATTTAAAGAGTGTTGGGTTGCAGAAGATGCACAGTGAATTTGGATAAATAAAGAAAGTAGTTTCTGCTATTGCTTGTGGTACAGAATTCCCAGATCCTTGTGCCTTGGCCAAGTCATTCCTGAAGGAGCTATGTGGGTATTCTGATTTACAGCTTGATGACATAAATTCTCTCAAACTTTGCTGATAAACTGTTAGTTTGAGGAATGTAGATGAGTTTTGGAGCTATGAGATGTTGCTTGGTTATATCATGGAATGGTTTGTGTTGGGAGAGATCTTAAAGATCATCCAGTGCACCCCATTCCATGGGCAGGGACACTTCCCAATAGCCCAGGTTGCTCCAACCTGGCCTTGGACACTTCCAGGGATCCAGGGGCAGCCACAGCTTCTCTGGGCAACCTGTGCCAGGGCCTCTCCACCCTCCCAGGGAGGAATTCCTTCCTCCTATCTGATCTAAACCTGCCCTCTGTCAGTTTAAATTTATTCCCCTTTGTCCCATCAATCTGTGCCCTTGTAAAAAGTCCCTCTCTCAGATCTTATCCCTGTGTTTATCCATGTGGTGCACGAACAGCCCTCGGGAATGGTGTCCTTTATTGTTTGTGCTACTGTTGCTGCCCAAACAGTTCAGAGTTTGTTCAGCTCAGCTGAGACCCCTGTTAAGCAGGAGAGAATTGTTTTCCCTCAGGGATGTCCCAGCAGGGGCATCATTTATCAGTAAGTGAAGTTACATTCCATTTTAAACAGAAACATTTAAAATTCAGTGCAATTATTGAAGGCTGCTGCTGTCAGAACTGTGCAGAAGAGCTGGTCTGGGCATGGGGAGATGTGTGAGTGAAGGATTTCCTGGATGCTTAATTACCTTGTAAATTATTGACCTGGGCTCCAGCTCAGGAGAATTTAAGGACTGAATTCTGTTGTGATCTGGAAAGAAATTGCTCTCCTAGGATTAATAATCCTTCATGCAGACACTTCAGGTGTGTCTGTACATCCTGTTAGGACACAATCACACTAAACCTGTCTAAGTGCCACTGACTACAACCAATAGTTGTACAAATAATTACATAAATGTCACTAAAAGAATAAGTCCCTTTCAGAAGAGCACACTTGAATAAAAACTTTGGTGCTTGCTCCTTCATTCCTGATGGACTTTTGCTGCCTTCCAGAGGGTAATAAAAAAAAATCCCAAACTCATTATTTATACCTTGAAACAATATAAAAATAATTCAAGGTGATTTTCATACCACTAAAATATTTAAGATAGCTTTATTTATAAAAATATCCTGGTTGTGTCACCCTTTGATCTAAATCTTCCCTGTTGTATCAGCTCTTTATAACCACTTTCCTTAATCCAGAGCTGAGAATGCCACGTGTGTGTCAGGCTCAGCCTTTGACACAGGCTGGATTGCACTTGGATTACTCACTGTTGGAAGAATTTGGAGGTTAAACATCAGTATTGGCTTCTCCAGCATGTCCAAAGTGAGTAATGAACAGCACAGGCACTCCATTAGGAATTCCCTGGAAAGCAGGGCTCGCCTCACCCAATAATAATGTGGCCGTGGAAGCTTTATTTTTGGGAAGAGCTTTTGGGGCTCTGGAGCATCTGTCTGATCCCAGCGATGTCTGTGGTGCTGCTTCAGCACTTAAAAACACACACTGTGTTGGGGTAACTCTGAAATGGATTAAAGTTCTCACATGAAAGATGTTTCATGAGGCAAATCAGCTTCAGGCTTCCTCTGGTGTCCTGCTGCTGGCTGAGTATTTACACAGGCCAGGTTGGATGGGGCTTGGAGCAACCTGGGATAGTGGGAGGTGTCCCTGCCCATGGCAGGGGGTGGAACAAGATGGTCTTGAAGGTCCCTTCCAACCCAAACTATTCTGGGACTCTGATTCTATTTTTTTTTTTTAATTACTTTTAACAGAACTGTTTCTGAGGCTGCTCCAGCCTGGCCTTTGACACTTCCAAGGATGGGGAATCCACACCCTCTGTGGGCAAAAAGACTTGTTGCTACAGTGTGGGATTTTTCTGTGGCAATTCCAGTGCCCTCAGGGGATAAGGAGTTGTGTGCCTCTATCAGCAGGATGTTTTATTTCATCTAGAGAACAAATCTATGGAGAAAATAATTCCTGGAGCAGGGCAGTTTTTCCCTTTACACGTCACCTCTAATACTCAAGAAGCTTTCCTGGACAGAGTTAAAATGGGAATCCCCAAGGAATATATTCAGAGAGGGAAAATTGGTAATTATTTACCTAAATGAGGGTAGATATTAGGAAGAATTTCTTTTACAATGAAGGTGGTTGAATATTTAGTAAAGCCTGAGAGCTGTTAAAATATATTTGATGGGGGTTTTATTTTACTTTTATTTTTGTGTCCTACAGAACTGCTGTAACCAGGTGAGTATCACAGTGCCTGTAAAAACAGGGTGAATATCTGTCTCTAACAGGTAAGAAATGGGTTAGAAAGTGCATAAAAATGTTTTGAAATGGGCTGGAGCTCATGAACTCTTTTGATAGCACTTGTGATATTCCAGATGATGGGGAGACCTGAGGTGACACTAAATAGTGAAACCCCTGATGGTGGAAAACCAGTGAAAGGCAAATAAACTTCTGTCTTTAAAATGGGGAAAAAAAGGAGAAGAAAATGAAAAGAATAGAAAATTATAGTCCCAGAAAGATGTTGGGACAGAAAGTAAAACTTACCTTGCAAGTACAGAAAAGATGCTGAAGAGAAGAGTCACAGCTGAACTGGTGGAGCTTTTTCTGCATCTCCAAATTCCCCAGTGCTGTAGGAAGAGAGGGCACAAATTAATGTGAGTAGAATTTGAAAAATAAATGAACTTGGCACTTTTTTCTGTGAGAGTCTTGTAGCCAGTTTGGGGTTGTGGTGTAGAATGGATGCAGAGCTTTACTCACTGTAATTATTGAGGATTTAAGGTCAAAATGGAAGGGTTGGTCAAGCAGAAACAAATAGGTTCTGCTGTTGGTGCACTGATTGTGTTTTTGCTGAAAACCTGATTTTAGCAGCATGTCCTGAGACTCTGGCAGAGTTCCACCACCCCAAATTCATGGAAAAACCTCTGGAAAAGTTAAAAACCCAGTCTAGGCCTCAATGCCAGCAGGGGAGAACGCTGCTCAGGTGCAGTTCTGTGAAGGGTTTGGGGATCAGTGGGAAGCAGGAGTGGGTTTGGGATCAACAGCTCATCCAGCTGGTCTGAAACGGGCCAAAATCCACAATGGGATGTACAAATGTCCAAAGGAATCCTTCTGATCCTCCTGGATAAGGCAGCAGCCCAGAGGGTTTGGTCCTTCCTCAGATGTGTGGAGTCAGCCCAGGTGGGAGAGATGGGAATTATCAGTGGGTCAGGAGCAGGTTGGGGACACTCAGAACACACAAAGAGACAAGTGGAGAAGGTTTGGTGCCTTCAAACATCTCCAGGTGTCCTGCCAAAATGGAATCCTGCTTGGGATATGTAGGATTAAAACACAGAAGGGATTTTGGAGGTGAGGAGGGGAGAGGAATTTTGATTAATACATGGAAAAATCTTTCATGTTAAGAGCAGGGAAGCACCAAAAAACCATGTAGGAACCTTCATAACCTTTTTTTAGAAGCCTTGGCAAGATGTGGCACTTCAACCTTTTTGTTGGTTGTTCACAAGTTTGTTTTTTTGCTGATAATTATAAAAAAGCTGCGTTCTAAGAAAAATGAATCCAGGAAGGAAAATTAATTCAGCATCTCTGTTCTTTTTTAATTCAGTGTAATACTTAGATTTGCCTTTTATGTATTAATTTTCTGTGTTCTCCATGACTCTATCAATCAACGTTTCTGGGTATATGGAACTTTATTTTTTGGGAATATGCTCCTTCAGGAGCTCCTTTAGGGAACTGCTGGTGATATTTAACACAGAATTAAATGTGGTAGGAAAAAAAAAAAATCTTTCTATGGGTTATTTGTGGGCGAAACTTTTATTAACATAGATTTTTATTTTATTGATTATTATTTTTGTGGATTATTCTAATGTGAGATAAGGAGACAAACCATCAGGGGTTTTGGTTGTCTGTAAAAACCAAATTAACATACTGAGAAAAATAAATTAATAAATCATAGATTCTTGTGCAGTATCACACGGGGGGAAAAATCCAATGAAATTCTCCTTCAGGGAGGAGCAGGAATCATTTTTCTGACAAAAATCTGCTTTTTAATGCAAAAAAAAAATCTAGAACTTAAGAGGAATATTGTAATAAGATCTTTTGCCTCAGGCTTTGCTAGTTATAATAATTCAAAGAGTTTAATTGATTTCTTGGAGAAAACCCAAACACAGCTTGTTTAAGTGTCTGAAACTATGGCTAAATTCATTTGGCATCCTTTTACTTCCAACTGAAGGGTTTGGATGAGCAGTTTTGGAGCTCGAAGATCCAATTTTCAAGTGCAAGGAAAGATTTTTCTGTGTTTTGAAACTGCTTCAGTTGCTGTTTAAAGCACATTTCCCTGATGTTTGGAGTGGGAAGAAAACACTTGTGGAAAAGCTGCCTGTTGGCTTTTCAAGGAGGAAGGGACCAGTGCTTTGCCTGATGACATTTCAATTGTTTTCCTACAAATTCAGCTTCTTTCTCTCTATAAATGTGAGCTTTTATTAGCTCATCATATATAGAGTCTCCTTTGTTTTAAACCTGTGACATGTCGTAGTTCCTGAGTAAATAAGTTGTTGGCACAGGGGGTATTTAATTTATTCTCATTTTTAGCAGCCTGTTGGGGTATCTCAGGCAATCCACTCAATTCAGGATAATTAGGGCAAGTCACAGCATCAAAAAACCCACAAACAAACAACAAAAAAACCCATAAACCTGGAGCGTAAAGGAAGCTGGGGAGGGGGACAGGACCTTTTTTGTCTTATAATTAACATCTCCAAATGGCCATTACCACATATTAATTACCTAATTCTTCTTCAAGGGCCTGGTGGTGGAGCCTGCAAGGAGCTCATTAATTATGTCTGGATGGATGGTGGAGGATTTTGCTGCTATTTGTCCTGTTTTTCAGAGAAGCACCACCCACATGGGTCCAGTAACCTGTTACCAGTACTCATGGAGCTGCTGATCATGCCAGTGGTAAAAGTGAACTTGTTATGACTCTGAAATTCTGGTAAATACAGGTGGTCCCTTATGAAAACAAAGGTGGAGATTGTGAAGTGTTGTCTCTGAGCTCTTTCTCAAGGCAGCAACGTGTTACAGGAAAGACACTGCTCATCTAATCCCGCAAGAATCCACCTCCTGCCCCTGGCAATTGCACAGTGCAGGGAAGTGTCAGCCAGGTGGGGTCATGCAGGGCTGGGGAACGCTTGATTTGCCTTGGTTTGCTCCAAAGGTGACTCTGATTTGTTCCGAGTTCCAGGCGTGGGGTGGAAGATGTTCAGTCTGTGCAATGGTACAAATGATCCTGAAATCAAACCGTGGTGAGTCAAAGATGTGCTGAGATCTGTTACTAACAGACCATGGGAAGTCTTCCTGTGTCTTTTGGAGGTCCCTGTAAGCCTGTTAGTAGCAGATAAAAAATTTGAAAGCTTCAAAACACAAGGAAGAACTGAGCAGAACTGGCAATGTCTTTAAAAGGGGGGATGCAAAAAACCCAGCTGCCTCTAAAAAAGCTGCCTCTAAACACTGGATGAAGTTACTCAGTCAATGCACAGGCAGCTCAGATGTTGCCTGAGATCTTGGTACCTTCTTTCCCCTCAATTCTATAACATTATGGTTGTTTTTGACCCACTCTGGGTAAATTAATAGAGTCATAGAGTGGTTTGGGATGGAAGGACCTTAAAGCTCATCTCATTCCACCCCCCTGCCATGGGCAGGGACAGCTTCCACTAGTACAGGTTGCTCAGACCTGTAGAGAAACCAGCCCTGGGGCAGCTTCAGTGTCTCCTGGTGGCCAGTGCCCTTGTCCCTGATCACCCCACTGCAGTAACTTCATGGTGTCCTCCAGGTTGCTCAGATTTTCTCCTTGTCACCTTCTCCTTGAGCTCTGCTTTCCCAGAGATCCCACTGGCCCTTGGGTCACACTGGATCTTTTCCAAGTCGTATTTCTCAGTAGTCAAATGCCCTGTGAACCCAATCAAGACTCAGAACCTTCAGGAGTTGAGGTTCCTACCACGTGCAAGGCAAAACCAGACTGAAAATAGGTCACTACAGCTACTGCAGCTCCCTGTCTTTGGTCTCCCTGACCAGGTTTCCCAGAGAAGCTGTGGCTGCCCCATTCCTGGAAGTGTCCAAGGCCGGGTTGGACAGGGTTTGGATCAACCTGGAAGGTGTCCCTGCCCATGGCACAGGGAATGGAACNAACCTGGACTAGTGGAAGGTGCCCATGGCACAGGGAGTGGAATGAACTGAGCTTTAAGGTCCCTTCCAACCCAAACCATTCTGGGATTCGTTGCCTCTTTTTCAACTCCTGCTTTCAAAATCCTAAATAAAACTCCCTTTTGCTGCCCTGATGGTGTTTTTGTGCCCTGAAAAGTGATGTAACACAACATATCACTGTGTTTTCAGACCCTTGGACTGTGCAGCACCTTATCTGCTTTGTTTACTGCCAAAAATAAGCGTATCTTGCAGCTCACCCCTGATAGTTGCACAGAGCTGAAGTGGCTGTGGGGGAGCCTGCTGGGCTCTCTTGTACCTCCCCTGTCCTTAGCAGAAAACAGTTTTAAATTTAAAATACTGTGGTTGCTAATAAGAGTTGGTGTGAACTCTGCTTTTAGGAAATTGTTTAAAAAATAGAAATTTTACTGGTAAATATGGAACTTATGATCTTGAGCCTCTGAGATGGGCTGGAGGTGCAGCTCAGGCCATTTGTGGATACACTTTCTATTCCTGAGGCATAAAGGTGAGTAGATATATAAACCATATATATATAAGGTTAAGAAAGGGAGATACACACTTAGGTTTATTAACTTGCTGTTTGTTTGCCATTGTAACAGCTCCTGCCTGGGAGGTTATAAATAAACCTACTATTGATCTGATGCCTTTGGAGAAGAATTCCCATGCAGTGTGTAACGCTGATAAGTCGGCAGCTGCCTGTTCCCGAGTCCCCACGTCACATCCAGCACTTGGCTTTGGGATGGACCCTTGAGGAGCAGTTCTGACCCCAGATCACCAAAACCCACACATCTGACCGTGGTTTTTAGGTTTTTTTCGCCCCCCCCTCCTGTTGCTGGAGTGTCCCAGTGAGTCCCTAAAGCGCTGCCCTTTCGCCTCTGTCCTGCAGGAAACTTAATCTCCCCGGTAAATGACACCCGGAGCTATTTTGGAGCTGGACTGAAGAGGGGAAAGCAAAGCACGTCAGCAATTTGACTGGGGGAGGACAACCCAGGGGAGGGGAGGGGGTGGCACAGCCTAACCCTGGGCAGCAAAGCCACTGCTGGGGGATTTGGGGGGACCTTCTGCCGCACGTCCCGGCCGTCGCTGGGGTTTCTGTTTTATTTTCCTGGAGGGGGAAGGTGTGTGTGGGGGGGAAACCCAAACCAACATGGTCTCCCCATGTCCTCTGTTCCCCTCTTCCCTCTTCCCCCTTCTGTCATCTCAGTAGGAATCGGCTTTTTTCTTACCCTGCCCAGAGCTTTGTTCTCCTCAGGCTCAGACAAGACTCCAGGTAAGACCTAAACGTTCAGCTAAGGAGAGGTGGATTTGGGGATGCTGATTTCCAGCAGCAAGTGGAGAGTGTTTGTACCTGAGGGAGGGGTGAAGTCGTTTCTGTGCCGTGCTGGAGTGTGTCTTGCTTTATGAAACATGTTTAGGGATGATGCTGAAGGTACAGGGAGTAAATCCATCCTTCCTCTGCTCTGAACCAAATGTGGATTGTTTTGTTTAATTGCTTCTGGCCATGCAATCAAAAGAGGAAAGATTGTGTGCCAGAGGAGAGGAGAAAGGAGAAAAATCAGGTTTAAAGCTGTTGATTCTGCTTGATACGTTGAGACAGCAGTGCTTGGAAAGCCTGGAAAACACTCGGAACCTGTGGAGAAGCAGCAGCAGCAGCAAGGAGTGCTTTGAAAAGTTTTATTTCCAGGGCATAATCTCAGGGCTGCTTTTCTCTCCAGCCAGGGCTTTTTTTCACCCCCCCCCCTGAGTTCTTGCCCAGTGTCAGCACAGATTCACTCTGCAAACCCCCCACCCTCCTCCTGCTCCTCCAAACGGGCTCTGATGGGAGATGGGGAGAGATGGAGCCCGACAGCTGAGGCTATTTTGGGCCCTCCAGCTCAATGGGGTGGAGTGATTGTAATGACAATGACGTCCACTTGTTAAAATACAAGGGCTTAGGTCGGAGCCGCTGCTGATTGTCACCGAGGGAAAGCTTTGTCCGTGTGGGAGCCGTGATCCCGAGACTCCTTTGCATAGGAAATCACATGTGCTGAACCCAGAGCATTTCTGTCTTTGCAAGTCTGGTTTTTTTTTCTGGGATCTGCCATAGCTGCTTCTCTCCGAGGCTGTGTGTAAAGCAAAGGCCAGTTGGGCGAAATTTGTAATTTTGTGATGAAATTGTCAGAATTTAAATCACTCCCTTTCTGTCCCCAGGGTGGCAAACCCAGGATTTTTGGCTTTTCCTTCCATTCTCACCCCCACAGAGCAGGAATGAGCATCACTGTGTGTCTGACACCTCCCTGGTGCTTTAGCCTTTTCTTACTTCAGAGCAGCCTTGTTGCCTTTAGGCTCAGAAAAATAGAAGGGAAAGGAGCTGCTGTAGAATCTTGATGGGCTGATCTGAGCAGGTTTAGGCCTGTGAAAGTTTCTGGGGTCATTTTAGAGCTCCACTGAGGGCAGAATTCGAAATGAAGCCCCCATGGTGCGAGAAAACCCAGGTAGGATGAAGTCCCTGCTCTGTATGGAGCTCTTGGAGCTGTTGCTGTGTTGTTGGAAAGAGGTTAAAAGAGGGATGAGCTTTGCAAGCAGCAGATCTGTTTATATCCAAGAGGAAAGATAATATGTGCTTTAAGGATATAAATCATCCAAGTGCCTTCAGTCTCCTGTGTTTTTCAATAAGTGTGTGCTACTAACATGTCTGGAAGGTGATCTGACTGCCTTCTCCAGGAGCTTTCACAAACCACATGATTTATTCTTGGTTCTTTTTGAAATTTTGTAATGTTTTGGCTCCTGTTTGCTACCACTCATTGTAACTAGCCAGGTTATTGATAAAGGATTAATAATGCGAGCATGAGGTGAGGCAGGTCCTTTCTAGGTCCACTGGTGCATTTTTAGCCCTGCCCTGAAGGTCAGAGTTGTGAGATGGCCTCACCTCCAGCAGGGCCTTTTCCCCAGGGGCTGCTCACCAGGTTTGACACCATGTCAGCCCCTGACCTGCTGTGAACTTTCCCTTAAAGGAATCTCCTGTGGGTGTTGGATTAGGATGGAGGCAGTAGATGGCAGGGAATGCAGACCAGCCTTGCTTTGGATCGAGTCAGAAGCTCCTTGCAACAGGCTCAGTGTGTTGCAGGGTCTCAGTGTCCGACATCTCCAGTGCAGGAGGTGGATCCACCACGGAAAGCTCATCCAGTGACCTTTGAATGTGCCAAAATGGGTTGTCCCTCACTGAAGTGGAATTCAGAGTAGCCCAAGCTAAGCCCTGAGTCCAGCTCCTCAGCCACAGATCCCGTTCCCGCTCTGCTGAAACGGGCACGGGATAAATTCTGGGATCTCGGGTTAATGTGCTGGTGCAAATCTGTGCTCCCTCCTGGTTTAGGGCTGTGATGGGCAGGCAGCACTGGGTGTGCTGGTGTGCATTTCACCCCTGGAGCACACTGTCTGCTCTGGTGGCTCCCAGGCCCCCACCAGAGCCCCTCTGATGTCACCCAGCCCGCAGCTGACACCCAACACTTGTGCTGCTTCCAAGCTGTCCATTCCCCCCGGGAGGCTGCTGGAAGCAGGAGGGCAGCAGGAGGTTACTGCTGCTTCCCCTCAGCAGGGTTTTAGACATCAAAGGAAAGCCACACTTCCCATTTGACGACCCACCAACTTCCCTCCCCGCCCACGGATTCCATTTCCTGATGGTTTTAGATAGAACAATACATGCAGATATGTCTTTCCTGATGGTTTTAGATAGAACAATACACGCAGATATGTCTTGTAAACTACAGCAATACCAGCACTGCCTTGATTTTTATCTGCAGCTTCTGTTTTAGTGATGTTCTTTGAAAGCTCAGGATCCAGAGACCAGAGGTTCCCTGTGGATGTTGCCCTTCCCATCAGGAAAGGAAGGAGTGCAAGGCTTAGAAGCTACCATTGCAGAGAAAGTCCTGGAAACAGGAGCTCTAAGGGCAGGAAAAATATCCCAAATTGATATTTTTTTTGCTTGGGCGAAGAAAGGGTAAAAGAGGATTGAAAAAACGAGCAAATAGAAGCATAGTGGGCATTCATGTGGTGTTAAGAGAACCTCAATACCATGTGTTTGGACTGTGTGTGTGTTTGGGCTGTGGTGATCTCTTAGGTTTAGGTTTACATCCCCAAAGTCTCCATTCTGCAGGTGTGCAACTCGTGACCACCTTTGCCTCAGGAATATTTTAGGAGATGGATTGAATGGTGCTTTTTGCACTTTGCCCAGAGGCAGAGTGGGCAGGATTCCCTTCCTAAGCACTGAAGTGAAAGGCTTGGACAGAGAATAACCTGCCACCCCTGTCCTCTCCTTGCAAAGAGCATCATCACAGGCTGCTGATGGCTTATGGGGGGAGACCTCTGACTCCTCAGGGGTTGTTGAAGGCTTTCCAGGTTCAGATCAGCATTGCTGAAGCAACACGAAACCAACCCATGAGCTGGCAGAGCACAGTGAACCGCAGGAGGTCAGGAAATGGAGCCAGGCTGGGAGAGCTGGGGGGGTTCACCTGGAGAAGAGAAGCTCCAGGGAGAGCTGAGAGCCCCTTGCAGGGCCTAAAGGGGCTCCAGGAGAGCTGGAGAGGGACTGGGGACAAGGGAGGAAGGGACAGCACACAGGGAATGGCTTCCCACTGCCAGAGGGCAGAGTTACATGGGATGTTGAGAAGAAATTCTTCCCTGTGAGGATGGGGAGGCCCTGGCACAGGTTGCCCAGGGAAGCTGTGGCTGCCTCTGGATCCCTGGAAATGTTCAAGGCCAGGTTGGGTGGGGATTGGAGCAACCTGGGATAGGGGAAGGTGTCCCTGCCCATGGCAGGGGGTGGAACAAGATGAACTTTAAGGTCCCTTCCCACCCAACCCCTCCTGGGACTCTGTGGCACCATCCTCAGGACTCTCCATCTCCCGTTGACTCTCCTGCTGAGCTCCACCTCCGAGTACTTGGGCAGGATCTGGAAAAGTCTGTGGCTCTTCCCACTGGAAGGGAATTGTTTGCTTGTCCAGGGGGAAGCAGGTGTTGGGCAGAGACTGGAAGTGGAGGGGACAGCAGTGGGCAGGAGGCCTTGTCTGGCTGCATGGCTGAGTTTGGCTCCTGGGCAGTGATTTATTTGCATTGTCTGACAGCTCTGTGCACTTCTGCCTCATTCCCCCAAACACAAACCAGTGAAAAATTGAATGAATAACAACATAATTAAAGTTACAAGTGCTGCCAGTTTTCCTTTGGAGTGCTCAGAAATACCCCAGATGGGAATGTGATCTCTGCTGCAAATGATTAATCACAGAGGGATTACATGGGGAAATATGACACTGGCAAATGTCTGAGATTTATTGGAAAGGGCATCTGCATTGACTTGGTTTATTCATGCTTTGTTGTCAGTCCTGTCCCTTCCAAGGAAGCTGTCCTGGCACTTGCAATGAGTTATTTTTTTTTTTTAAGTTCAAGAGTTACTGGATTTTCTTTTTTTAAGTTTAAATGAACATATAAATAACCTAAATTTATGTAATTATTTACTAAGTTGTTTGACAGGTTACAAAGTTGATTAACGAGTTACATTGTAGAAATATTAAATCTTGTCCTTTCAGCATGTTAAGTTTCTTCTCTCCTTACTTCTAAATATAATTATGAGCATAATCCAATGTGATGCATTTTATCCCATTTAAAATTAGATAAAATGTGATTTATCTCATGCAGCCTGTCTGGCCTGTTAGATGTGTTAGATACTTCTTGCAGCCTCATCTTTGCCACAAGTTAGGATTTCATGCCTGTTACAGCACCCATAAAACAAGGGGTTTTACCCCTTTTTTCATACAGGGACTGAAGATCCAAGAGTTTGTGTGTCTTTCTCATATTTATATAAGTAATTCAATAGCAGAGCAAGGAAAAAACTGTGTTTTTCTTTCTGGCAATGTTAGAAATAAATGTAGCAGGTGGTGATGAGCCCTGGATTTTCTTCTGGATCCTGACCATTCATAGTGGGGTAAGAACCTCGGAGTGTGAGGGCACGTGGTGGAAACTGGGGGAGGTGCTGGTTACATCACAGGATTTGGGGTCTTCACCCTGCACTGGGAGGTCTGTGGACTCCTAGTGATGGAGAGAAGGGAATTCCAAACACCAGGCAAGTGTTTGGGAGCAACAGGAGAGAGAGGCTGAGCCTTGAGGCCACTGGAGAGAAGCGTCTTGGGTGGATCTGGTGCATCAGTCTGGTTCAGCAGCAACAGCAACAGGCAGCTGGTGCAGCAGGTTCTCCCTGTGTTTTGAGTGTTCTTCACTATCAGAGGAACCTGGGGTGTGTTTGGGCACTGCTTAGCATGGAAAATGGAGGAGGAGGATGCACAAGAGCTTTAAGAAGTGATCAGCATTCCTGCTCTTGTAAGAGCCATCCTCTGAGAGTCCTCACCACACTCCCACAGAGCAAAGCTCTGCTCTGGGAGTGGATGCATCTCCAGGGCTCCAGGTGAGGGAAAGAGAGGTGGCTTGAGAGAAACCACTGTTTGCTGGAAGGTGCCTGGCTGGTTCCCAAGCAGGCACCTCTTCTGTCTGTAACCATCCCAGTGCATTTCTCCATGTAATGCAGGGCTCAGTTTGATGCAGAATTGAAGCAACTTTTTTTGCTCTTTTTGGCGCTGTGGATTTGAATCTGAAATGAGTCAGAGTGACACATTGATCAGAGACAACCAGGGACACAGGAAGGACAAGACATGGCAGTGTCTCCTGAAGATAAACCCAAGTGCTTTGATGACACAGTGCAGCCTGAAATCCAAGTTAATGGCCCTGAAAGATTAGGACATAAGCTCAGAGCCTGTGTTTTCATTGTTAACTCTCATTTAATGTAGTGAATGGCACTGCTTGGCTCTCCAGAGTTGAGCTCTGAACCTCAGCATCCCCTTCTGAACACTGACATAGTGCCTCCCCAAATTAGCAGAAGACTCTGATTGTCAATCAATTGACTTCAGTGGAAATTTCCACTGACTTCAGTGTACTTTGGCTCCAGCCCCAGGCTCTGTGCTTTCAAACCATTCATGCAGCTTCTCTGCCTGCAGCTTTGCAGGTGTTTATGGAAAATACATTTTTAAAGCTCAAGTGAGGGCAGAGGTTGAAGGTATTAAGAGGGACTACAGGAGTTCAAACTAGTTCACTGGTTTCTAGACCACTATTAGACCAAGAGAAAACCAGAGCTGTGTTCAATGCAATTAGTGCTGAATGTGGCTCATTAACAGAAAGTCAGCTTGTGTTGGCACTGATGACTTCAAGTCAATAATTCTTTACCTTCTCAGTGTTTATTAAAAATTATTTTCCCCCATTATTTTTTTTTTCTGCTCTCCCAGATTTAATATTTGAAACCATTTTCTTTAATCTCCAAAGTTTTGTGGGGGAATAATGAAATTTGCTTCATGCCGGGAATCAAAAGCAACTGAAATTAGTTTAGAAAGGAACAATCTCATCCAAAGGGAAAAGTCTTTGACTGCTTCTTGTTGTTTCATATGTTCTTTGGAATGAGAGAGACAGAATAGGACAGGACATGGTGGATTTTTCCTGTTAAATATAGAAAGGAGAGTGGGTTTGGTTCTGCCTTAGATCTGTGACCCAAATGAAGTTGGAAGTTTGGCCCAACAACAGCATCTTCAGTGATGATAATGATCATAGAATCACAAAATATCCTGAGCTGGAAGGGACCCACAAGGATCATCGAGCCCAAGTCCCAGCCCTGGACAAGACACCCCAACAAATCCCACCCTGTCCCTGAGAGAGCTGCCCAAGAACTTCTTGAGCTCTTATAACAAATACCATTTGGTGTTGTTGTGACCACTTTTCCAGTCTTTATTTTTGATGGCAATACGTGTTTTTTAATCCCCAGCAGCATAAATGGAAGGAAAATTGCAATGTTATTCATTTTCATGCATGACTTGCCACGTACCTCAGCAAGGACATTGTCATATATACACCGTGAACATAATTATTTCAAAATAACTATCAAGACCATCCCTGTCTTGATATGAAGAAGAAGGAGGGCAGTCAAGAAACAGGGAAAATAAGTGATTTTTTTTCCCAAGGTCATGCAGCAGGTTGATCCAAACCCCTCTCCCTGGTGCCACTGGTGATTTCCACATTAATGTACGAACAGGAGCTGGAGAAGAATGGAAAAATGGTGATTGAAGAAATGAAAGCAGGTTTTTTTGGACTGCTCCTACTGATTTCTGCTGGAGCTGGAGGGGGATTGTGAGAGCACCTGCCATTGGGTGAGAGAGTGGGTGGATGTGTGACCAGCAGGGAAACCAAACTGCTGGAGGATTAAGAAGGATATTTCTGTCTCAGTGACTGGTTTTTATTTCCTTTCTGAGTTACAGCACACAGAGCCCTGGTCCCTTTGCTTTCTGTGGCACTTTGAAGGTGAAAAAGCACAGATGTGGGAGCAGCACTGTGATCATCCCATTTAGGACCATTCCTAAAGCTCAGACAGGAGCTTTTCAGGACAGGGATGTCTGGAATCATGAGGCCAAGGAGATAAAACCGCTTAGAGAGAAATGATGGATTGAAGTCTGCTGAGTAGGACTTGAGCAACCTGGTCTAGTGGGTGGCATCCCTGCCCATGGCAGGGGGGTTGGAAATAGATGATCTTTTAGGTCCCTTCCAACTCAAGTTATTCCATGATTTTTTGAATTTCAGAGAGGCTTGGAGCTGGGAAGCTCAAATTCCTTAGAGAGCACCATCAGCAGGTCTAATCCTGCTCTCAGGAGGAGTCAGCTGGTGCACAGTTACTGGTGTCAATGGGGTTGAGAGCAGGTCTTTAGCTGTGCTGCACTTGTCAAAGTAAATCCTACCCAGTCCATGGAAAAGGTCCCTTGGAGGGTTAGAGGTGGAATGACTGCAGGAGAAGGGAAAGAAGACATCCAGGAGTGCGTGTAAGGAGCAGTGAAGAAGGAAGGAATGTTTGTGGGGTCTTGGAGGAGGTGGCCTGAAGGAGGTGGTTGCTGTTGGATTGATCTCCAACAGCACACGGGTGGGTGAAGTCTGTGTGTGAGTGAACAAGGCTGAGAAGATCAGCACCACTGATTGCTTTGGACTTTTCTGGGACACAGTGGCTCCAGAATTGCCATGAGCTTTAGTTTTCAACTCTGCTGAAGCCTCATCCCCTTGGCTGGTCCATATCACCAAACAGCTGCAGGTCAGTGCTCGGGTCCCTCTGAGAGCAGCTGAGAGGAATTGGGTGATGAAACATCTTTCCTGCAATCCCTAAGCCACGTGGGGATCTTCTGGAGAAGGCTGGCACTGTTTGGATTGCTGTGTCTATCCCCTGGGGCAGTTCCTTCACGTGGCTTTGCACTCCTGTGACCATAATGATAGAATAATAGAATCAGAGATTCTCTTATTAGGTAGGTTTGGTTGGAAGGGACTGTAAAGATTGTCCTGTTCCAACCCTCTGCCATAGGCAGGGACACCTTCTACTATTCCAGGTTACTCCAAGCCCCATCCAACCTGGCCTGGAAACCTTCCAGTGTCAGGGCAGCCACAGCTTCTCTGGGCAACCTGTGCTGAGGCTGCCCCACCCCTGGAAGTGTCCAAGGCCAGGTTGGATGGGGCTTGGAGCAACCTGGGCTAGTGGAAGGTGTCCCTGCCTCTGGCAAAGAGGTTGGAACCCAACCCAAAATGAATGTCCTTTCCAACACAAGCCATTCTGTGACTCTATGATGGAGGAAGTATCTTGATTTTTAAATACATCTCTCAGAATTTAATGTCTGTTTGTTTCCCTGCAGTTACAGAACTGGCCCATATCTTCCCCAGCATTAGTGCAGGTCACTTCCCCACTTCCCAGAAAGGGACCATCCTGTTCCTTCCGTATGAACTGCCCAGAGAGGTCTATTTTCCCTTCTGTGGGGAAGTGATGTCCCTTTTCCGTCAGCAGTTTGTTACCTCAAATATAAGAAGTCTTCAAGGCCAAGAATATTCCAAGGCCTTCTCACTCAGCCTGAGAAGGACATCGAAAACATGGCTGTTGCAGATGACAAACATCCTGATACCACAGGAGTGCAGCAATTCTTTGCTTGCACCCTCTAATCTGCTCTCTCCTGACATTTTCTGTTTCTCCCCCTTTAGGAAGGAAGCCGGGATGGATTACAGCTCCCTCAGCGGAGTCCCCCGCTTCCTGACCCGGCCCAAGGCGTTCATGGTGTCTGTGGGGAAGGACGCCACCTTGAGCTGCCAGATCATCGGAAACCCCATCCCAGTTGTGAGCTGGGAGAAGGACAAACTCCCAGTCCAGTCTGGGGGGAGGTTTAAAACCACAGAGGACGGGGATCTCTATCGGCTCACGATCTATGACCTGAGCCTGGAGGACAGTGGCCAGTACATCTGCCGGGCCAGGAACACCATCGGGGAGGCCTTTGCCGCCGTCAGCATCAAAGTGGGGGAGGAGACCACGGTGACAGAGCAGGCCCCTTACTTCATCCAGAGACCCTCCAACATCAGGGTAACCCTGGGAGAAGACGCCATGTTCAAGTGCAAGGTCCAGGGCAGCCCTCCCCTCTCGGTGAACTGGGAGAAGGACGGGAGGCACCTGCGGAACCAGGCGGACGCCGGGCGCTTCCAGATCGAGTCCGCTGGGGAGTCCAACGCTCTGACCATCCAGTGTGCCCGGCTGGGGGACAGTGGCACCTACACCTGCCGGGCAGAGAACCTCATCGGCTCCGCCAGCGCCTCGGCCGCGCTGGTGGTGGAGACACACAGCTCCTCCAACCCGGGCAGCAGCGCCAACCTCGACTCCAGCTGCGGGAAGACGGCGTCCTTGCTGTCCCACTTGCAGAAGAGGCGGGAGGAGATCAGGAAGATGGACGTCTCCCACGGGACTCTGGACTCGACCTCTGCCCAGTCTTACTCCGAAGGGTTGTCCGGCATCGGCTACGGGCTCTCCCGGGATTACGAGCGGGCGGTGGGACTCTCCAAGGGGGCTCGGAACGCCACCTTCGGGGCGCTGACGCGCACGTGCAGCGTCACCGAGGGCAAACACGCCAAGCTGAGCTGCTACGTGACGGGAGAGCCCAAGCCCGTGATCGTGTGGAAGAAGGACAACGAGGTCATTTCGGAGGGGCGGCGGCACGTCATCTACGAGGACGACCAGGAGAACTTCGTGCTGAAGATCCTGTTCTGCAAGCAGGTGGACAACGGGCTGTACACCTGCACGGCCTCCAACCTGGCAGGACAGACCTACAGCTCCGTGCTCGTCACCGTCAAAGGTGGGTGCCCGTGTTTCCCACGAGCCACTGCCCAATTTGGGGTGGGGGCAGCAGCAAAGCTGCCACCAAACTCCTGCAGAGGAGTGGGTTAGATGAGAGCAAAGATTGGTTGGATGAGAACAAAGCCCTCCCAATGAAAAGGGGGTTATGCACTGCAGTAGATGACCTGGGCAGAGATTCCCACCACTGGGGAGTTTTTAGGAAGGGCGTTAAAGAGGTGCCAGTCAGGGGTGGATGATGTAGAACTGGCAGGTTGTGGGGCAGCTGGGATGAACTCAAGTCTTCTGAGTAGGGCTTGGGCAACCTGGTGTAGTGGGTGGCATCCGTACCTGTAGCAGGGGGTTGAAAATAGATGGCCTTTAAGGTCTCTATAAGATCTCTAAAGGTCCTGTCAGTCCTGGTTTTGTAGTAGTCTAAGAGATTATTTACCATGCTGTGGATCAATGCCCTGTCTGGCCCTCCAGGTTTAATCACATCTGGGTTTGTGTTCCCCACAGGGTTTGCCCAGACTGGCACATGTGCCTTTTAAACAGTAGTAGTGGAAACTCCTTCCTACAAGCTGAGTGTGTCTGGCTGCCTTGGAGATCCCTTGGGGCACCCACTCCAACTCTAATTACAGTCCATCTCAGTTTTCCTGTACAGTGACCCACCAGCAGCCTTGTTCTTGCCAGACCTTCAGCCTTTTCCCAGCTTGTGTTCCTGGATGGCCTGTGTTCCTTGTTTGCTCCCAGGAAATCCACCAGGTCCAGGATGCCTCTGTTTGCCATGGTCAGTGGTAAAGAACTTGCCTTCAGAGGGTCCCTCAATGCTGGTGGAGGTCAGACCAAGTTCTGAATGGCAGCAGAAATGTGACACACAGACTTCATACAATCCCACACTGGTTTGATTGGAAGGGATCTTAAAGATCATCCAGTTCCAACCTCCTCCTCTGCAGGGACACCTCCCACTTGACCAGGTTGTTCCAAGCCCCATCCAACCTGGCCTTGGACATTCCAGGAAGCTCTAAATTTTCAAGCTGCTCTCCCATTTGGCAAGGGGACAGCAAGCAGTTTGCAACCCAGGCAGCACCTGTAAATTAGCTGCCAGAGGCTAAAGGTTTTGCCACTGTAGTGGTAAAACAGATTTTAAAAACCAGGCAAACAGTTTTTCCCCCTGGAAGCAAAAGATATTGGAAATCCAAATGAGCAGGAATCTGTGTTCCATGCTGATCTTTAAGACTCTCAGCTTTAACTTGCTTTTTCCAGTTTCCCTTTTCTGGACCTCTCTTTTCCCGCTGTCTTTGCTGTGGGTGGCTCAGTGTCCATCAGTGACACCTGATCCATGGAACTCGTGGGCACTTGTCCCACCCATTGCTGTCCCTCGGAGGTGCTGAGTGGTGTTGGGAAGGGCATTTGTCCTCTTCCATAAAGCTGGGATTACCTCAGAGCCAGAGACTGATCCTGGCCCTTGGGTGGGCGATGGCTTCGAGGGTGGCTCGAGCTCAGCTCCTTGCACAGACAAACAGCTCCTGCTCTTCCCATGCTTCTGTCATTATTTTCTCTGGGTGCAACCTGTTCCAAAGGAGGTGGGAAAGCATGGGAAGCAACAAGTCTGGGAGCAAACACCATGGGGAAAATGGTTATTGATCAATGTCCATTGTCCAGAGATGCCTGTGAGTCAGAGGGATGAAGTGGAAATGTTTATGGATTGTTTCTTTGTTACCCTGTGCCACGTTTGGCTTTCTGTCCAGGCCAAGGCTGCCACGGAAAATCTGCATGTATTGGTTATAATTAGGCCCTGATGAGTGACTCTCTCTTGTGTCACCAGAAGTGCTTCTCAGCCCTCCCAAGACAGCTCAGAATGATGCAGCAGCAGCAGCAAAGGGAGCTTTTAATCCTGTTTTTTGTGTCACTGGTGATGCCATTTGGTCACCTGCTATCGGGTTTAGGGAGGGGGAGATAATCTCTCCACACAACCTTCCTTTTTCTCAGTTGTGTAGAAGAGGCTGAATTCTCCCAGCAACCACCCTTAGAATCATAGAATCTTGGAATAATAGAACTAATGATTATCCTGAGATGGAAGGGACACAAGTCCAGCTGCTGGCCCTGTAAGGGACAGCCCCAAGTGCTTTTGGTCTTTCTGCAAGTAACAGCATGTTTAGGGAGCCTGTGGTGTTGCATCCACAGCGTGTGTCCATAAACACATGTACCAGGAAACACAAACATTATGGAGTTAAATATCCCCTGGCATTTTGGTTCATAGAATTTTAATGTGAGAATTTAAGTGAGAATTTTTGTGGGTCTTTTAAAGATAATTAAAAAAAACCCCAGATTTCCTAGCCCAGCATCCTGTCTGTAAGGTGGCTCTTAGTGGTCTCTTGTGGCGTAGGAGTGGACACAGATCAGACCTCCAGAGTCACAGAATCAGAATGGGACATCCATGGAAATCCTCCTACACTCTGTCAGTCTAGATTCCAGGGACCTGAGGACCCACAGGTCTCAGGTTCCCAACATGTTTGTGAACACTTAGCTGAACTTGTGCCTTAAAGATCACTGAGTTGAAAAAAAAAGAGATTTTTGAGCTGTTCCTAAATGAGATTTAGTGAATCAGCCTTAAATCCCAAAGGGGAGGCTACAGGGCAGAGAGTCACCCTCCCAGTTAAGGAGAACTGAAACTTGATTAGATTTGGAAGCGTGTCGAGAGCAGGGATAAAAATCACAATCCATGCACTGAGCTGTAAAAGAAGTTGGGAAATTCTTCCCAAGAGTAAACCTTTAACAAACCAGAGAGTGGGGAGGATGGGAGGAATATGAATAAACCAGCTTGAGTTTCCTGAAGGCTTTGGAGGTTTCCCTGGGCTTGTAAAGTTAGTGAGAACAGCATTCGTGTCTCCATCCTGGGCCAAGCAATGTTCATCCGAATCCCTGAATAAAGTAATCAGATACTGTATGGAAAGGTTAAAGGTTGCAAGCCAAAACAGGGGAAAACAGGCTGGTTCTGAGGCCACTTCATTCTCCCTCTGATCTGCAGTGATTTTGGGTGACCACTGTCATGAGAGTCACACTGGAGATGTGAAGGAGAATTGCAGCTTGAGAAATGTGGAGTTAGAAAGGAAGCTTGGAAAACACAGTGACTAGGAGAAGACCAAGGGCACAAGGTGGTAGAAGCTTGTCCATCCATCTTTAGATAGCTCCTGTTGGGAGGATTTTCCATGTTCTTACTCTCACTGGATAATTTTTGTGAGGCAGAGGGAAAACTTGTCCCTGGAATAATGAATGGAGCACATGTGAGGACACCAGCAATGAGCAAGAGGGAAGGTGGGTGAGTGAGGTCCAGCAGACAGATGTGCCCTGGGAAGGTTAAGGAAACATTGGCTTCTCTGCAGGCTGCACCTATTCTTAGCAAAATATGTGTTAGCAGGATTTACTTCTTAAAAATAACATCATCTTACTGCCAGTTTGCTTGTTATGGATCACACAAAAAAGCCTATGACACTCTGGAGAAATATCTCCTTGAGACAAGCGGCCAAATTCATCCCTGAGCTGATTTCTTGCAGGTTCCTGCAAACTCCACGAGCTGCTCTTGCTCTGTGCTCCCTCAGGGTTTTGCTTTGCTGTGTCTACCTCATTTGCCCCAGTAGGCAGGTTTTTGCAGCTTTCTTCTTTAATCTCTTGCCTTACCTGCATCTCTCTGACCTGGGCAGGGGGCTGATGAATTTGGATGCCTGCTCTCAAGCGACATATGGTTTTTCTGTAGACCCCTGACCAAAATTAACTCCCTCTGTCTTACCAGGTACATGGTAGATCGTGCAAAGAGCATGAAGGAGGGGGAGGCTGGTGGATTTTGGAGCCATTGCAGCAATTCTAAAGTAGAAAAAGCAGTGGGCTGGGTGCATCCCAGGCTTTAATTCAGTTTATCAGCTGCTGCCTCTCTGAAGCTCCATTCAGAGTGAGATAAGACACATGTGCTCATGTCAGTAGGACGAAAGTAAAGTTGTTTTCAGAGGGTATCTGTGACCCCAAGCTGCCAAAGATAGCCTTGTACTGACTTTCCCTGGCTGGGAGAGCAGTGCTGTTACTGCAACACACACTAAAGTGTCAACCAACCCTTCTGTGTTCGTACATTTAAAAGCTTTTTCCTGGAATAGCTTTTTTTTTTTTTTCTTCACCTTAGGTACTGCTTAGTGCCTGTAAAGGGAGAGGGGTTAATGATATTCCAGTTGCTCCCAGGGTGGGAATGCACTTGTGTTCTTCTCAGGTGCAGCTCGGATTTCTTCCTGGCTCCTGCGCGTTCCGTGTGTTCCCAGTGTCAGCTCCAGTGTCCCTCCCATCTCACACAGCAGCACTGCATCCAGGTCCTGGAGGCTGCATCCTTCTGACCAAAGCTTTCTTGGTCCCATAGAGAATGGTTTGGATTGGAAGGGGCCTTAAAGCCAATCTCGTTCCAATCCACTACCACTAGCCCAGGTTGCTCCAAGCCCCATCCAGCCTGGCCTTGGACACTTCCAGGGATGTGGCATCCACAGCTTCTCTGGGCAACCTGTGCCAGTGTCTCACCACCCTCACAGCCAAGAATTCTATCCTAACATCCCACCCAACCCTGTCAGTGTGAAGCCATTGTCCCATCACTCCAGGCCTTTTTCCAAAGTCCCTCTCCAGCTCTCTTGCATCCTCTTTAAGTACTGAAAGGATCCTCTTGCTTGTCCTGTTTTTCTCTCCTGGGGTGTTTCCAGAGGGTGATAGATGGGATTGCAGGGCAGGAGTCTGAGTCTTCTTTGGAAAGAGGACAATTACCATGTGCAGTGTGGGCAGGGCAGGTGTGTGGAACCACAGCTGAAAGCTTTTCAAGGTAAGACTTTGGCTTGACTTGCATTGAGGTGCATTAAGGCAAAACATACATTTTTATACATTTTTTTAAATGACCAAGTTGACATGGTGAGTGCCATCATGTTCTTGAACATCCTGTGTGGATTCCCAGTCTGGTTTTAATCTCAGCATAACAACCAAGGCAGTTGATAGCATTGCTCCCTCCAGGTGTCCTGTCAACCCCTCAGAGTCTGATATCTTATTTGAATTGAGAGAGGGGAGGTGTATATCAGATATTAGGAAGAAATTCTGTGCTGTGAGGGTGGTGAGGCAGAATAGAGTCACAAAAACCAGCTGGGAGCTGGCACAGTAGTTACCAGAAGGTGAGGGTACATATCCAAGACATGATCTCTCCTGAAGGATGAGTGGTGATGTATCAGCACTGGCTAATCCAAGTCTGTGACCTGACTGTGGCACCAGTCCTGTGGCTGTGATCACCAGCTGTCCAACTCCCCTTTCTCCTCTTTTGGTCTGGGGTATCAGGGTGATGTCACTGCTCAGCTGTCACTGGAATTAAACATGGTTCAGTTCATAAAATGACTTCCCTCCCTGTCATGCAGCTGTTCAGTGTGTTTGATCCACACTCTGGTTTCTCCCTAAGCCAGAGCTCTGCAGCCCCACTGCTGAAGGGAGGCAGAGGCATTTGGGAGGCTTGGGCTCATTCTCTAGTTCTTTGTCTTTTGTTATTGATAAAAGCTGATACAGGGTCTTTGGTGCTGGTGGGGAGCACAGAAAACTCCTCCCTCAGTTACTTCTGTGCTTTCCCCACATCAGTCCTGTGCTCAGCCACCTCCCATCTGTCTGTGCCCTTTCAGATCACTCTGCTGAGCTCCCTTCTGCTGCAAGACCCCTAAAACATTGGTTCTTGCACCAGCTGAGTAGCTCAGCTGCTCATACTCTGCCAGAATTGCTGCCCTGAGCTCTCTACCATGACCAGATTGTTTGTTATTGACCCAACTGTTGCAGGATCACCTTGAAGGGCTTTTTCTCCAACTTGGCCTTGGACTTCCAGGGATTCAGGGGCAGCCATAGCTTCTTTGGGCAACCTGTGCCAGGGCCTCCCCACCCTCACAATGAAGAATTTCTTCCTCAAATCCCATCCAAACCCCCTCTCATCACAACCTCTTGTTCCTCCCTTTCCGCTTTCACCCTCTGAAGAACCCGCCATACCCTTCAAGGAAAAACTGAAGGACCTCGAAGTGAGGGAGAAGGAATCTGCCACCTTCCAATGCGAGGTGCCCGTTCCTGGGACAGAGACCTCCTGGTTCAAGGAGGAGACCAAGCTCAGGCAGAGCAAGAAGTACAACATCGAGGAGGAGGGCACGTACCGCCGGCTCACCGTGCAGAACGTCACCGCCGACGATGACGCCGTTTACATCTGCGAGATGAAAGAAGGGAGCAGGACCATTGCAGAGCTGTCTGTCCAAGGTAAGGAAGGCTCTTGGTGTTCTAGATTGGGCAAATCCTGCCTGCCAAGTGTGAGATTTGTGAGTGAAACTCCAGACTTGAGCTGGTGAGCGGCATTTACCGCGTCCATGTGTGCGGCGAACAGGAGCGGAGTCCCTTAGGGTGTGAGAGGAATCATAAGTTATCCTGGGTTAGAAGGGACCCACAAGGATCATCCAGTCCAACCCCTGACCCTGCACAGACACCCCAACATTCCCACCCTGTGCCTGGAGCATTGTCCAAACCCTCCTGGAGCTCTGGCAGCCTTGGGGCTGTGCCCACTGCCCTGGGGGGAAGAATATTTCCTTAATATCCAACCTAACCCTCCCCAACACAACTTCATGTCATTAAATAAAAAGAAAAGGCTGGTCAGTGGGTCCCTGGAGCTCCTGCCAGGGTGTATCTGGGACACAGGGGCAGAGAGCAGGGACAGACAGAGTTTCTGCACAGGATATGTCACCCTGTGGGGACCTCTGCTGAAAGGGCCTTCTGAGGTGTCCTGAGCTGTAGCCCAGCACTGTAGACTTTCCTCAACGTGACCACAAGCACCAGATGGGTCCCCTGCCACTGTCACACAGATCTTGTGTGGTTTCCTGTGAACACAGGGCTGGATCTTGTCTGAGAGCAGTGCTGACCATGCTGGGAAGAGGGTTTAGCAGCTGTGGTTTGTGGTCTGATGTGTGTTGCAGGCTGCAGTCAACACCAGGGTGATTTAGATTGGAAACAAGATCCCCACTCCAGATCTCTGGCAGCTGAAGATATCCTCTGAAGTTTTGAAAGGTGATAAGAAAAGGGGAAAACGTGGATATCTAGATCCAAGTCTCTTAAGTCTGGTGGTTTCAGGCTGAAGTGGAAGTAGGTGTCTCACACTGAGTAGACACAGAGAGCAGAGTTGCAGGCACTGGAGATGTGTCATAGTTACAGGATTGCTCTTGTCCTGACTCCCTGGAAGCCTGACTTTACTCCCAGTAAAACCAGAGAGATTTCTTCTGTACATAAATTGCCGCAAGACAAGCTGGGTGATGTACATCCTTGTGCAAATTCCTTTTTGCACCATCAGCAAAAGGTTGGAAGTGCTCACAGCTGGATGCAGGAGGAAGAATTTAGTCTGGAGGTGTGGGATAGTTCAGACAGGCACTAATTGTTGCACCTTCCATTGGGTCTAGACCAGCCAAGCTCTGTAAGTGTGTTTGGCCCCAGTGGGACAACTGGTATTTCTTTACTTGTTTGTTTACTTGTATGTTCCATTAAAGAGAGAGTGACTGAGCCAGGTGGAGCTCTCTGGAGAGAAAGGAGGCAAAGCCTTGTGCCTGCCCTGAGAGGAGAAGATTGGAGAGAGAAAGATGGGGTTGGGAGGATGTGAGATCATGGCTGGATGTAAAGGGCTGCAGGGATGGGGACACTGCTGAGGGCAGTGAGGCCAAGGAGGAGGATGGGCAGAGAATCAGGTCTGGAGCCCTTCTGATGGAACCTGTGCCTGACCTGTTGCTTCATGAGGGAGTTCAGCACTGCTTCTCCTTACACAGCTCTAGGGGAGGGCTCTTTCACCTTGCAAAGACTGGTCTGGAGCTGGAGCCTGTCACCACCTGTCAGCTGGGGTTGGCTCCTCAGGCTTTGTCCAATCTTTGTAACTCTGAGGTTATTGTGTTATGTGGTAATAATCACAGTCATTTGGAAAGGACACAAATAAGTGCAGGTCATTCCACATGAATTTCTGGGTTGATTCTAATAAGAAATCTGAGGGGGTTTTGTGTGTTTCCTATGAATTCAGGTGATTGATGCATTTCCCATCTTGGTCATGTAACTTACTGGTAGCTTTGATGAAGGTAAAATCCCAGAGACAGACAAGAGACCTGCCTGGCTTAAGACTGACCTACTTCAGCAAAGTTTTAATTTGAATTCTCAGCATATCTGGGCATTGAAAGCTGTATCACTGTCAAATCTGCTCTTGGCAAGGCCATGTACCTTGTGTTTACCCACAGCAGACTTTGCTTGGTAAATGAGAGTGACTGCAGTCAGACAGGATTACTTTTCTCTCTTTGAAGGCCAAAATGAGTCATTGGGATTATCTGTTCTGTGCCTTCAGAGCCTGGGAATTCATTTAGGGGTTGTCTGCATAGTGTTTATAATGTTTTGATGAGGTGTGGACTCCATCCTGTCGCAGTCAGGATGGGCCAGCGTTGCCAAAATCTTTAATACCTGCTGTTTGCTGACCAGGATTGCTTTCTCATTTTGAAGGGAACATCATTAAGAAGCTCCCACGGAAGACTGCAGTGTTCATCCATGACACAGCCACCTTCTGCGTGGAGCTGGACAACGACTGCCACAACGTCCGGTGGCTCAAAAACAAGGAAGAGGTGAAACCCAGTGACCGAATCTCCATCACACACTCTGGCAAACAGCACACCATGACCATCCGAGAGTGCAAGCTAGAAGATGCTGGGGAGATTGCCTTCCTGGCTGATGAAAGCAGGACTTCCACCCAGTTCACTGTGACCAGTAAGATTCCCGTTTATTTTGGCCTTGGTGTGGTTTTAGGAGCCGCCGTGGTCATTCGGTTGTCCAAAGACAACAGAAGGTCTGATGTCTGCCCACAAAGAGCCAACAGCCTTAAACATGAGTGTTATGAGATGTTTTGGAGGGATCAAAACACAGAGAGGGGAGTCAGAGAATCACAGAATGGTTTGGGTTGGAAGGGACCTTAAAGATGAGCGAGTTCCAACCCTTAACTGCAGGCCAGGACACCTTCCACTAGACCAGGTTTCTCAGGGCCCCATCCAACCTGGCCTTGAACACTTCCAGGGATGGGGGAACTCCACAGCTGCTCTGGGCAAGAGCAGTCCTGGGAAAGGCCATGGCACAAACACGTATCTCAGCTGACAGAGCAGTAACACCAGGTGCAATGTAGTTGAGATTGGACCTAAATGAGATTTTGGTGGAGTTGTCTACTTTTGTTTAACCTTATTTTGATGACACTGCATTTTCCAGGCCAAACAGCTTAATTTCAGACAAAACTGCACATGTTTTCTGGCTTTGCTGCAGTTGTGGTCTGTATGTGAACAAATAGTCCATTCTAGTCACAATTTGGGAAGAATGATGCTTTTTTTTCTCCCCCCACCACCTCCAAACTGCAATCAGTCAGTGGCAAAACAGAATCTTTTATTTAAAGATTAATAACCGGTGTGTTATCTAAACTTGTCTCAGACCTTGAGATGCCAACGAACTTAAATGAGAAAAAAAATTTCTTTAAGTGTCACATTTGTCTTTGTGACAGTTTCTAAGGTGTTTGGAAAGCTGTAACATCCCAATTCAATGGGAACAACAAAGTCCAGTTTGATTTCAGACTCTGCTGTTTCAGTTATGGAGAAAGTGTTGATTGATGGAACAGAAAAAAGGTAAGAAGCTGCCTCCCCACAAACAGGTATCGCTGAGGAAAATATTACATTACCATTTCTGATGGTAAGGTCAGGAGATCTCGTTCCAGGGCTTAATACTCAGCTTAATGTTACCCTAGTGGGACCTTTGACATCTAGCTGTGACCAGCAGTTACTGACAGGCTGGTAACTGTGCACCCCAAAACACTTCTGTGTCTATTTATGTGAGGAAGGAAAAGTGTATCGCCTTGAGATTTCCTATTTTTACACTTGATGCATCTCTGACCATCTGCTCGGAGAATCCTGTGCACTGTGCTGGTGTCTTCTTCAAATTAACTGGGCAAAACTGGTGCTGGCTGTTCAGACAGCATTTATAACACACAAGCCATGTTTGTGTATTAATTGCTCAGCTGTCTCGCGTTGTTACTGTGCCCATTTTAAAGATGGGTAAGCTGAGGCAGGAAGAAGAGCAGCTGTCTCACAGCTCAGTTTTTAGTTTAGGCTCATCCTACAGGCTCCCTCCATGGCCTTGAATACTTGAGGATGTGCAGTGTGGGATTGTTTCACCCATCTCCCACGCCTTCTTTGAACTGGGATGGGTTGCTCCTGAGTGTGCTGTTCTCCATGGGATTACAGTTGGAGACTGGTGGACTGATTTAACCCAGACACCTTTCAAATTGCTAAAATCAAATGAAATTAATCCTTTGCCATGTCAGTAGAGGTGTAACTAGAGCATATCAGATGGTTCCCAGTCTCTTGATGATATCAGTGGCAGCCCATAGTGAATAACCCTGATGGGCCTTGAGTCTTCTCTGAAGGGTTCAGGAGGAATGAGAAAGGTGAACATAAATATTCATTATGCAAATACGTGCAGGGAGAGGTTTGTGGCCTCAGGTACCATACAATAACCACATCTCTGCAATTATAGGGCCTCACAGTGGGGACATACCTTTATGTCATTTCCTTTGGAAGTTAATTCCCAAAACCTGGTTCTGCATAGATGAGTAAAACAGAGGTCCCCAATGATACTATAAATCAGCTGTAATTGAGATGAAGTTATAACAGATAACATAAAATACAGAAGCAGGACAGAGAACAAACACCCAGGTGAATGATTCTGCAGAGAACATCTAAGCCTGTGTAACATGCATCTGAGCTGTCCATAATTCCAAAGGGTTTGAACAACCTTTGGTGGTGGTTTTACCCCTTCTGAGTGAAAATAAGGTGTTAGTCTGCTTTGCTCAGGAGCTGTGTAGGCAACAGGATGGGTCTGTATCTAGCAAGGAAGACTTGAGTCTACAAAATGTTTGTTGAAGATTGTCTGTGTTGACAGTTTTAAGGTTGTGTAGAAACCACACGTTTCTGTGGAGATGAGGATGTTGCACATTAAAGGTTGGACTCAATGATTTCAGAGGTCTCTTCCAGCCATAATGATTCTGTGCTCTTTGTGTAATGCACCCCAAAAGCATCTTCTATCCATTCCCTTGGTTTTCCATCTCACATCATTGCTTTATAGAGACTTATTAAGCCAGAGTAACTTTTAGTCCAGCGTAAGCTTTCTGGGCAATGCACAGCGGCTTTTCCACTGCGGCATAAACTCCTTCCTGTATGTTTATTTTTATTTTTTTTCCTTGTGCAGCGCCCAAAAAACCTCCCACCCAACCCCCAGCCGACCCTGTGGTGAAAAATAAAACAGAAACCTCAGTGACCCTGGCGTGGTCGCCTCCCAAGATGGACCGGCCCATTCCAGTCGACGGATACATCGTGGAACGCAAGAAACTCACTGGCTTCACCTGGGTGAGGTGCCACGAGTCCCACGTCCCTGTGCCAGAGCTCACCGTGAGCAACCTGGCAGAAGAGGCTGATTATCAGTTCAGAGTGTCTGCAGTCAATGCCTATGGACAGAGCCCCTACCTGGAATTCCCCGGGAGCGTCCACCTCGGTGAGCACAAAACCCAGTCTGGGGTGACCGGACACGTGGGTGCTCTGAAAACATCTCCCGTGACTTTGGGGATGGAGCAATGGCACAGAAAAACCTTTTTTTTCCCCCTTCACTGCTGGTTCTCCTGCTTCTTGTCAACCCCTGACTGCCACCAAGGTGGTGGTGGTTGGGTTTGTGTGGCAGAGCTGTGAGTGTGCTGATATTCCAGCATCTCATGTCCAGCTGTGTGAGAGGCAGAACTCTCTCCAATGAACCAATGAATTCCAAGTTCTAACCAGTCTCTCTTTAATCTTGGAGTTACTGGGAGAAATATTGGGAGTGGGTGCCAATGAGCCCCTAGAATCACTGGGTGCAATGGGATTACTTCTTCCTTTGATTCACTGCACTAGATAAGATTTGAAAGACCTTGATCATACCATGTCTTGTTATTGTGTCACCCTTTCCCTCCCTTGCTGTCTGAAAATGCCTAGAACTGTAGATATTCCAAGATATTCCTAGAATATCTGCAAGAGATTAGTAGGGATATCTAGGAGTGACTCCTTAGGATCCTTCTGAAATCCGAGAATTGTGCTGATTATTAAATTAATCACAGACTTGCAGGGAAACCTGGGTATTTTAGGCTTATGCCTTTATATATCTTAGGGGATTAAAAAAAAATCAGTAAAATATGCCTTTTCTTTCCCTAAAAAACCAGGATTTACCCCAAATCCAGAGATCAATTACTTGAAGCTGTAGTAAACAAATCCTATAGACTGAGCATTCATTGCCTTCTATATAAGACCGGCTGATTTTTTTCTGGTGTCTTTTTTACCCTGAGAACTTTGTTCTTAGGATGAACTGTCCTCCAGCAGGAGCTCTCTTGTGTCTTCTTCTCAGAGATGTGTGGTGTTGTTCCTCCCTAGAACCAGTCCTGGCTGTGAAAAGCCCCCTGACAACAGCTGAGGCCGTACCTGGAGGGGATGCCCTGTTTACTGTCGACCTCACCAAGACATGCTCCGGCTCTTGGTACCTTAATGGTAAAGTCCTACAGGAAAGTGAGACCTGCATCATCAAGAGAACCCAAACCACTCACACCCTCACCATAAAGAACGTCACCAAGAAGGATGACGGAGCTGAAGTGAAATTTGTTGCCAATGATGTTGAGGCCAGCACCAAAATGAGAGTGAAAGGTATTTATTTCCCTTTGTTCTCTCAGGTGAGGGGCTGTTGGCTGTGACCTGATGATTAGAACTGGGGCTGGAGGCTTTCACTGATGCCTGGGCTGTGGGAAATGCCTGGAATTGCATCATGTGAACTAATGGGGGTGCTGGGAATGACCTCTCACCATGATAGTTCAGAGTAAGTCCATCTAGCCAGCTGGTGGTAGCAGGACCAGACTGCTCACAGATTTCTGTCCTTCACAACCATCAGTCAGTGGATTCTGTCACCAAATCTACCCCTGAGTCACCTTAAAGTGGGAATTTCAGATCCAGGTTCACCTGGACTTTCAAAAGTAAAGGAGCATTAATTCCTAACAAAGCTTTTTCTTGGAGGTTTTTGGTCCACTGTGTGTGTGATGTACAAGTTGATATCATGCAAATTGATTTAAGAACCAAGGTTGGGTGCTTCCTTTATGGAATGACAGTAACATCTGTATCTACCCATGTTGTCTGGCAAAACATAATGAATAGACTTTGATTCTGGAAGGATGTGTTTGGCTTTGGGTACAAATCTCTGCAGAAGCATGTTGAGAGTATTATTAATCAGTAGAAAAACGTGGTTTGGTTTTTTATTTCTTAGTGACTCTGGCAATAAAAACACATCAAATCTTCTGAGGTGGAAAAACATGCTCAGCACTGACATGAGTGGGAGGGAAGGACTAGGATTTAATACTTTTAGAGATCTCACAGTCCAAGATAACTCATAGCAGGGACAAATTATCTCAATATAAGTTGAAATAACAACTTTTGCCCTGGCAGGTGCTGCAGTGAGATTTACCAACAAGAGCAAAGAGATGGAAAAAGTCTCTGCTCGGCTGAGGGAGGAAGCCAAACTCCAGGCTGAGCTTTCAGACACAGAGGCCACAGTGAGGTGGTTGAAAGATGGGAAGGAGCTCAAGGCCAGTGAAAAATATGAGCTTCAAACTGTGGGGAAGAGGCATATCCTGAAAATCCGCAGCACTTGTGCAGAGGATGCTGGAGTTTATGAGTGCACCTGTGAAGGGGATAAGATGCTCTTTCAGCTTTCAGTGAAAGGTATGTGACTGCCTGGGCTGCTTAATGGCCTGTCCCTGCCCTAAACTAATGGTCCCATGTCTGCCCTACACTTGCTGTGTGACATCTGAAGAGAGAGTTCAGCTCTGGTTAAAGTTCTGAAGGACCAGGATCATCTTGGAATTGTGGGATTTCTTTTTTTTTTAGTTATTATTATTTGATTTTTTTGTTTGTTTCTCTCAATATTCTGGCAGATAAAAATGGGCGTTTCCAGGGCCCATTCCTGTTTAAGGTGTTCAAGTGGAACGCTGTACAGAACAAACAGCAAAGTGGAATTTCATTTTCATGTTTCTTGCTTGTTAGATTTGAACCAGCACTGGTTTCCAGCTGCCCTATTCAAGCTTTTATGAACTTGTCTGTAGTAGAGTTTGCTCTGCCTTGGAAAGGACCAGGTTTAGGCTAAAAAGCCCCAGTGTATCCCCAGATTGTTCCTCATACAGATCATTCAGATATTTGAGGTTCAGAGTGCTCAGCCTGACTCCAGGACAGTCTAAACACCATGTGGAGTGATTTCAGTTGATATTTTGCATTGCTGTCAGGATCACTCTGTAAAGCCATTTCATTTCCATGTTCTGTCCCATAACTCACTCCTCATCTTCTTCCCAGCAATGATCACACTGTTTCTACATGGAGTGAGTTTGAGGTGCTCCATCATCATGTTCTGCTGGCGTCTCACCCTCCTTGGTCTCTGTAGAAGTAACAAACCCCCAGAGTAAAGTGGGGCCTTTTTTTAACATTTGACAACTTTCTTGGTTATTCTCAAAGAGCAAACTCAGGAGAGAGGAAAAAAAATAATCTAAAAATGTGACTAAATCTATATAAAGGGGAATTTTGGTCTACACCTGGCACTTGCTCTCAATTTTGGTTTTCTTCTCTGTCTCTCTGCCTCTTCAGCATCGCTCTTCATGCTGACAGCTCTACCCACAGATTTAATTGAATTAGTTGACGGATTTTTCCACGTGCTCTTCACTGTTACGTGACTATCAAATGAGTAATCACTCTTATTATTTTAAAATCTGTGTTGTCAAGCTGTAACTGAAATATCTGTGTTTTACAACTTGACTCCTGGAGAATCCCCTTTGGTACCTCCTGCCCCCGCAGGCTGAACGTATTTTACCTTTCATCCTCACCACTTTTTTTGTCTGTGCCTGCTGCCAATCAGCCCCAGGGAGCTGGTGAATCTCTTGAGGAGCAGCTCAACTCTATCTGCCACGTGGGCATCACGTGGCTGCCCAGAGGCCACCGTGCCACCGGCTGGGCCTCCCGCCCAAAACCGGCCCCAAAATGCACTTGCCATTTATCACTGGAGTCCCTCCACTGCCATGAGGCTTCACGTGCCAGGCATCCCCTGCCACATGATCTTCTGGGATGAAATGGGACACCTGAGGCGGCTCCTTCAGGCTGCTGGGGTGGGATTTTTAGCTCCCAAGTTTTCTGAGGAAGCGGAAGGTGCGTGAAGGGACTCATCTCCCCCTCCTCTCCCGCCTCGAAATTTCAACCTGAGGAGTGAGCTCTGGCAGTCCTGGTGAAGGAGGAGAGGTCTCAGCAGTGTTTGGTCCCTGCAGATTTCATGGCTGTTTGGGTAGAGGGAGGACTGGGATGGCTTTTCACAGAAGGGAAAGCTCCACTGTTATGAGCCGTTGGAGAAACAAGTAGAAACAGAGGCCCCAAGAAAAAACAATTAAAAAAAGGGGGTTTTCCCTGGTTTAAATGCTTCTGGTATGACTTCTTTGCCCACAGATATTGCTTGTAACAAGCAGACTGGGTAAACCCCAGACAAACAGGACTGGTGGGGACCTGGGGAGGTCAAATGCAGGTTCCTGTCCCTGCCAGAAGCTGGTGATTGAACTGAGTGCCATGAGGACCAGAGCTAGAGAGACCCCTGATTGCACAGGCACAGACTTGCCCCCCATTTTTTGTCCCACTCCACTTTTTTGCCTCTCTTTTTTCCCCTTTTCCCCTACCCAGCAAACACTTACACAGCCAAAGCTTTGATTTTAGTAGCTTTGACTGCACAGTGCCAAAAAAGTGACTCAGTTGTGTGGGTTGTTTTAAAATAATATGTTAAAAAGATGTTTGAAAATTAAACCCATTATCCAAAGTAAGATGGAACTGTGGTTTCAGGGTCACACTTTTATTTTGGATAGTGGTAGAGTTTTGAATCTTTTGCTTTGAGGCAGTTGGTGACTCAGTTATTTCACTACATATTAATATGATGCCGGAATTATTGTTTATTTTCTATGCTCCAGTTAATTTCCAGGAATAAATTTCTTTTCATTTAAGTCCTATGATATATCCAGACATATTTTTAATTTAATGTAATTTATTTTATCTAGACCACATTTTAACCTCTTCTAGAGCTGATTTGTTTGCCAGGTGGTTACAATGCAATGACTGAATAACTTTCATGGCTTTCCCTCCAGTTTCTTTTATTTCTCTCCTCACTCCTCTCAGATATTACCTTTAAGCCCTGTTGCCTGGGGCTTCCTCTCCTCCTGTGTTGGATACATGCTCTGGTTTTTTGGACACGTGATAATCAGGAATATGATTGGAAATTTGGCTGCTTCTTCATTGGAATCTAGTAATTAGATCCATAATGAAACATGCTGTTTGGACTTAGGATAAATGAATACCTAATATAGATGTAAATGTACTTATTTATTGGTGTGCACACAGTTCTTTACCAGAACTCTGTCTCTGTGTTCCATTTCAGCACTTGCAAACTTCATAAACAAAGAGAAAAGTGGAGGACTTGTCAAGGCCATCACTGGAAAACAGGCTGAATTTGTTTCTGAGACCTCCGAGGCCAATATCATGGTGAAGTGGTACAAAGATGGGAAAGAAATCACAGCCAGCAAGAAATTCACCCTGGAGGACAAAGGAAAGCTGCACAAACTTGTGGCTTCAGCTGTGACAAAGGAAGATGAAGGAACTTACACGTGTAAAATTGGAGATGACACCCTTGCTTTTGATTTAAAAGTCTCAGGTAAGTTCGTGATGCAAGTGTGGGATCGGAGTCTGTGTGAGGAATTCAAAGTTTTGTTCATTTTACTTGTCTTTCCTTGTGAAGTGACAGATTTTTGGGGTCAGGGTTGCACAGCACTGTTTTCAGAGGCTCTGACTCTTGCTGTGGTCCTTATGCAAATCCACAAGAATATAAAAATGATGTGATATTTTAAAGTCAGCACAAGCTTTAACTAAGGCTGGAGTCACAACTCGAACAGCAGCTCAGCAGCTGGGAGCCTTTATTCTTTTGGGCTCAGCATGTGCCTCATCTTAGGACCACCTCAGACAGGAGGCCCAAAATCTTCCCGTGCAAGCCCTGGGTCCTCCTTCGACCAGTTGAACTCCTGATTTTGAGAGTGAAGCATCCCCTGCTGTTCCCAAAGGACACTGTGATCTCCCTGTGGTACTGTAAGTGAAGCTGTTAGTCCGTGTCACGTGCCCATCACATAAAGCACGTGGTTGTCAGGTCAAGCCCAGAAGAGAAATGCCTGTCACCACTGCATTCCAGAGCAGGATGGAGCCAGGGTATGAAATGACACAGGGAATTTATCTGTGAAATTCAATATCTGTGAAATCCAACTTGATTCAATTTGTGTAGCCGGGTGGGAACCTTTCTTCTAAAAGTGGTTTTCTGGGTTATGCCTGGAGCCTAATTTTTAACCTGGTCCTGAGTGAAGCGAAAGCTTCTCGTGGCAGGTCTACATTTGCAAGCACAATGAAATTTAAGAGAAACATCAGCTGAGTGCTTGTGACCTGTAGCAGTACATCCAGGTTACTGTGATGCTAAAAACTCAGCAAAGCTGGTTCATTTAGGACAGCATTTGTCTTGAGGGTTTGTTCAGGATTTACTGAGCCAGAGGGATTCCTTCCAGTTCACAGCTGGTGTTTGCTCAGGTGTTGACTCTGCATCTCACCTCCACTTCTCTTTGGCTGAGAATCCAACATGATTCAAATTCACCCAGAGTGTAATTCAGAGTTCCTGACTTTAACGACTGAAAAACTGGTCTAAAAGAGCCAACCAGGTTCTGCCTAAGCTGATTCCAAAAAGGCAATTACATAAATTGATTTATACTGTCTGATTAGAGCATCCTAAGGTGGATTTAGAGAGTGTTCTGGAGCTGCCTCAGTCTGAACTTCAGGGGCAGGGGAAGCCTGCAGGATTACCTGAGCTGGGTACCTAAATTTTGATGATTATGGTGAATCTCACCTGTAAATCCTGTGATAAAACGTTAAATGTCTCAGAAAGTTGGGATCACCTCAATCATAAAATCACTGGATGGTTTGGGTTGGAAGGGACCTTAAAGCCCATCCAGTTTCATTCCCCTGCCATGGGCAGGGACACCTTCCATTATCCCATGTTGCTTCAAGCCCCATCCAACCTGCCCTTGAACACTTCCAGGGATGAGGCAGCCACAGCTTCTCTGGGCAACCTGTGCCAGGGCCTCCCCACCCTCACAGGGAAGAATTTCTGCCTAACATCTGATCTAAATCTACCCTCTTTCAGTTTAAATCTAAACCTACCCCCTGTCAGTCTGAAGCCTATCCCTTGTCCTGATAATTAGGATTTCCAGTGAAATACTTGCCTGGCATGGCAATTGTCCTTGGGATACTCAGTGACTGAAGGCAACAGTTGCTGCTAAAAGAAATGCAATACTGAGCTAAGGTTGGCTCGAGCTGACAGCCCTCAGCTTACTCTTGGGGCAAGAGCTGCCCTGGTGGAATGAAGGGTATGAAATCCCTGACATGCCCATCAAATATTCCTTGTTATCTCAGGGACAGGGTGCGTAGAATAGATTTGCTCACATTTCACAGCAAGGTGCTGTCTCCACTTTGTTTCCTTTGCTTTTACCTTTACAAATACACTTGAGGCAAACCTGAGCTGATAAAAATGATGTGTTTTTGCTGCCTTCATGACACATGTTCTCTGTGGGTGTGATTGTACCTGTGCCATCTTTGAGCTGAGGCATCAATGCAGGAACCTCAACTAATTGAGCTGTGTGAGCAGTTCTGAGTTCTCTGCTGGGAAGATCAATTCCCACACACACAAAAAAAAGAGATTGTTGACTTCTCTATTCATGAAATCATAGAATGATTTGGGTTGGAAGGGACTTTAAAGATCATCTTGTTCCAAGCCCTCTTATGTGGGCAGGGACACCTTCCACTAGACCAGGTTGCTCAGAGCTCCATCCTAAATGAAGGTGGAGAATATTTTATCAACTAAGTTATTCTATAGATACCCTGGTCTGGGGAAGAATTAATCCAGGGGGGCTGATATTGTGACCAGGGAGCTGGAATGGTCTCGGAAACATTTAAAACAGGCTGCTCATCACTTTTAACTAGATTTTCTGAGACTTTTTAACTCTTAAGTGTTTTCATGTCTTTTCAAGGCTTTTAAAGCTGTTTCAGTATTCAGGCATTAATATATCCCTAAGACTTTGCTTAAAGTCATAAATAAGGGGTGGTGAATAAACTTGTCAGCAACTGGAGGGCATCTGGACTTGATTTAAAAGATGTAGGGGAGATGAATGGGATTGCAGTGTAGCCGAGAGCAATTATCTGAAGATCAGAGAAGGAGTTTGCACCATCTGTTAGAGAGTCAGGCACCAACATTCATGGATGTGATAATGAAATAATGATCAGTGATTACTGTCTCCTCCCTTTGTGCTGATAAACCTGAATCAAGGCATAAACTGCTTTCCCTTTTTTCACTCCAGACGAAGCTGTAACTTTTGTCAACAAGCCCAAGACGCCTCCAGAAATATCAGTCAGTCCTTCTGAAACCCTGGAGCTGGTGTGTGAGGTGTCAGCTGCCAGCGGAGCTGTGGTGTGGAAGAGGGATCGCACCGAGGTGAAGCAGGACCAGAGGACAACAGTGGTGTCCCAGGGGACACAACGAAAGCTCATCGTCAAGAAGGTGACACAGAAAGACCAAGGGAGCTACAGCTGCGAAGTGAAGGATGACAAAATAACATTCCAAGTCAAAGTCAGAGGTGAGGGAAGGCTAGAAGTGCCAAAGATAAGGGAATATTCCGTTCTGAGTCAGATCTTACGTTCAGAGGATCATCTCATGGTCTCTCTGGGGTGAATTATCTCAGCCACAGGGCTTGATTTTTTTTTTTTTTTTGCCAAATTTAATAACAATACACTCAATTCTGCATCCATGACTAGTTGTGATCACAAAGAAAGGATGGGCAGGGATGGAAATTCCTTCTCCTCTCGCAATTAGCTGGTGTGGCTGTAGAAAAACTGTGACAGAATCACAGTGTGAGGCCATAGCAGAGGTGCAGCGATAGGTAAAAGGGAAAGGGGGAGGTATGAAGAGGTCTGATTAGATCCCATCCCTGGAAGTGTTCAAAGCCAAGTTGGGTGGGGCTTGGAGCAACCTGGTTGCTTCCACACCTAGTGGAAGGTGTCCTTGCCCATGGCAGGGTGGTTGGAATGAGATCATCTTTAAGGTCCCTTCCAACCCAAACCATTTTATGACTAGATGGAGAATGACTGAATTTTAGTCACCCAAGTAGGCAGAAAAAGAGCAATGGTCCAGGGGCATGAGGATACAAGGGCTGTTCCCTCCTGATTCCCTGGAATCTTTGAGAGACATAGAAAGAGAAAAAGAAAGAAGAGGGAGAAGGTTTCGGGCAGTGCCTGTTGGTGCTCTAAGATCCAGGTTCAAATCTGTGCTAAAACTGTGAGGTTTTAACACTACACCAGAATTCCCATAAAATTCCTATATCTATCTACCTCTTAGCAAAATACAGATGAAGATGCTTTCTTGAACTAATGGGGCATCATAGAAAAGGTGCAGNTCCAACCCAAACCATTTTATGACCAGATGGAGAATGACTGAATTGGAGTCACCCCCTGGGCAGGGGCAGGGGCAAAGGAGAGGCAGGACTGAGCTCTGCTCTGAGAGGACCAGGGACAGCACCCAGGGAAGGGCTGGAGCTGTGTCAGGGCAGGGTCAGGTTGGATCTCAGCAAAAGGTTCTTCCCCCAGAGGGTGGTTGGCACTGCCCAGGCTCCCCAGGGCAGTGGGCACAGCCCCAAGGCTGCCAGAGCTCCAGGAGGGTTTGGATGATCCTCTGGGGCACAGGGGGTGACTCTTGCGGATGGGTCTGTGCAGGGCTGAGGGTTGGACTCAGTGATACTTGTGGATCCCTTCCAACTCAGCATATTCTGTAATTCTGTGATACCTGTGAGGGGTAATTGCAGTGCAAGAGGAGGGACTTGATTAAGCACTGGAGAAGACGACTGCAAAAAGCTGTGTGTGACTGCTGTGCTTCTCTGACAGAGCCAGAAGCCGTGTTTACAAATAAGGACAAAGTGAAGAAAGAGGTGAAAGCTGCACTATCAGAAGATGCCACCCTGAGCTGTGAGGTGGCCCAGGACAAGACTGAGGTGAAGTGGTACAAGGATGGGAAGCTGATCACCTCCAGCAAGAAGTTCAAGGTGGAGTCAGAGGGCAAATGTCGTCGTCTGGTGGTGGGTCAGGTGGAGAAGAAGGATGCTGGGGAGTACAGCTGTGAGGCTGCTGGCCAGAAACTCACCTTCAGGATCCATGTCACAGGTGGGAGACATTTTGGGTTTTTATTTAATTGCCTTTTCTTTGAATCTGGGTGCAGGACTGGGCAGATCAAGAGTTTACCTGTAGGTACCAGTAGTTCTGGGCTCCTCAGTACAAGAAAGACAAGGAGCTACTGGAGAAGGTCCAGTGGAAGGCACAAAGATGATGAGGGGTCTGGAGCATCTCTTATGAGGAGAGACTGTGGGAGCTGGGCCTGGTTAGTCTGGAGAAGAGAAGACTGAGAGGGGATCTCATTAATGTAGATTAATATCTCCAAGGTGGGTGCCAAGAGGATGGTGCCACAGTCTTTTTTGGTCGTGCCCAGCGACAGGAGCAGGAGCAACGGCCATAAACTTAAACACAGGAAGTCTCACTTCAACTTAAGGAAGAAATTCCTTACATTGAGGTGGGCAGAGCCCTGGAACAGCTGCCCAGGGAAGGGTGTGGAGTTTCCTTCCCTGAGGACATTCAAAACACACCTGGACATGTTCCTGTGTCACCTGCTCCAGGTGACACTGCCTTGGCAAGGGGGTTGGACTGGATGATCTCTAGAAGTGCCTTCCAACCCTAAGGATTCTGTGATTCTTTGATTCTGTGTCCTGATATCAGCTTTTCATTAGCAGGCACTATGTTTAAAAGACCTCTTCCAATTTAATCATCAGAGCTGGTATTTCTCCTCCTGTTATGGACATTCTTCTAGGAGAGTCCCTCTTTCCTCTTTTTTTCCTAGTGAGAGGGTAAGAGCAAATGGCTTCAAGTTGCACCACGGGAAGTTTAGGTTGGCTATTAGGAAAAAATACTTCACCAAAAGGGTTGTCAGGTATGGGAACAAGCTGCCCAGGGCAGTGGTGGGGTCACCATTCCTGCAGGGATTTAAAAGCCATGTAGATGTGGCCCTGGGGACAGGGTTAGTGATGGATCTACCAACACAGTGTTAATATGGCTGGATGTGATGATCTTCCACCTCCTTTCCAACTAAATGATTCTAGGATTTCTTTGGTCTTTTCTGTTTTACAAGAGGTCTGGTACATTTTATCTCAGGCTCTAGTCAGCCATGGAATCAGCTCCATTCTGAGTGATTATTTCTGAACTGGATGATAAGAAATTTTTTGTTTTGTTTTTGTTTTTGTTTTTTTTTTAAATTAATATTAATAACACTCCACTGTCTTGATAGCCAAATCTCTCTTTGTTAACATCACAATTCTAGCCTCAGAGCTGATCAGAACAGGGAATCTATTTTCTCTTCTGCTTTCTTACAGCACCAAACCCACTGGGACCACAGTGCTGGCAGAGGTTTGGCACTTTATCAGCTGTGTAGAAGAGCAACTGTGTTGGGAGTCTGACTCCACCCTCTGTGGGGTACCCAGGGTGTGAGTTGGGGCACTTTGGCTCTTTTCCATGAATTCTGTAGCTCATCCTTTTGGCTGAGCGAGCTGCCAGTTTCAGTGAAGGATGAGTTACAGTAAGGATAGATTTGAGAGGCACCTCCCAGAGAAAATCCAACATGGACAGTGACAGAAAGACAATAACTGAAACCTAAAATGTTTTGGGTTGTAAGGGACCATGAAGACAACCTAGTTCCAACCTCCCTGCCATGGGTAGGGATACCTTCCACTGTCCCAGGTTGCTCCAAGCCCTGTCTAATGTAGCCCTGAACACTTCCAGGCATGAGGCAGCCACAGCTTCTCTGGGCAAAATCAATATAAACCAAGTTCATGGTCAGCTATTGAAACTGGTTCTTATGTTCCTGCAGCGGTATAGGTAGAAAACACAGAAAATTAGTGCTTTTCCACCAGAATTTTTGTCTCTAAGGACTATTCTTAGCTGTCTGCCTCAGAACACAAAGGTTTTCAGCTCTCTCTGACTGGATGACTTCCCGGCGGCGCAGGGTAACGCAACACCCTCCCCTGTGGCCTAAGAGGAGAGATTGCCTGGCTACCATTGCTGTATTCCTCATGGGAACAACTGTAACATGACATCCCAGTCCAGCTCTGGCTGGAAAATGATCCAGTGTCAAAGTCAGGAGGGATTATGAGTACTCTGGGTGGTTGGATCTTTCGCGGCAGAAACCCGTCTCTTACTACGTTATCCCAAAGCCCAGCAGCTTTCTGGGTCTTAATTTATCCTGTTACCCTTGCACTTGGAAAACTTTTCGGGGTTCCTGTACTCCAGGGCCCCACTGGAGAGGGCAGGTTGAAGGTTAGATGCTCAGTGTTGACTTCTGGGATGCAGCTGTGGCTTTTTTTGGATTAATTTAAAAAAGGACCAGGTAGTGCACAACTTGGGACCGGGTTGAAAAAGAGTAGAAAAAGAGCTGTCATTTCAAGATTCATGGTATGCAGGGAAATCCAGGTTTGAAAATGGAGAAAGCTCCATGTCCTGAAAATGGTTTTCCTCAGTTCCACTGAACTTCCCTAACTGGTTTCAGCTGAGGTTGGAAATGTCATCTGCACTGAATAAACTTGCTGAAGTTTACAATAAATTTATAAGGCAAATTACCATGTAAATCACTTCAGGAGCTGGTTAAAAGTTTTAGTCCCATTTCCTTATCACTATAAAAATGGTTTATATTAAAGCTCAGGAAGGAAGAGGACGAGTGAGATGGAGCTGGAATGTTCCTGCCCTGCTAATCTGACATTTTAAACACAGCACCCATGGACACAGACTGGTCTGCAGCTCATTTAGTGCACCCTGCACATTCCAAATCCAAGTTGTAAATGGACACTGAATCTTTATATTTTTGAAACCGGTTTTGAATGCAAGCCTTGGGGTGTTGTTGAGCTCTTCTAGATACCAAAATGCTGCTGCCATGAGACTTTGAGGAGTTTTGCATCGCCCAGCATAGGCCACGTGCCTTCTAAATGGCAATGACACCTCCTTCCACCCTTTCCACAGCCAATATAAACAGAGGAGCTCAAGTTTAAAGCCTATAAGCTGCATTCCTGCTCTGGTTTGCTCCCTGCAGGGTGTCTCTCTTTCCATGGGCTGTGCAATGTTCATAGCAAGGTTGTGATGTGGCTCCAGGACCGTGTGTAGTGACACAGTCAGCAGTGCAGGGACTTGACCTGGGCTTACCCCTTCTCCTCACCCTCCCAGGCAGCTGCTGCCACTCAGAGCCCAGAAGTGATGAGATGGGATACAGAGGAGAAAGTCGGCAAGGAGGAGCAAAGGGTGGCCCTGGGAGGCTGCAGAGAGTGACTGGGAGAGGAGGGAGGGAGCCCACGTTATGGAAGGGGCTCACCATGACTGCCAGGGAGAACCAGGAGCCTTTAAAGTCACAGAATCACTGAGGTTGGGAAAGGCCTCCAAGGTCACAGAGTCCAACCTGTGGCCAATGCTCACCTTGTCCCCCAGCCCAGAGCACTGAGTGCCATGGCCAGGCCTTCCTTGGACACCTCCAGGGGTGGGGACTCCACCACCTCCCTGGGCAGCCCCTGCCAAGGCCNTCCTGTCAGGGAGTTGCAGAGCCAGAAGGTCCCCCCTGAGCCTCCTTTTCTCCAGGCTGAGCCCCCCCAGCTCCCTCAGCTGCTGCTGCTGCTCCAGCCCCTTCCCAGCTCCCTTCCCTTCCCTGCACGTGCTCCAGCCCCTCAACACGTTTCTTTCTCAATGTCACCTTCCCCAGGTGGCCCAAATACCTCAGTCTGGGTGGATGAATTATCTTCCTTTTTGCACTGCAGCTGGAATGCGCTGGGAAACCCATCCAGTTGCTAATCCAGCATTTCCTGTGGAACTGGTGCTTCTGTTCACTAAAATCACGGACTTCAGTGCTCAAGTAAAAACCTGGGACCCAAACAGTCATAGGCTGCCTTTGCTGTGTGATGTCCATCATGGGGGCCCACCAGAAACATGTTGCCCTTCTTGTGCAGTTATGTCTTGTGGGAAAAATACGTAGCAGCCCTTTTATTTTGGGTGCATTTCTCTTTCCACGTCTCAAATGTACATTAATACAAAAGCTAAAGGTGACCACGTTATTTTTTGGTAAAGGGAGAACCAGGCAAAACAGTCATTAATGAATAAAAGATGCAATTTCCCAGTCAGTGCTTCTTAGTAAGGTGACAATTGAATTTTATCAATGAATATACATAATTAATTAGTAAATAAACAAGATATTCTTTTGATGCCAACTCCCCTTGTTGAGATGGAAATTCAAAGCGGTAGCATGGAAGAAAGTGATTTTAAACCCTTGATTCTTGTTGCTTTTGTTGAGTATTAAAGCAAGATTCTCTAGGGCCAGTTTGTTGAAAAATTAGAGGGTTTTTGGTTTTTTTTAAAGGAAATATTAAGAACTGTGTCTTTGTAATTTCTTTGGGATTTTTCTGATACTTTTCTGATACATGATATTTTCTGAGCAGCGCCCAGTCTTAATCTAAAATACCTGTTAAAATCCTGTAAATAATGTGACAGTGGAGGTGACAACTCATAATTGTGCTGTTGTTTGGCTGGTACCAAATGTGGGGAGTAGGAAAGTTATAAAGACACAATGGAGGAATTTTATCTTTGTCTTCATTACAAGAAATTTGAGAATGAGGTGGTTGAGCTGTTCATGGAGACGGGTCAGAGAGGGATAACTGCATGGACTATTTTTTGAGGGTTTTATGTCATAAAAAGAAATGCAAAGCTATGTTAGTTGGAAGGAATTGTTGTAGAACCAAAGAATTATTTAGGTTGGACAAGTCCTTTAAGATCATCGTGTCCAGTGGTTAACCCAGCACTGCCAATCCCAAGATCCTGCAGAGCACCTACACCAAGTCCATGTAATATCTTCTTGTCACAAGTTATTTACATCTTAAGTATATTTTTAAATTGTTTCCCTATTTCAGAGGCAGAAGATGCCTTTGTCCACAAGGAGAAGGTGCAGAAAGAGGTGAAAGCTGCACTATCAGAAGATGCCACCCTGAGCTGTGAGGTGGCCCAGGACAAGACTGAGGTGAAGTGGTACAAGGATGGGAAGCTGATCACCTCCAGCAAGAAGTTCAAGGTGGAGTCAGAGGGCAAATGTCGTCGTCTGGTGGTGGGTCAGGTGGAGAAGAAGGATGCTGGGGAGTACAGCTGTGAGGCTGCTGGCCAGAAACTCACCTTCAGGATCCATGTTGCAGGTGAGGGATTGCCCTATGACACCTTTTTATACTGTAGCTGTAAAGGTTCCTAGTGACATAGGTTAACTTTAAGCCTTGCTCTATATGGGTCTACAGCAGAACTTAAATGGTTATTTTGAAAGATCAATGTTAAGGGAATGTGTTTGGATGCTTTGGGAAAAAGCCCACTTAAGCTGAGTAGTCATTCCCTGATTTTGACCAGGAATGGTGATTAGGAAAAAGGATGTGAGAACAAGACAAGCATAACACAATCCTTCCACTCTCTAAGAGTCTGTAGGTGCACTCTCAGAATTTGTATTTTCTGTCTCTGCTGGGACAGAGTTTTTCTGTCGCATCTGTACAAGAGATGTGGCTTTGCTGAGTTTTGCCAACGTGATTTCCTGTGGAATTGCGCCACACAGAGAGGTTCAGGTGTCAATTCAGATCAATATCCAAAAGCCTGTGTGTGCTGGTGAATCATCAGTGCACCCATTTCTGTCCTTGCTGCCAGTTATTTTTGTGGGGGGAAAAAAAAATTGCCCAGTACTTCCTTTCTCATCTTCCTTTCTTCTGTCCTGCTTGACAGTGTTTTGAGGGAACAATAACTACATTTGATGTAGATGTTTCTTTTCTGACCGTGAACCACAAGCAAACCTCAAAGAAGCACTCAACTAAAAGCACATCCCAGAGATGTGGGGCAACACAATTGGTTTTGGTGCAAAGATTTGTCCTTTTTCTCATGAGATTCACCCAGCACAGTAATCTAACCACATCTCTTTAGAAATGGGGGCATTTTCCCAGCCTGGTGCCCTGGTCACACCGCTGAGCCTTTTATTTTGGACCTAACTCTGAGTGATTTTAAGTCTCTTCCATGCTGGAGGTGGTTTGGGGCTGGCCTGCTCCCAGGTATCCCATGATATTAGGCCTCCGGGACTCATGTGACCTCCAGCTGTGGGCCTTGCTGAGGAACAAACTATTGGGTTTCACTCTGCTTGCTCTGCCACGTCTGCATTCTGTGATATACATTGCTGGGGGATGACCCTGCAAGGAAACTGGAGACAAATCTGCCTCGTTATCCCTTGTGCCAGAAAAAACTTATTCCATGGCTCAGCTACGTGACTTTTTTTTTTTTTTTTTTTTTTTAAAGGATCTTATCACAGTGTTTGAAGGAAAAGCTCTTTGTAGCTTCCTGTGGAAGGATCTTCCCATGTGGGACCAGGAGACCTTTATCCTTCGCTGCATGAGCAGGCCCTGAACTGCTCTTGGCAATTGTTTGTGTGCAGTGAGCAAGGGGGGAAAGCAGTTGACAGCAATAATGGAAGGTTTCACGGGTCTTTTGGGTTAAAACTCAAACACTGACCTGCTTTTAGGGCTTCTGAAAGAGTCATATTCATGACTATGAGGGTTTAACCATCTTCTGCAGGTTGAGGTGGTGGGTCCCTCACTATCACCAAACTTCTTTGCATCTCACATCTGTTCTGTAAACAGGGGCAAGGAGAGTGTTGTACCTCAAAGTATTTTTCATATCCCAGGCTTTGAGGTACTTGGGTACCATGGAAAGAGGGACAGGCATTTTGTCTCCAGTATATAAGTGACATGAAATGGGCCCATTGCTGCCAAAGAGAGGCCCTTTCTCAGATTTAGCAAATGGGTAAATATCAGAAAGTAGAGAAGCAAAGGCCCTGTCTTGCCACTGAGAGATTTGCTGGTCACTCTAGGGGCGGAGATGGTGGGATCCATTTAGGTCTTCCTTCAAGACTGCTAAGGAAGAATGCTGTAGAACTAGAAATAGAAAATGGATCTTCTGACCCTCTTGCTTTAACCCAAATCATCTTTGTTATTCTCTTGTTGTTGTCTGAAGATCCAACTGAGCAGAAATACCAACATGAGTTTGTATAAAATACCATTACCCTACGGGGAATTCAAGCAACTGAAAGCTCTGACTGAAGAGAATTCCCTGGGATGGAGCACAAATGTGAGCTTAGGAGTCCCTCACTCGGCCTTCTTCTGTGTGTTAAAATTCCAGAATGGTTTGGATTGGAAGGGACCTTAAAGATCATCTCATCCCACCCCCTGCCATGGGCAGGGACACCTTCCACCATCCCAGGTTGCTCCAAGCCCTGTCCAACCTGGCCTTGGACACTTCCAGGGATGGGAAGTGTAACATCCATTGCTTGTAATGAAGGGAAAAACATCTGCCTAGAGAGGGTTAGAGCCAAAATGAGGAAATCAGCCCATAGGACAACACTTTCCAGGAGCATTGGCTTGTTCTCTTCAGAGGTGTCACAGGAAGTGCTCAGGAACTTGTAACCCACACTTTTTGCACCACTCTCAACTCCTTACCCCAGAGACACAACTTTCCAGCAGAGTTCTCCTTTTTTCATTCCTTATTTGTGCTCTGCCTTTTAAAGGATTTATATATACAAAGGGTTATATATATATTTTGCTGGCCTTAGTAATCTTTTCCTTTCTGTTCTTCTGCTGGGTAAGACATAAATTCTGAGCACTTTAGTGGGGAGGTAGCAGGTTCCACACTGAGTATTGAATAAATTGTTAATCTGTTCTTCATGAATCAGTTATCATAATTCATACAAGTTTGGTAGTTCCAAATAAGTGCATTATACAGATATTTTTTATTCCTCTATCTACTGTATCATGTTAGGATCCCTATCTCCAACGTTCTTTCCCATGTCCAGCTTCTAAATTTATGTCCTTGGAACTTACCAAAACCAAGCCTAAAATCAAATTACTGTTCTTAATTCCGTGTCTGTTTGATTGGAGTATCTGGCAGCCATTCCATCTGGAAATCCAAGATGCTCCTGGCACAGCTCCAGTGGAGGCAACCAAGATGATTAGGAGGCTGGAACACATGTCATATGAGGAGGGGCTGAGAGAACTGGATTTGTTCAGCCTAGAGATAAGAGAAAGCAAAAGGGAGCTTTAATTGCTACCTGCATCTGTTTAATGAGAAGATATGGAGTCCACAGCACTGTGTCCTCTCAAAGATCCATGGTGATAGGAGGAGAGATAAAATACACAAGCTGGAACTTGTATGGGAGGTTCTGAAAAGACATTAGGAAAAATTTGCACCTTGAGGGTGGCCAAGCTCTGCAACAGGAGCCTTGAGGTTGTGTGGTCTCCATTGCTGGAGATACCCAGTGGGACATGACTGTGAAGAGCTTGGTGTAATTTCATCTGCTCTGAGTGGGGAAGTGGGTCTGGGCAGCCTCCAGAGATCAATCCTGAGCTGAATTATTTTATGATTATGATTTTGTACCATTAATGGCATATGTCCTGTAGAATATATCTGGGAAGTGATGCTGTTGCAGAAGGATTCAGCTCCATATAAATGTCTGTGAAGGCACTCCAGCTGTTATGTATTTATTTCATAACCCGTATTGATTTTTTTCCTAAATATCACTTGGGCCCAGCCATGGGGTCAGTGTTGGCAAATGAAGGATCCTGCCTGGAGTTTGTCCTGTTTACTGTGGCTGTGCAGCCCAGACTTCTCTGCAAGTGAACAAAACACACCCTGCTCTCCCAGGAGAGCCCACCCTGCTTGGCCTGCAGAGAGAGACCCTCCAGAGGGTCTGCAGGAAAGCTGGTACCAGCCTTAAGATCAGGCATGGAAGTTCTTCCTGCTGCCCAAATGAGCAGCAGCTGGAAACTGCGATGCATGGAAGTAAATTGTTCCTGCCAGTGCTTCATCGAGCATTTGCTTAACTCTGACTCTTTCAGCCTTTTTCATTCCACAGCTGATTTATTTAAGCTATTAGGCACCAGCTGGTGTCTCACCAAAACCCCGACACCGTGTGACCTTGGAGGCAAAGTTTTCATTTTCGTGGACTTTTTCCTAAATTTTTTTTCCTGCTTTCCAATCTTGCAGATGACGCGTTTGAACACAGAGACAAAGTGCAAAGGGAGGTGAAGGCAGTGCTGAAGGAGGACACCACCCTGAGCTGTGAGGTGGCCCAGGACAAGACTGAGGTGAAGTGGTACAAGGATGGGAAGCTGATCACCTCCAGCAAGAAGTTCAAGGTGGAGTCAGAGGGCAAATGTCGTCGTCTGGTGGTGGGTCAGGTGGAGAAGAAGGATGCTGGGGAGTACAGCTGTGAGGCTGCTGGCCAGAAACTCACCTTCAAGATCCATGTCACAGGTGAGAAAATGTGCTGCATCCCTGTTTTAACCTAAAAAGTTGAAGGAGAGGGAAGTTATGTGGCTTGGCAAACTCTACCTCCACAGGCAGTGACTGAGCCAGCAGTTAAACGATGTTGCTTTACTCATGAAATTGTGTTCATGCTAAGAGATCTGTCTCCCTTCTTTGGAAACTAAAAATGCAGTGCATTTCTGTAGCCCAGACTCAGGTCAGGCTGAAGATCATTAGGGAATTTCCCTGGGAATCTGGGAAGATGCACTGGCAGCAAACTAAGGACTCAAAAGTTGCAGGAGAAATTAAAGGGCACAGCAAATCTGAGCACAGACATTATCTCATGGAAGCTCCTTCCTGAAATCAACTTCATTATAGAGAAAACCTTTTTATTATGAATGGAAATACTACAGCTGTTCTCAGAAGCAGTAGAGGAGGAAACCAGATATCACCACGATATCAACAAGGACAAGTTTTAACCTTGACATCCCTCAGTTGGATCTTGAGGAATTTAAAGCAAATTGAGGAGTTCATACATTAAATTTCTTTTTGGCTGTGACATGGTGCAGTGCAAAGGAAATTCCATGGGAGCTGGCTAACCTTCATTCATTAGAGAAACACAGTTCTGGGATGGCACATCTTTAAAACATTTGGGAAATAAAGATATAGACAAAAAACAGGCTCACAAAGTTTGTTTCCCAACAGTATCTTTGCTCTTACTGCAACTGCAGCTCTTGGCAAAACTGAATTTAAGTCAGCAAAGTGACTTTTTGCAGACCTCATCCACCTATGGTGTGTGCTGCTGGATTTTGGGACATGTGAACTTCTTTACTGCAGATTTTGGAGAATGATAGTGGTGGAAATAAAAGCAACTTTGGGGCCATGTCTTGGACTATCAGTGAAGGAGTCCTTCACCAGCACTTGATGTAATTCAAATGTTAGCAATTCAGTTGGTGATTTTGGCAGGGAATGTGAATGAAATCCATCTGAGCACCGCACTCCAAAGGCTGATGTGTGCATTTGGGAAGGGATCTGTGTGGGAGAGAGCTTAATTTTCAATGTCTGCCTATATACTCTTTATCACAGAGGCAGAAGATGCTTTCATCAAAAAGGACAAAGTGAAGAAAGAGGTGAAAGCTGCACTATCAGAAGATGCCACCCTGAGCTGTGAGGTGGCCCAGGAGAAGACTGAGGTGAAGTGGTACAAGGATGGGAAGCTGATCACCTCCAGCAAGAAGTTCAAGGTGGAGTCAGAGGGCAAATGTCGTCGTCTGGTGGTGGGTCAGGTGGAGAAGAAGGATGCTGGGGAGTACAGCTGTGAGGCTGCTGGCCAGAAACTCACCTTCAAGATTGATGTCACAGGTGAGAGAAGACTCATCAACCCATCATTCCTATTTCTAGAAACTGTAGAAAAATTAATATTATTTTTTAAAACTTTTTCATGTTACATTTCAAATTTTTGGCGAACATCGTTAGAATGGCCCAGCTCTGATGTAGAAATGGAGCAAAAAGTCATAAATACAGTTACCTTCATATATTCTATGTAAGAGCTTAGAAATCCTGAAAACAGGGGTCCTTGGAAGCTACACATCACTGTAGGAACAGTAGATTGTACATCTCCTTCCTCACACGATGGTGCAACGACAATAAATCAGCACCATTTCTTGTTCTCAGTGCAGGGTCATGGTGGAGAGTGGTTGGGTGTCTGCACTGCTTTATTTTCCTTGGAAGGGCTCGTTTCAGCCTGAAGGGAGAATGTGGCAGCAAGGCTTGATACATATGAAGGTCTCTAAGGTGTCAGGTAAAAGGCAAACTGGAGATAGAAGGTGGTTTGTGGAGACCAATTCCAGACACATCTCCCTGGTGGAGTTGTAGAGAGGTAGAATGGATTCAGCTTTACAACTCCCTCAGTACCTTTTGATCTTCTTCCAAGTGATGTGTCTTCTAGAGAACAAGAAGATTTCACCATTTGGATGTAAGATGAGCTGAGTTTTTCTCTAAGTCACATTGGGAGCTGATAACACAGTCCTGCACATGTCAGTCCTGGTCTAGCACCTTTGTCTCTTAACAAAATGATCTGAGCAGCTGCAGAAGCAGCTACTAAGAACCAAAGAAATCAATTATATGGCACTATGATGCACCACAGGACAGCTCCTTCCTCTAAAAATTTGTTACTTTGCACTCAACTTCAACTCAAATGTGTCCTGCCTTGACTGGACCCTGCCATACTGTGCTTCTGTGAACCATTCAGAGGATCTTCTGGGATTACTGCTGGCAGAAAACCAAAACAGACTAAAACCACATAAAAACCCCCACCACAAAATGGTTTGTGTGTTCTTCCAGTACTTTTAGATGTGCATTGTGAAGTCAGAGATGGTTTTCCAGGGTTACCTGCAAGCCATGACAGGGGGATTGGGCAACAACTTATTTTGGAGGAACTCTGAACTTCTCTCTCTTTTCAGAGCCAGAAGTTGTGTTTACAAACAAGGAGAAGGTGCAGAAAGAGGTGAAAGCTGCACTATCAGAAGATGCCACCCTGAGCTGTGAGGTGGCCCAGGAGAAGACTGAGGTGAAGTGGTACAAGGATGGGAAGCTGATCACCTCCAGCAAGAAGTTCAAGGTGGAGTCAGAGGGCAAATGTCGTCGTCTGGTGGTGGGTCAGGTGGAGAAGAAGGATGCTGGGGAGTACAGCTGTGAGGCTGCTGGCCAGAAACTCACCTTCAAGATCGATGTCACAGGTAAGAAACACCTTTCTGAATTACAGGAGAGCAATAACTATGATATCAACCATGACTTGGTTGCTGTGCTCTGGGTTTTGTTGCAGCCCATAGGGTTCACCTGATGTTCTGCACCTTATTACCTGGATTTGTAGAAATGGGAATATTTGGATTTACCTGGCACAAAGACCTACCTTCTTCTTTGTTGGGCTGTATAATAATAGGTTACAGATACAAATATAATAATCAGCATATTATTTAACATAATAAACAACATATATTCATGAACCTGCATTCCTGGGATGCCAGAGAGTGATTCTTTGTACACTGACCCCCTTGAACAGGAAGAATCATTCAAAAATCCTCTTTTTATTAGACTTCCAATCCCATTTCTGAAAACTGAGATACTGGAAAAGATTTTTCCATTTGAATATTCAGCAGCAGCATGGCTCAAGATGGGTTGAAAACAGAATTTTTCTGGTGAATTCGGGTTGTTATGTGCTTGAGACCTCAGCCTTTTGAGATGCCAGGTGCCAAATGACCCTTTGCTGTGAAAGATTCCAAGAAATTGGTTATTAGGAACAGGATTCACATGGTGCCCAAACTGGTTTAACTTTGTGATGTTAAAGGAAGTTTTGATGTTGCAGGAACCTTGGGGACCTTGCCAACCATGATCCTGAGCCCTGGAGGGAGATCATATTCCCTTTGTCTCTTTGACAGTCGTGTCTGTGGCAGTGGAAGAGGCCAAGAAGAGTCTGTTCCAGAAGCCCATAATTATTTATTGTGTCCTAGATCTCAAATGAAAGGAATTTGGGAGATTTTGATAACATGCAGGACAGCTGCTTTTGGGAATGTTGGGATTAAATATTTTTTTGTGTGGTGACTTGCAGCCACAGGGTTGATGTCAATATTTTGGTCCTTTCCATTCCTAGGCTCTTAATTCCCAATTTCCACATGGCAACTCAGTCCCACAGAAGGGTTGATATTGCCTGGTGACAGCAATTGGTTTTGGCAAGTGACAACCTAAATATTCTCCAAACCTGCCTACACAAGTCCATAAGATCAATCTCGTTTTAATCCCTTTAATCCCTATTTATTAATAAATAATTAAATATTTCCTTCTGTTTCTGTGCCCAGAGCCCAAACCTGCGTTTATAAACCAGGAAAAGGTCCAGAAGGAGGTGAAGGCTGTGCTGACAGAAAGTGCCTCCCTCGTGTGCGAGGTAGCCCAGGACGCAACCGAAGTGAAATGGTTCAAGGATGGGAAACTTCTGGTTTCCTCCAGAAAATTCAAAATAGAGACCGTGGGCAAAACCCGGCGCCTGGTTATAGAGCAGCTGGAGAAGAAGGATGCTGGGGAATACATCTGTGAGGCTGCAGGCCAGAAGATGACATTCAAACTGGAGCCAACTGGTGGGTACTGATTTTGTGGTGTTAAGCACCGATCTGTGAGGAAAGCTGGATATTCCCTGTGCTGCAACCACCCTGGAGCAATGGCAGTGAACCCACAGGGCATATTCATTTTTGGTCTAACAGTGCAGAGGTGGGAAATCTGGACTTTTTTTTGGTGTATGCCCCCAAAAATGCCCAGTTTTGTGCCAAAGTGTTTTACAAGATAAAAAAAGAGGCCAAGAGTAAAGTACTGGAATCACAGAATGGTCTAGGTTGGAAAGAACCTCAAGGATCATCTAGTTCCAACCCTCCTGCCAGTGGAGCAAATAGAAAACAGGCCATAAATTCAGGCTTGGTGTATTAATATCCTTTATTAACTTGATCTAAAATCTTAAAAATGTGAGAGGGAAGAATTATACAGGTTATTTTTCTTCTTAGAAAGAAGCTGCTTGTGGGTAGCAGATAGAATACATATGTTTGCATTTCCTTTCCCTGCTTCTCTTCTAAGCAGAAGCTCTGAGTTACCTGAGAGATCATTTTGTTTCTTCTCACTCAGCAAAAGGTGATACCAGCCACAAATATTCACCCCTGTTCCCTGGATTATTGCAGGTTGTGGATGAGCTGGCGTTGAGTCAGGAAGACAGAACAATACAATATTGCTGTGTTAAGATTTTGATTATCTGAGTTCTTAATGTTCCTGTTTCAATGTCTTTCCTAGAACCGGAGGCTAAATTTGAGAAGAAAGTTGTCCAGAAAGAGCCTCTCATTGTTCAAGAACACGAGAGCATCACACTGACAACCTCAGTGACGCCTGAAACTGCTGCAGTGAAGTGGCTCAAGGACGGAACAGAAATCAAGGCGAGCAAGAAATGTGTGATCAAGAGCGAGGGGGCGTCCAGGACCCTGGTGGTGAACCTGGCTGAGAGCACAGACACTGCTGTCTACACCTGCCAGACCAGGAATGACAAGCAGGAATTCAAAGTGCAGGTGAAAGGTGAGCAGGGAGCAGAGCACAGGTCGTGTCCTGACCCAGCAGTGACACTTCTCTGGTGGTGGATGGAGGTGAAGTCCAAACTATCCCTTAAGCTGTTCCAACCTCAGGGCTTGTTGAATCTTCTGTGGGTGCCCCACCATGGGCCAGCAAGGGTCTCCTCTTTCCAAATACCCAGTTTTTATCCTTTGCTGGCCTGTTGGGGACAGGGAAGGTTTTCCTGATGTCTACCCCCCTTCTGCTTCTGTCTCCTCTTAACCCCAGTAGCTGGGACATGACAGACTCAGCTCTTCCCCTCTGTGCTCACAGGAAAAGCTGGTGAGGGTGTAGAGGGATGTAGTGTGAGGAAAAAAATGGTGATTTAGTCACACAGGGAAACAGGATCTGAACTGAATCCCCCTCAGTTCATGGGATGGAACACCTGGGATGCTGTTCCCTACTCAAGGCTGTAAATTGGCAAACAGGATGAAGTAGAGCTGGTCCACAGATGGAGATGGGAGGGGTGATGTTCCAGAGCAAAGCCCTGCTCCCTTCTCTTCAGAAGCTCCCCTTGGAGATGTCTGGAGCTGAGATACACTCCCTCAGCTCCCTGAGGAGTTGTCGTAGAAGAGAAGTTGCTGATAGGTCATGATACTTCCAACCTCTTGAAATATCTCTTTGGGATGAGAGAAATCACATCCTGGATTTCTCTGACATCACTGGCTGTGCCTGCAGTGACAGAAGAGACAGAAGTGGCTGGGGCTTATGTATCCATACAGATTTTAGCATTTAGACAGGAAAAACAGGCTCTGCTGTAAAAACACCACATGGTCTCATCAGGTAAAAGATTAGGAAGAAAGGAAGGCGATACCCAACCATGTTTGAAGACATTGTTCTTACTTTCCAGAACAACAGTGATATGAAAATACCATGTCACAGGAATCTCACTGAATTTCCACTTTCCTGATTTTGTTTCCGCCTTTGATCCCCAAATATGTTCTAGGGCAAGACTGTTTTGTTTCCAAAATCATCCAGAAGCAGTTCCTTCAAACAAAGTTTCTTATCTCTTCCTTTCTCAACACTTTCCCCTCTTCTGGATCCCAGAAATCCCAGTGAAGTTTGCCAAGAAGCTGGAAGCCGTGAAAGCCGAGATTGGGGGCAGTGTCTCCCTGAGCTGTGAGCTGAGCCACCCCAGGGGGAAGGTGACCTGGCGCAGGAATGGAGTCGAGATCAAGCCCAGCAAACGTTTCCAGATTCACGAGGACGGGGTCAGACGGACCCTGACAATAACAGGGATCCGGGCTGAGGATGAGGGGGAGTATTCCTGTGAATCCAGAGATGACAAGAGCAGCGTTACCATCACCCCCAAAGGTACTTCTCTAGTGGTGACAGTGTCAGAGGGATCCTTGGGTTCTGCCCTCAGCCATTACAACTCTGCAAAGCAGAATTTGTTCATGTGTCTGTGTTGTGTTGTGTTGACCTCCTTTTTCCTCTCAGTGTCACTGGAACCTCTATTTGTGAAAAACATAATGAATTTGAGACCTGTGGAGCTTGGGTCTCTTAATATTGACCTTCATGTTGCATTTGAGGCTTGAATTCAGTATCCCAAATCTAAGATAGGGGTTTTTCACCCCTTCTTTGTTTGCCTTTGGCTTCTGGCCTCTTTATATACAAAACTTACTCAGACATGAGAAACATCCAAAGTTGACCAACTATTGTGATCACTTACTGTGAATAATTAAGGTGAACAGTGACAGGACCAGAGGGGAATGGCCTGAAGTTGTGTCAGGGCAGGGTCAGGGTGGATCTCAGCAAAAGGTTCTTCCCCCAGAGGGTGGTTGGCACTGCCCAGGCTCCCCAGGGCAGTGGGCACAGCCCCAAGGCTGCCAGAGCTCCAGGAGGGTTTGGATGATCCTCTGGAGCACAGGGGGTGACTGTTGGGGATAGGCCTGTGCAGTGCCAGGAGCTGGACTCAGTGATCCTTGTGGGTCCCTTCCAACTCAGCATATTCTGTGATTCTGTGAAATATTAATGATTCCAATAAAATCAAAGGTTTTGGCTCTTTGAAGCTGCTCATGCCACGTCTCAAAGACATGCTCTAAATGTTTTGTTCCTGTCCACCAGCTCCCAGAGTGGTGAAATTCGTTACCAGCCTCAACAGTGTGGTGTCTGAGGAGGGAAAAGAGGCCGTGTTCAAGTGCACCATCTCTCCCAGTGACGCCGTGGTCACCTGGCTCAGGAACGGTGTCAAGATTGAAGCCAGCAAGAAGTATGTGATCTCTCAGAAGGACACCAACCACAGCCTCACCATCACTGACCTGACACTGGACGATGCAGCTGAAATCTGTGCCAGTGCTGAGGGTGTGGAAAGCACAGCCAACCTCAGAGTCCGAGGTAAGAGGTGGTTTTGCCCCTTTTTGCACCCTGCCCATGGGGTTGGAACTAGATGAACTTTAAAGTCTCTCCCAACCCAAACCATTCTATGATGATGATGATGATTCTACAATGTTGTTTAATGATGATGTATAGTAGGAATATTCTGCCTTTGTGTCATTAAATAGGGATGCTCAGAACGCTTTGGGACTCGAGATATATGAACCACCATCCTAATTTTCCTCTGAAAATCTGTTTTCTGGATTATCTACTGTCTCACTAAAATTTCTTCTCCTTTGGCAGAGGCCTCGATCTCATTCAAGAAGAAACTGGAGCCCAGAACAGTTGAAGAGAGGGAGACAGTGACCTTGGAGGTGGAGCTGACCAAGCCTGCAGAGGTGAAGTGGATGAGGAACAGCATTGTGCTGAAGCCCAGTGACAAGATAGAGATCAAAGCTGAGGGAACAAAGCACACCTTGGTGGTGAAGGACATCTCCTTTGCAGACAGGGGCTTCTACTGCTGTGAGAGCCCTGATGACAAGACCCAAGCCAAGATCAACGTGGAAAGTAAGTTCAGTGATCTCCAGTTCTATAAATACCTTGGACAGGGTTTGAAGGTGGATTCTGGTCTCTGCCATTATCATGGAGACACAGGGACACAACCATGGGCTTGGCCACCAGTCAAATGACCAAGTGGAGGTGAAAGAAAGGGTGGTAAACAGAGAATGTCTGGCTGGTTCCTGTTGCCTCCAGCTCATCCCCCCAGCTCTCAGTCACTCTATTGACCGTCAGTCTTATAGCTTCTTCTGTTTCCTCTGAAATTTCTCACCCTGGTGGGCTCTTTGTTTTTGTCTTTGTATGTTTTTGGTTTTTTTAGCAAACCATTCCCTCTTCAGTCGTTCATTGTCCTATTTTTCCTCTGCAAGTGACCTCTTTCAGAATGTCTCTTTATGTTCAGTCAGGGTCAGAAAAACTCCAAGAGCAAATCTTCTGTCTGAGGGTGTTGCTCTTCGAGGTGATTTAATGGTGCCTCTGTAGCACTGTATTTCTGTCCTTTTTCCTACATCTTTTTGTCACAATTGTCACAGAGCAGATGAAGACAGGATTGAAGGACAACCCACCTCAGGCATGTTTACATTCATATCCTGGCTGAATTATTGTATTATCTCTGCTAAACGTGCACTAGGAAGGTTAAAATATTCCCAGGGGACCCTCTGAGAATTGAAGGGTCTTGTGAATAACTCATGGCTTTTTAGAGGGTTGGGTTGGGAGTTTAGTGGTCTTGTTTTGTTTTGTTATTGGTTTTTTTTTTTTATTGGTGTTTTTGATGGGGTTTTTTTGTTTGTTTTTTTGGGGGGATTTGGTTGGTTGGTTGNTTTTGTTTTTTTTTGTTTTTTTAATTGATGTTTTTGATCTATGTTTTTTGTTTGTTTTTTTGGGGGGATTTGGTTGGTTGGTTGGTTGGTTTTTTGTTTTGGATTTTTTTTTTAATTGGCATCTTAATTACTTTTAGTGGTGATACAAGTTTAAATACTAAATCCATTTTACTGTCTGATAGGACATGGATATCTTGTCCCAAGAACAGGTAATATCCACCCAAACTTTGCCCCCCAAGCTGTGAGGTGTTAGCACACTTTGCACCATGTCATGAAATTTTTTTTGCTTTTACTAAAAGCTTTCCTGTCCCCCTGCTACTTCTTTCCATTGTTACATCCTAGTTGGAGAACTGCACAGTATTGCAGTGCATTAATTTTATTTGTTCTTTTTTTACTAAACCTGGTGGACTTTGATAGAAAAGGGGGCAGATTGCCCTTTTTCTGTGATATTTGGTTGACCTGTTCGTCAACCAGCTGAAAACATCCATTTTAAAAATAGCAGCCATGCGTGGCCATGGGCAGGTTTTATTTCCTGTAAAAGTGGTTGTTTAATTGGCAGATACCAATTAACTGCCAAGTGCCTGCGTTAGTAAAAGGGAAACCATCCATTTTGGAAATCCTTGGGATTTCATTCATGGCTGTTGGTGTGAGATCTCCAACGTGTCCGTGTTGTTTTCCAGTGAGGCAGATCAAGCTGGTGAAAGGCCTTCAGCCCCTGCAGGTTGCTGAGAAAGGGACTGTCACCTTTGAGGTGGAGGTGTCCCACGAGGACGTGGAAGGGACCTGGCAGAGGGACGGAGTTCGGCTGAAACCGGCACCCAACGTCAGCTTTGGCGTCCTGGGCAAGAAACACTCACTGACGCTGTCCTCGGTGGCCCTTGAGGATGCAGGAGTCATCTCCTTCAAGGCAGAAGGCATCAGTTCATCAGGGAGACTCACTGTGACAGGTACACTGACCCAAAAGGCTCAGGCTCTGCTTGGTGTGGACATAGTTGTCTTCTCCTGACCTGGAGAGCAAACATGGGAGGTCAACAAGCTCTCCTTGGAACTGCAAGGGGTGTTAAGCACTGGACCACCATCAGTAACACACCCTCATATCATCAGTGTTTTTGTAGCATCATTGTCCACAGAACAACTCATGATAAAGTGCCCAAAACGTGATGATTTTGTTGTCACAGGTTTTACTAACCGTGGAAGCCAGGCCCTTCCTACCCATTAGTGCTTGTGTCAGATGGTCCTGCAAACCTCATTCCTCACTCATTGGACCTTCTCTTTGGCTTTTTTTTTCAGAATTGCCTGTAAGAATCAGCAAACCTCTGGTGGATGTCAGTGTGACTCAGAAACTCAAGGCCACATTCGAGTGTGAGCTGTCCAGGCCCAATGTGAATGTGAAGTGGTTCAAGGTATGGCATTCATGGATAGTGATATTTTAATTCCTGACTTCTCTGGAAGGGGGAATGAGAGCCTTTCATTTCGCTCCCAGGGAATGTGAGTCTGAGCCTTTGCAATACAGCTCTTGGCTTTGCCCTCTTGTCCTTATGTTCATTTACTCTCCCAGTTTATCACTGTCTTTTATTTACAGGGTGTGTTTACTGGTTTAAAAGTTAAATGTATTTATTCTTGCACAGAACATGAACACTGCTGTTAAAAAAAAGCAGTTTTGTGCTTTACTTCATGCCTAGGACTTATAAGGTCTTTATAAGAACTGTGATTGAAGGGAAGCNAGTTTTGTGCTTTACTTCATGCCTTGAAGTTCTCACCCAGGATTTATAAGGTCTTTTGGAACTGTGATTGAAGGGAAGTCTCAATTTCCTTTGTCAGTGAGAGTTCATTCCCTTTCCCTTGACAGTCATTTTGGCGATCAGCTCTTGCATTTCATGTGCCTTCCTTGGGCTCAGCTGACACTTTCCTTAATTTGGGATGACAACAATTCTTCAAGATAATCATAGAATCAGAGAACACTTTGGGTTGGAAGGGATCCTTAAAGGTCACCTAGTTTCAACCCCTCTGCTATGAAGAGGGACAGTGTTCAGTCAGATCAGGTTGCTCAGAGCTCTGTGCAACCTGACCTTGAACGTTTCCAGGAATGGGACATTCACCAACTTTCTGGTGCCTTACCACCCTCATTGTAAAAAACTTCTTATATCTGGTCTGGATCTACCCTCTTTTAATTTAAGATCATTTGTGCCTGAAAGGGCTTATTGCCAACCCTGTGCAGTGTTTTAAGCCTTCAAATAGGTGTCTGAGACCATCAAAAAGTTATGTGAGTTCTTCAGCCACTCCAGCTTGTTGAAAACCTCACCATGCTGATGTTCCACCACATGTTCCATTAAGTCCAACAAGGCAGCTGAACAAAGCACAGCTCTGAAGGTCTGTTTTACTCACTGCAGATGTTGATGGTGATCTGGTTTGACCTTTTCCCCTTCTAGGATGGGAAGGAGATCCGGCAAAGTCAAAACGTGGGGATTGTTTCCCAGGGAAATAAGAGAAGCCTCATAATTCACAAGTGTGAATATGAAGACCAGGGAACCTACAGTTGTCAAGCAGCTGAAGACAAGACATCAGCCACTCTAAAGGTTCATGGTATGTTTGGCTGAAGTAGGAAATTACATTTACTGCAGTATTTTTGGCCACACAGTGAGAAATTCTTTGCAGAGAGTTTATGTATTTCACAATTGCTCATTTTAGTTAAGTTTCTCTTTCTAGTGAGAAAGTGCTGGCTCTTCTGTGCTTACTTTATCATTCCAGTAAAAAATTTTTAGTTTTCTATTTATCTGAAGTTATTTCTACTCTCTGGAATTTGAATGGTGTTTCTGGATTGGTAAATTAACAAATCCTGCACAGCCTGGCCCAAAGCAGGGATTCAGTGGCTGGTGCTGACGTGGTTTGGTTTATCTTCTGCCATTGTCACAGAGGGACTGGACAAACTTTGGGTGTGAGCTAAAGAGGTGCCCTAATTTTTAGGTTATAAATGCTAAAGAAATGTTCATTGTTTCTGCCTGCACCTCTCCTTTATGCTGGAGGCAGTTTTTCCCTCTGTGTGTTGCACTGAGCAGCTGCTCAAGCACCAGGAGTATTTGGTCACCAGGCTCTGGAACACCAGAGATAAGCTGGTGCTAAGGGCAGGTTACTCAACAGACAGGTGTGCTGTGCCCTGGCAGATGTTATTTCCCAGAGGGACATCTGAAAACCAGATCTTGCTGAAAGACAGAGCATCTTTTTTATTGCTTACTAGCTGCTGTCCTCGTGTGGCCATTTGGGTTTAGCAATATCTTATCAAAGACGTGCCCTGTCTCGTTGCTCTGTTGAACTCCCCCTTTTCTCCCTGATTTTGAGACTGGGAAGGGCTGTTGTTTGCATTCCTCTGCTCTTGAGGCTGATCCAAGAGGTATCAAGGCCTTCCCTTTCAAAAGAAAAGGGTTGCAACAGCACAGAAATACAAATCAGTTCTGACAGAATGAGCGCCAAGCTGCAAAGTTAAAGAGGATTATATTGAGTTCAGAACACTCTGCAGAAGAGGCTTTTCCTAGGTAGAACAAGGGAGCATGAAGAGGAGCACAGGAATAAGACAGATTGATAGTGACCCTCAAAACTGTAGGCTTGTGTTTAGTTTTCTTTGGCAGATTTCCTTGCATTAATATGTTTAACTTCTTTAAAAACCCGTATGAAGTTCCAGCACCCATAAAATCCTTTTGCAGTGAGCTCCAATGTAGCTGGTAATTCTACCTGTCTGTTCAAACACAAAATATATTCACCATGTTGAGGTGAGAACTCCCCAGGAAGGGAGGCTGGGCTAGAATAAAACACAATCCCACTTTTTCCCATGCAGTTATGCAGAAGGTAAACACCCCACACCCGGCTACGAGAAACCCCGAATAAATATTTGCCTGTTTGATTTCACAGCCCGAGATATCAAGATTGTAAAGCCACTGGAAGATGTGGAAGTGAACGAGTATGAGAGTGCGTCCTTTGTCTGTGAGATTTCACATGATGAGGTGGAAACCCAGTGGTACAAAAACGACAACAAGCTGAAGACTTCTGACAATATCAAAATGAGACAGGATGGTAGGATGGAAAAGAGAGATCTCCTTCTTGAATGGGGCTGTGTTGGGGTGGGAGACTAGAAAAAAAGGGTGGGACTTCCAAAATCAGGTTAAGGAGGTTCAGCAGAGAGTCCTGCTTTGGTTTTGGGGCTGCAGCTGTGCTGGGATAGTGTTCTGGTGGGAGCTTAGAGAAGGTAGATTTGGTGTCATCCCAAAAGACAGCAGTGGGCAGAAATTTGTATCATCAGTCAGTGGATGGGATTCTTCTCTTTCAAGCACTTTCCCAGTGGTGTGAGGGCCACCTTAAGTCAACCTTAGGAGGAGTTAAGCTTGGGTTATCCTCTGGTACCGGGACACAGGGGAATGGTGATCCTTGGCACCGTGAGAGCAGGTGGTGCTGAGCTCAGACCAGATGGGGGATGCTCAACCCGTCAGAGCTCCTTGGAGGGTGAAGCTGTTTGCTTGGGGGAAGCTGAGCAGTGTCTGGCTGTGTGTCTGTCCTCAGGGAAGACCTACTCGCTGACCTACGCCCGTGTCCACGTGGAGGATGCGGCAGAGATCAAATTTGTGGCAGAGAAGGCGGAATCTCGCGCTCAGCTGACCGTGAAAGGTAATTACGATTTTCGTGCCGGTGCTGCTCCTGCTCTCGCACGTTACAAACCAACCAACCTCCCTGTGAAGAAACTTAAACAACACCCTTCAGCTCCCAGGGAGAGAAAAGCTCCTACCTACCTTAGTGCCCGTCAGATATCAGCCTGGCAATTTTCTTTGGCTAAATAACAGTTAATTTTCCCAGAAGGTTGGTTTTGTAGCTTTTGGGCGTTAAAAGCCGTGCAAGAAATTTGAGGGACAAAAAGCTGTAGCTCGGCTTTCTCCAGCATTTTCACTTTCTAATGTATGTTATAATAGAAAACAGTATTTTTTTTTTTTTAGTGTGTGTTTAATTAAAACAATGTGATAGAGGGAAGGAAAACATTTTGAATTAACCCACTGATGAGGAGCTCAGGAAACAGGAGATCAGTCCCTGGCTTTGCCACAGCACTGCTGTGTAGCATTGAGGAAATTACCTTTATCTCTGCAGTTCAGCCACTCAAGTGGTAAAATAGGGAGGAAAACTTCCCTTTAATCAACTCATTACTTGCTGAGTGTTAGCTGAGTGCTCAACGTACTGAGGATCCCTGTCAAATAACTGCCCATAAAAGAAATATTCCTAACGAGTTTTTAATTGACACCTTTCATGGAAACCGTGCCGATAACTCCATTTTTATTTTATTTTTTTTAGAGCTGCCCGTAAAAATAGTGAAGCCTCTGAGAGACAAGATTGCTCTTGAGAAGCACCGGGGGTTCCTGGAGTGCCAAGTGTCTCGTGCCAACGCCAAGGTGCGGTGGTTCAAAAGGGACGTGGAGATTCACCCCAGCGACAAATACGAGATCGTGAGCGAGGGCGTCTACAGGAAACTCATCATCAACGACGCCGACTACGAGGATGAGGACACGTACACCTGCGATGCCTTCGATGACAAAAGCAGTGCTAATTTCTTTGTTGAAGGTAGAGAACCCGCTCTTCCACCCTCCGGAGGGAGGGTTGGCTTGATTCTCTTTGCGCTTGGAAAGGCGACGGCGCGGGGGAAAAAAAGTGTTTTAATTCAGTGTTGATTTATTATTAAGTACGTGGTTATGGGAACCCTTTCAGGATTATCAGCGCAGGAACATCCTCAAAAATTAATACATGGTATATTCTCCTAAGGAAAACCATGAAATTCCTGCTCCTGAGAAGCCTGTCAAGTATGTTGGAGAAAGTAGTTTTTCCAGAAAAATGTTGCAGTTCCTTACAGCAACATCTGCATTTCAATTAACTTTTTTTTTTTTTTCTTTTCATTTTATAATGCCACAAGTTTGATAGCAGGATAGAAAGGTAGCTTTAGAAACAGGACTGGGAATCAGGAGATATGGATCCTTGAGGCAGTAGTTGCAGTCTCCCTGTCTCGCCTGTGACCTGCTAGATAGAGTTGGTTTTACATAAAAACATATATAGTTGTTTTTTATATATAAAGAAGGGTATTTTAAGGCCTTTTGAGATAATAAGTTCAGCATTGGAGAGCAGGAACGACAGCGTGAGTGTTCAGGTTGATAATGGAAAAGTTTTCATGACTCCTAAACCCCTGCTCTCTGGTTCCGTGCAGAGCAAGCCATTAATATCGTGAAGGAGTTGTGTGATGAGGATGTGACTGAGCCTGAAGAAGCCCATTTTGAATGTGAGACATCCATTCCATCCGTGAAACCCGCCAAGTGGTTTCTACGTGGAGAAGCTTTACAGCCTGGCAGGAACTTCATCATGCAGCAGGAAGGCACCATCCACAGGCTGACAATAGTGAAAACAAGTGCTGATATGACAGGAACCATCCAGTTCTCCATTGGCAAATCAAAATCCACAGCAAACCTGCTTGTCAGAGGTACTGTGACATGTCCTGGCTTGAATCAGAACAAAGATCAGCCCCTGCAAAGCAATTTGTCATACACGCTGCCTAATGTGCAGCATCCACTGGGTTCTTGGAAATGTGTGTGTACCTGGAAGATCTGCTTAGCTCCCAATTGCAATTCGCTGGGAGCAGTGTTGGATGCACTAAAGGAGCCAGCAATGCCTTAGGAAGGGATCTGATGAAATGACTTTGGTGTCCCTGCTATTCAAATCTGATATTAAAATCCATCAAGCTAAAACTGGTTTGGGATTTATTTTTGTCCTCTTGACTTTACCAAAGAGGACAAAACAGATGAAATTTGCCAGGAGAGTTTATTTTGTCCCATTTCTGAACTAGACAAGTTTGATAGCTCATTTACTTAATTCATGTTGTCGTTGACTTGATCCAGGACAAAGCTTCAAGGCTTTTTATCTTCCGCTGTCACCATGGTAAATACGTTCAATCACATCCTGAAGTCCTTGTTTTGTCTTTAATTTGCTCTTACTTGAATAAAAACTTCAATTAGAGAGCAATTCTGTAGGCACTGAACCAGAAGTGGACCATGAATTTGGTGGTTAATGTATGATATTATCTTATAGGCTGAAATTTATAGGATCTATAGGTCATCGTGATGATGTAGCTTCAAAGCACATCAGCTCTATGAGAACCCCTGAGTAGTGAGTTGTGAACATCATACATGAGGTTATTCAGCATGAAATACAGATTGGAGACCTCCTTTTTCTCCAGACATGATCCTTTGTTCTTTCCCAACCCTGCAGATTACCACATACAGATCACCAGGAAGCTGGAGGACAAGACCGTCCTGGAGAAACACTCGGCCGTCCTGTCCTGCGACTTCAGACCCTCTCCAAAGATTGTGAAGTGGTTCAAGGACCACGTGCTCATTGAGCCCTCTGAGAAGTACAAGATCAAGCGGGAGCAATACTCAGCAGAGCTCAAGATCTTGAAGGTGAAGCCTGAAGATGCTGGAATGTACAAGTGCCGGGCTGGGAACGCAGAGACCAGAGCCACTCTCACCGTCGAAGGTATGAGAGGTTTCCAGCAGCAGGGCTTGCCTGTTGGATGTCTTTAGGGCTCAGTATTTCATTAAGTGTTCCTCTTCTGGAGGAGAGGTGGATTCCCACATTTATCTTCTAATTTTATGTAAGTGCAATGTCTTCAGTGAACTGACATTCCACGATACTGAAATCCAGCCCTTGCTGTGAAGCAGGTGATGCATGTGGAAAAGCACCAGCTGGGTGAGGTAGAAATTAATGTTTGTCAAGGCACGTTGTTTTCTACTTCATCAGAGGAATTAGTCCTCTGGTACTTCTAACAAAAATTGTTCTTTATGTTAAACTGCTACAGGCCACTATTTCTGGTGGTCTTGGTTTTCATTTTCTGTCCACTGTGTCAGCTTTTATATTTGCTATACATTTCTATGTCTGCTGTAGGTACATTTTATAGCTGCTGTTTTACATCTGAATAAATTTGTTATTCATAATGGTGTTCTCCCTCGTCTGGGTGTGGAACTGCGTTTAGCCAGTTCTTCCCCTCTGGTGAAACTAAGAAAAGCTGTTCACTGCTTTCAACAAGCCTTGGAGATGAGCCACAGAATCATTTCCAAAAGTCCAAGCAGCACCTCTTGGTTACAAGTTTGGCCTTGCAGAGGTTCTTCACTGAATGTGTCATCAAACACTGAAATGGGTTTCCCAGGGCAGTGGTGGAGTCACCAGCCCTGGAGGTAATTAAAAGATGTGGCACTTGGGGACATGGTTTAGTGGTGGCCTTGGCAGTGGTGAGTTAATAGTTATGCTCGATGATATTACAGGTCTTTTAATGATGTTATGGTTCTATTCTGTCTGAACAACAGAATTATCTAATACTCCAAACTCCTTCTCTGAGTTGTCTAATACTTGTGAAACAGCATTTCCTGAGTGCAGAAACTGCAAAGAGAAACCTCTGGTCTGGAAAAAAAATCAAAATAATAGAAAAGAATCAAAGCTGCTTAATCTCTTTGTACTTTTCCTTTGTGGCCAAAAACACTGCCTTCATCTGGTCCTGTGTCACAGTGTCAGTGGAAGAGAGTCAAGGAGAATTTAATCATAATGTGTTTTTGTGTGTGCAGTGACTGACACACAGGGGTTGGAACTCTGTGGGATACTTAGACATCTCTGCAGCATCACTTTAGAAAAAATGACTTATTTTTAAATTAAAAAGGGAAAGAAAAAAAAAGAAAACCTGATTTACATATAAAAAGAGAACTTGAAGGTTCTAGACAACATAGTCTTTTTAATGGATTTTTTTTTGTTGTTGTTGGAGCAAATGCAGAACCAAGTAGATGAAATGAGTTGACCCACCGTGTGAAGGAGACCAGACTAAATCATGTGATACACTCAAAACACTGTGTGAAATTGTTAGTGGTAACAGCTGATCTATGATAACAGTGGTGATGGTACCCCTTGGTTCTCCCACAGCCCGGAACGTGGAAGTCCTCAAACACCTGCAGGACGTGGAAATTGAGGAAGACAGCTCTGCTGTGTTCTCCTGCGAGCTGTCCCACGACGACGAGGACGTGGAGTGGTTCCTCAATGGCACCCTCCTCTACACCAACAACTTCAACGACATCAAGAGCGTTGGCAAGGTCTACACGCTGACCATGAAGCAGGTGAAGCCTGAGGATGCTGGCACGGTGACAATGAAGTCAGACAAGGTGTCAGAGAGCGTGAGGCTGAAGGTCATAGGTGGGTCATGATCACACTCCTCCTGAATGCAAATAGGAGATGCCAATGAGATATTATTCACCCTATCCATGCAGCAATCCTACTTAAAAGCTTCATCTCTCTGAGGCTGAGCGAAAGGCTTGGAGGGGCTTTCTTCCCCTGCCAATTTCTACCGTGGTTGGTGGTGTCCTGCCAAAATTTTCCATAGATCTTTGTCATCCTTTCACCTATCAGGACAGTCTCAAGAGCAATTGCATCTACTTGTAGGTCTCTTCAATAGTATATAATTGATAAACTGTTGTTTCCAAAGATTTATGGCTGCAGGGACCTGAGGTTCAGTGTACCCCCAAGGGTTAGGGCATGCTGAGCTGGGAGAGGTTTAGTTTGGATATCAGGAGGAAGTTTTTCATCCAGAGGGTGGCTGAGCACTGGAACAGGCTCCCCAGGGCAGTGGTCACAGCCCCAAGCCGGCTTGAGTTCAAGAAGGGTTTGGACATTGACCTCAGGCACACGGTGGGTTTGTTGGAGTGTCTTGTGCAGGGCCAGGAGTCGGACTCAATCCGGATTGATCCATCAGTCGGATCCTGATGGATCCCTTCCAACTCAGGATATTCTTTGATTCTCTGACTTTTAACACAGAAGACAGTTTGCTGCTGCAATACATCTTAAAGTCCAGTCACACAGCTGAGTTTCTGTGGTTTAACATGTTCTTGTGCACCCTCATTAATTCTGACACCGAGCTGAGTGGTGGGGTTGACACGGCTGAGGGTTGGGATGCCATCCACAGGGACCTGGCCAAGCTCGAGAATGGGGCCCATGTGAACCTCTGGAGATTCAACAAGGCCATGTGCAAAATGCTGCACCTGGGCCAAGGCAGCCCCCATAGCATCCCCCATCCTGGGGGATGAAGGGATTGAGAGCAGCCCTGCCCAGAAGGACTCGGGGGTGCTGGTGGATGACACCGGTTTGGGTTCTGCTTTGGTGTCAGCAGCATTGCCATTACTTAATCTGTCTGTTAATATTTGATAGCAACTGAAAGTGTTTCAGCTTAGATATCCTTGTTGTTCTCTGTTTTTCCTGTTAACCCTCAGAGAAACCTGCTGTCTTCATGAAATCCTTGGATGACGTTTTTGGTGAGGAGCGAGGTGTGATCAAACTGGAATGTGAAGTCTCCAAGGAGAAGGTCAAACCTGTCTGGAAAAAGGATGGTGTGAAGATCACTTCTAGTAACAAGTACGAGGAAATACAGTCTGGGAAGACCCTGAGCCTCCTTATCCGTGACCTTGAAAAGACAGATGCAGGTTTATACACCTGTGACATTGGCACTGATGTTGCCAAGTCAAAGGTCAGCGTTCAGGGTAAGTGTTGCAGCCACTCAAGAGGTGCTGGAAATATGGGTGGGATTGGTAACTTGGTCTCTCATCTTCTCCTGCCTAATCCTCACATAACATTGCAATGTTTGAACAATCCCTGTTACTCACTGATTTAAGTATATCTGATGTTTCAGTGAAAATCAGGTGTCAAGAATATAATGACAATGTTTCCTTCTTGAACGTCCATAAGGTGCAGAAATCTTCCAAGAAGAGGGAATAGTTTCTCAAAAAAAAAAAATCCCAGCTAACAACAGAAAAATCAACAAAACCCTCTCCAAGCAGCCTGTGTTTCTTATTTTAATTCAAAGTCCATTGCAGGAACATAAAAGTGGGACAACATTGGCTGTTGAAGAACCCAGCTGTTCATCCTGCCCTCTAATCCTTGTGTCTGCCTGAAGTAAAAAGAATTGTTCATGGCCTCCAAACTCACATTGATAATGGGAAAAATTTTGAGTTTGTCTGATTTGAACACCAGGAGTAACAAGTTAAAAAATCCAAACATCTCATTTCTCATATGAGCATGGAGAAGAACCTCACACATCATCCCAGAGGCCTCTTTTCTGACATCTTTTATCCCTTGTACTGCATTGAATCTTGATTCTTCCCCACTGAGTGAGCTGTTCTTCATTCAGTCCTTCCAGATCAGAGCCAGGAGATTCACATGTCCCTTTTCCTATAACTTTGTGCTAATTCTGGGTGGATAATACCTGAGAAATCCTTCCTGTGTCAGACACCTGTAAGGAATGCAGTGTTGTCCTGCCAATCCAGCAGATAAACCACTCTTCTGAGTTAAAAACATCACTACTCAAAACTATCCTAAAACCCCTTTTTTCCCTTGCATTATCCTCCTTCTCGTCCTCCAGAACTGAACATCGGCATCACCAAAAGGCTGAAGAACACCGAAATCCAGCTGGGAGAGGACTGCACTTTTGAGTGCATTTTGTCCCATGAAAGCATTGATGACTTCAGCTGGACACTGAACGGGAGAAAAGTGGAGAGTGGGGGGAGGTTTAAAGCCTCCAACGCGGGTCGGAAATACACCCTCAGCATCCAAAGTGTGACTCCTGACGATGCCGGGGAGGTCGTTTTCACTGCCCGTGGCCTGACCTCCAAGGCTTCTCTGGCTGTGAAAGGTAACGAGATCCAGGAAGGTTTTAGGGGTTGATTTCCTGGGTGTATTTTCAGAAGGTTTGTCAGCAAGCAGTTGTTGTGATCTGAGTAAATAACAACCTTCACCGCGAGCCTTGAAGAAACGAGGTTTTTCCTTAAAAACAAGTGAAAGGCTGAAATTTTTAATAGATATTTGAGAACTGACTACACTGGGTAGTGTGTACAGGCAATTACAACCCAAATTGTCTTCAACAGAGATAATCACCCAAGGGTCCCTGGGAGCTCAGTGGAGAGAAGAAATAGGTGGTTCTCAGACATAGTTCGTAACCTGCAATTAGTCCTTTTTTCATAGAATCAGAGAATGGTTTGGGTTGGAAGGGACATTGAAGATCATCCAGTTCCAACCCCCTACCATGGGCAGAGACACCTTCCATTACTCCAGGTTGCTCCAAGCCCCATCCAACCTGGTCTTAGACACTTCCAGGGATGGGGCAGCCACAGCTTCTCTGGGCAACCTGTGCCAGGGTGGGGCTTGGAGCAACCTGATCTAGTGGAAGGTGTCTCTGCAGGGCTGGAGCAAGTGGATCTTTAAGGTCCCTTCCAACCTAAACCATTCTGTGATTCTATGATTTGAATTGCAAACCCTCCAACCATATGGTGATAACTATTTTCACTCAAATGCCCTTTCTTAATTTTTCCTCTCCAGAGAAACCAACTGAGGTTACAAAACAGCTGGAGGATAAAACGTCACAAGCAGGGCAGGACATCAACCTGAGCTGTGAACTGTCCAAACCTGATGTGAACATCAGGTGGTACAAGGATGGCAAAGCAATCCGAAAAAGCCAGAAATACGACCTGCAGCAGGAGGGAACACGGGCCATTCTGATCATCCATGACTCCACGGTCAAGGACAGTGGGGAATACACCTGTGAGACAGAGAGCTCCAAAACGACGGCCAGGATCACAGTGCAAGGTCAGCTGAAGGATAAAGAGGGTCTTCACCCTTCACAGGGTGAGGGGGGACAGAGATTGGGGTAAATATCTACAACCTGCTGGAAGTGTTCTTCTCTTCTACCTCGCTCAACAGGATCAATTTTTAGTTTTCAAAAAGCACCATTGATTAAAAGCTTCAAAAAAAATTTGGTGTGAAAAAACCACCTTGTAGGTTTTTGTGTGCTGTTTAATGACCCAATCAGAAAAAGCAATTTTGATTAGTCTGTTTTGAATATGGGGCATGAAAATGATGCATGTTCTGTAATGTGAGACCTCAGTAGTGCCTGGACAGTGGCATTAAGCTTTGCAGGAGATATTTTACCTGATCTGTCCTGTGACAGGACATGGACCTGGTGATCTTCTTGGATCTGTTCCATCTGATAGGATGAGAGGAAATGGCCTCAAGTTGCACCAGAGGAGGCTTAGATTGAATATTAGGAAAAATAGGAGGGCATTAGCGTTAAAACAGGCAGTCAGGCATTAAAATAGGAGAATTGTGGAGTCACCATCCCTGGAGGAATTTAAAAGACGTGTAAAATGTGGCACTTGGGCACATGGGTTTGTGGTGGACTTGATGATCTAAAGGGTCTATTTCAAACTAAATGCTTCTATGATTCTTTATTCTACAATTCTGTTGGGAATCCAAGACCACTCTGTATGCTCTGAATGCTCAGGACTAGTTTGGGTAACAAATCCGTCTCTGTCTTTCTCATTTTTTTTTATTTAATTTTTTTTCCCTTCCAGAAAAACCTAATTACTTCGTCAAGGAACTTTCAGACCTGAAAGTCGATGAGAATGGAACTGCAGTTTTCGTGTGCCAGAGCGAGAGGGCTGCGTCCTCCGCGGTCTGGAGGAAAGGCATCGCCGAGCTCAGGGCCGGCAGGAAACACGAGATCACACAGAAGGGGCAAGTCCTCCAGCTGACCATCAAGAACCTGGAGAAAAGCGACAGTGACACCTACAGCTGTGACATTGGTGACGCCCAGTCCAGAGCCAAGCTGGTCGTGCAAGGTATGGATGGGAGGAACAGGGTTGGACGTCCCATTTCTCTGTGGGAAACATATGCACAGGCACATCTATCTCTCTGCATATGGGGGGGGGCAGATCCGTGGATTTTTTGGCTCTGACTCACTCATGATGTAAGGAATATTTAGGCAAAAATGTAGATATGGAGCTGGACATGCCAAGCAATTTGAAGCAATTACACCTGGAGTATTTTGGGTGTGATTTAACCCCAAAATGCTGGTCTGAGGAGGGGCTGGTGCTCCTGTGTGAACGTATGAGGGACAGGATTCAGAGAGCCTGCTGTTACATGGGGGAAAAAATCATTCTGCATCCAGGCTTTTCTTTGTATCCCTTGATGCCCCTTTCCAGTAGTGGTTTCCAAGAGGTGATGGCTAAGTAGTGGTCCACAGAATCACAGAACGTCTTGGGTTCGAAGGGACCTTAAAGATCATCTCTTTCCACCCCCCTGCCATGGGCAGGGACAACTTCCACTATCCCAGGTTGCTCCAGACCCATCCAACCTGGCCTTGGACACTTCCAGGGATCCAGGGGCAGCCACAGCTTCTCTGGGCAACCTGTGCCAGGGCCTCCCCACCCTCACAGGGAAGAATTTCTCTGATCCAAAACGGCTCCCTTCTAGTTAAAGCCATTCTCCCTTGTTCTGTCCCTCTGAGGACCTTGTCCCCAGTCCCTCTCCAGCTCTCCTGGAGGCCCTTTAGGCCCTGGAAGGGGCTCTCAGATCTCCCTGGAGCCTTCTCCAGGTGATCCCCCCCAGCTGTCCGAGCCTATCCTCCAGAGCAGAGGGGCTCCAGCCCTCGGAGCGTCTGCATGGCCAAAATCTTCAGGTGCTTCATGTCCCTCTGCACCTTAGAGGTGAAGGGAACAACCCAACCTCCCCCTGAAGAGCACAACCAGTACAGCAGCTTTTCTTTGGCTCTCTGAATGAGCTCTGGTGGCCAATGCTGGTGGCAGGGCAGTGTTTGAGGGGAGGGAGGGAGGTCTGGTTGTTACTGTTCCTCACAGGTCCCCAGGTGGGAGAAACCCTTGACAGGAAATTGATAAAACAATGAAGAGAAAACAGGAGGAATGATTCCAGAACAGTCAGATGGAGATGCACTGGCAGTGTCCACTTGCTAATTATTATGGTTTTTAAAGACAAAGGGGTGAAGTCAGACTCCTCCAACTCTGATCATCTGCTAGAGCAGATGTTGAGAAGCAAAGAAATGCACTTAATCCCATTGTGGCCTCAGGCTCTGAGCTACCTGAATTCACTGTGAGCTTTCTAACACCAGCTTTTCTGAGTGGAGAAAATACTTCACTGTCAAGAACATAAAAGTGAAAAATCCCTAGTTTTGTAAGTAGGAGGAACACCACAGGTATTTTTGTATTCAGCAATAACCTTATTTTATGTATATTTATAGTTAGGTTTATATATATATATATAT
>VYXB01005033.1:0-71631 GCA_013397135.1 Pachyramphus minor | reverse complement strand
TCTGCTCTTCCTCCCAACCCCAGCAGAACCATTTACCCCGCCGTCCCACAGGAGGAGGAGGAAGAAGATGCCCACACTTCCCAGGAGAGACCTGAGCACAGACAATCTGCAGGGACACAGCAGCCTGTGGCACGGGATGCGGTCAGGCCCACGGGAAGGGCACAGAGGCAAGAGGGTGGGAAAGACCCTGCCCTGCCTGGGATCCCTGCTCATGGGGCACCACAGGGTACCCAGGCAGCAGCCCAGAGGGGTTGGAGGATCCTAGAGCTTACCTTGATATAGAGGGCAAGGTCCCCTTCTGCCATTTCCTTCTCTGCAGGCAGGCAGAAGACGCTGGAGAAACAGGCGCAGAGGAGGCTTTTGGCTTTGCCCTCCAGCGCTGCGTCCACCAAGCTGCAGGGACAGAGCAGGACACTGGTTGCACACTGGTGCTGGGAGCAGCCCCTCGATGATTCACACAGGTGGCAGCAGACATCTGGGCCAGGGGGCCCTTTACAGATGGGCAACCCCCCCCCTCCCAGAATGCTACGTGTCTCTTCACCTTGATTTTCTCTGCCAGATTATTTATATGGCAGAAGACATCCAGTCCCTGGCACAAGACAAACAGGTCTGTGCAGGGAGGTGACCGGGAGAGTTTTCTGGATGCTCTGGCTGCTCTGTGAGCCAAGCCAGTTCACAGGGCAGCTGCAGACCACGGTCAATACGTGCAGGCACTTGCATCTTGCTCAGAGTGACCACAAGCTTTGACATTCACCCCAGCTTTTCTTGTACCAATTCCCAGCCACCCTGGCAGGAAAATCCCTTTTCAGACACACCACTTCAGGCAGCAGCAACTCCCAAGAGTGGCTCTGGCTGCAAACATGCCCTTTGCTCTGCAATGCCCTTTCCCTTGCAGAGCAGGCACAAGAGGAGTGCTGGACATTTAAAGCTCCCACAAACCCCTCAAGTCACCCACCCCCACAAAGGGCAGGCTATATGGTGGGAGCAAACAGACTTCCCTTGGGCTTTACAGCTGCTCTCAGCCCCCTTGGTCAGGGATGGGGCATCCCTGCCCTGGAGGGATCTTTTTTTCATGGAAAGGTTTTTAAACATTAACAAAAAACAATGCATTTAAAAAAAATGGAGAAGACAAAGCTCTTTGGCTTATCAGCCCTTCTCAAGCCCATAGTCATCTGCTCCTGGAGAGGTTGGATATTTATTAAGTAATGGCCTCAGCTGCATCACCAAGTGCTGCTCCACTGCACAAGGCCAGATTGGGCTGTACAGCTGATTTACTCCAGGGGGAGTGGGGCAGCATTACCTGCAGTACCTCTGCACAAGAATATTAGAATCGCAGTAATTCAGGGATCAGAAAAGCCACAGCACACTCAACTCAGGGCCTCCACCCAGAGATGGGGGAGCACTTCCTGGAGAAAATATTGGTACTGCTATCACTGATAATAGCAGCTTTACTAAACTCATAAAAAACAATTACTGTTGGAGTTGAAAAATAATGAAGTAGATAAATCATTTACAGGGTGTCTGCAAAGTGAAGATGGGGAGAGGGCCTGTTAAAAACCCTGTCAACTGTGACTGCTCTGAAGCAGCCCCCAGAGCCTGCAGCAGCCTTCAGTCAGGTCTACATTATTTAATTGGTTTCAAGTGATTTTCTGGACTGTTAATCACCATAAGGTAATTAAAAACTCGGGCAGCATATTGAGTGCTATAGCACACTAGAGATGTTAAACCCCTGAGAGTTCCTGTAATAGTAATGGCTGTAACCCTCGTCTGGAGTGTGAAACACCCTGGGAGGAGATGTCTGCAAGTGTGTGAAGCAGAGGGGATGGAGGGCAAGTGGCCACCAAGTGCATGCTGAGGAGACAAGATTAAATATTCATACACATTCTGAAAAACATCCGCTATTCATGAAAATACAGATTTTTAAAAGCCGTGAATTTTGGAAGGAACAGAAGTTCTCATTCTTATACATGTAAGTGGTCTAACTAAAAAAGAGGAGAAAAAAAAAGGGAAAAAGAAGTTTCATTTCACAGTTTGAGTTTTTTAACTCCTCCCTAATTGGTTTGTGGTTTCCAAGTTCCTAATGGTTTAATGAATCTTTTTCTCACTTCTCAGGAACAAGCTAAAATGTTTAATAAAGCCCAGCCACGCTTTCACCTTCGTGCACCCAGTGGGTTGAGACAACTTCATCATTCCAACATCCTTTTTGATAAGTTTTCAAAATGACTGGTTTTTGCTCAAGAAGCCCAAACAGATGCCAATGTATGCAGAGAGATGTGCACTTAAAGACGTTCTCAAATGCCTCTAAGTGAGGTGCCATCAATACTCATGCCCTCTCCCAGGAGTTTGGTGTTATATCTACCTGGTTTTATTTTTTCCCCATAAACCATTACCAAGTGATTCACTCTCTCGAAACACACTGCTCAAGAAGTCTCAATCACAAGTCCCACATGGTCTCAAATGAAGGATTATCCCTCATTTCATCTTGTTACAGGGCCTTCTTGCTGGGATCCTGGTCACAGCCAAGGACCCTACATGATGCTGTAATATGTGTATCACCAAAACTTAAACCACTTGTTACATGTATGACTCAAACCAGGCAAAATTACCATTTAATTCCAGAGGAGATGCTCAGTCCAGAGACTCCACCCATCCCAGATGAATATACTGAAGTCCTAGCCTAGCCCTTGCAGCATCCCCCTCAAACTGTGCTGCTTTGGAGACAGGAAGCAGCCAAGAGAGTTGTTGTGTACCTGCTGGATCAGAGTTAAGAGGCAGGACTGTGGTGACCAGTGAAGATGGGTTAAAGACTGCAAGCTCTGCTGGATGCTGGAGAACACCTCTTCCCTGGAGAGGCACCATCAAAGCAGCTTCATCTGCTTGAAGACTTTCTGCAACATGATCCTAAAACCGCAATACTTCATCCCATGGCTTTCTGCTGCATCCTTCTTTTTGTTTAACTTTCATTTTTATCCCACTGTGGATACAGCAAAACCTCAGCAGAGTTCTCAGAGAAGTGCTGATGGTTGTTTAAAGCACCTCATCTATCAGATGTATCTAACATTGGTGCAAGGAACTAACACAGAGCACACAGTCAGCTCACTTTGTACAGTGACTATGAGAGGATCAAGGTGGAAACTAGATTGTTTCATCACTTCACTGGCTGCAGCTGAGGTTCACAGTAATGCAATCACTCCTTTGGCAGCTTGGCAGGCAGGAGGAATATTTCCATAGGAAACAGCAATTTTAAAATAGTAGCATAATTCCAAATCAATGGGCTTCAGGGAGGAACTGCCACCTCTGCTGAACATCACCACCACCACCTCGTGTCCCCAAGGGTTCTGCTCTCCAGCGAGAGCAACAAGGGCATCTGGCTCATGGGCCCCATCTTCATCTCTGACATCCTCCTTCTGGTAAAGGACAAGTCAAAGAAGCCTCATCTGGTACAGAGTTTGCCTCATGCTTCTTATTCCCCTTGTCCCCATCACTGCCCTGCAGAGATGCCAGTAGGACAGATCAGGTAGGTGAGAGAGGCTGCAATTTTGACCACAGAGAAAAACCCAGAACCACTTCCAAACACCATGGTCCTAAATGCAGAGCGCCAGTGTGACAGTTTTGAGGGACTATCTTTAAACCAGCAGGGTTTTGGTTCAGTACAGCATCAATCACTATGGTTCACGAGGAATACAACCATGAACACACACTGGAGGAGGAGCACATCAACATTTGCTAAACTGCAGCCTGTGACAGTTTGAACACAGGGGTGATATGGACTGAGACTAAGTACCCCTCCAGTGTTTTCCCCCTCCAGCTCCTCAGCTCACTCCTGATCCAAGACTTCTTACCCATGCACAAGCCCACCACAGGCAGCAGCCAACAACAGAGCCAAAAATTCTGCCAAAGCGCATCCAGCCCCCCGTGCTTCAGTCACCAACTGCGACAGCAAAGCGTCTCCCACCAAGCAACAGCTCTGCTTGCACATTTGAACACTACTGAAAACTGAAAACCCAGAAATGTTTTGGCATCCCCCAAACCTATTACATCCAAAAGAAACAAGACTCTCCTTGCTTTCCAGGGAAAACAGGAGGTGAAATTAGAAGCGGCCATTAGAGGAAACAGAAGTTGTGCTGTTCTAACCAGCTTTGGCTTTATCTGCACTTCCCCAGCCTGAGGAGTCATGCTTTGAACTGGACAATTCCCTTTTTGGTGATTAGATTATCGCTGGGGAGAAAAAAAGTTTTGTTTGTGCATTTGTTCTGTTGCCTTGTTGTGCAATCCAAAGGTTTTCCCGCTGGCTTTCATGGTAAACACTTCCCACACTGAGCTGAATGGGATTCAGTTTGTGCTGCTTTGGATTTTAGAGCTTGAGCCATTTTCCTCACTTCCCCTGTTCCCCTCAACGACTGACGTTTTGGCAGCCACAGGTAGAAAACCCACACTCAGAGCAGGGGTGTAACATAAAACAAATGCTTGTCTCCAAGGACCAGCTGTCTGGCTCGGCCACGGAAGATGCCACTCATTTCTGCAGCAGCCCTGCTGGCGGCTGGGACTGCAGAGCCTTTCCAAAGCTCACACTGAGCACCTCCAGCTTGCAACAGAGCTGGGCTGCACTGGGAGAATCCTGCCTGGGGGCTTCAGAGAGGTTTCTTGACCTTGGCCGTCTCCCCTCTGAGCAGACTCTGCTGCCTTTCATGAGTAAAATAGGGGATAATGTCTCTTGACAACTGTAACTCCTGACATCACTGTGAGAAGAGCGTGTGTTGAACACTTAAATGAGGTCCCTGCACATTATGCTCAAGACCAGAGCACACTGCTCGACTGCTGTAGAAGCAGTACAGCTTCAGTGCACTAAAGATATCTTGGCATCATTTGTTAGCTCAGCACAAACACCACCAGCCTCAAGAGACTTCTCCCTCGGAGATGTTCTCCCCACAGGCAGCTCAACGGAGCTTCTCTCCCAGCCCAGACTCCCTCTGGCTGCACAGAGGCTGCTATATGATGGGTTTAAACAACTTTTTTTGCCCTAGGTCACAAAAAGAAACTGTGGCAGAGTCAGATTTAAAGTTCTCATCTGTTAACAAAGAAATTTAAACTTTTTTATAGAAGCCCAGAGACCTTTCAGAGATGAACAGCACAGAATCCAAGGTGATTGGTGGTGTTTAGTTTTATATTACCCATGTAAATATATCCTATGATGCACTCCTGATACTGGGTTTCTTTTGCTGATGGGTTTGGGGAAAAAGAACTAACCAAGAAGGGAGCCTTGATCCCTGTGAATAACCCTTCTAAGCTTAACCATACTGTCACCCTGAAATGCAGGGGAAGCACCTGTGTTTGCAATTCTTTCTAGGGTAGCATCACCATGTCTGTACTGAATCATATAAAAGGAAAAAGAATAAAAATAATTCAACACATCAGTCACAACAGATCAAAATCACCACCTTGCATTATGACTTTGTTTACATTAATCTGCAAATCTTCTGCAAGAAACGAGGTAATTGGTACCTTGAAGAAAGATTTTAAAAACTACTCTTTATCAGATCACTTTCAAAAACATAATAATAAAAGAATCACAACTTCAGTCCTTAGCAAGCAAACATAAGCAGAGATCATGACAACAGCAAACATAGGCAGTGCAGGTAGAATAACTGCTTCACTTCCTAGAATCTGTTCCCCTTTTCTGCTTGGCTTTAGTTCAACTGTGTCCAACCACAGAGGAAAAACTCTCCCAGCAGACTCCCCCTGTTTGAACTTACTGACAGCCAGCATCTCTCACTAGTTATGTATCTTTTTAGTGCCATGTCCAAGCTCAAACCTCTCCCTAAGCTTTCATGGCTGTACCCACAAAAAGAGCCAATGGGGCAGCTCAGTCAATACACCAGCAGGGACACAAACACCATGAAGGACCTAAATACAGGTGGCAGCTGTCTCAGAGTTCCACAAATCAAAATCACAGCCAATGAAGAGGTGGCTGCAGCTGACACCTGCTCAGCCCATGTCTGGTGGGCAACAGACAGTTGTTTATCCACAGCAAGTTTCCTCTGGAGCAAAGCTGAAGCTTTACAAGAAACAGGTGAATTTGTGGAGACCAACTCATTTTCTTACCAGCATAGCATTTGAAAGATTTGTCTCATCCTCAATTCAGAGTCTAGGGAAAAAGGAGCTTAAGAACTGGGCAGCAAATTACTGAAAGCACAAATGGCACAATGCACCACCCCTATGAGGGGCAGGAATACAAAACAAACACTTGAAGGGAGATTACAATGAACAGGAAGGACATGCAAGTGGAAAAATGGGATGACATGCTCAGAGGATAGAGTAATGAGTCCAAAAGGATAACACATCCCATGCTCTCAGGATTGAACACTTTCTGGGTGATCACCCTAATTCATCTGGCCATCAGAGTTTCTATAAAAGGCAAGAATGCATCTGATCTCTCTCAAAACTTAAGCAGCTGCCCAGGTTCATGACTCAAACATGAGTCACATGGGCACAAAACCACCAAAGGATTTTAAACACATACAAACTCAGGGCTGCACACACCCTTGTAGAAATACTTGTAATGGAAGAGGAACGTTTCAAATGCCCCAAATCTTCAGCGGTCCTCAAAAATTATTTCGACAATTGCAGTTGTATATTGAACACGGATATTTTTATCTTCCCCAGCCAAGTATAGTGTCCCTTCCATGATAAATGCAATGTATTTTCACATCAAAACTATTTTAATAACTTGCACTCATTCTTATCATCATTACAATTACAGGTAAGGAATGCTGTCCTTCATGGTAGAAGATGCAAAAGCCTTGCAATTAATATTGTATTTTTATTCTCCAGCAGACTGTTCCTTCAGGCCTACAGAAATACTTCAGTAGTTCCCAGAACGTGAAAATTATGCTTACACCACTCTGCTGATGTAAACCACTTGCTTTACAGTATCCCAGCTGCATGGCTTTCTCCTGGCTGGTGCACACACTCCTTCCTATGTGCTAATTCATTCAGGAATAGCAATGCCAAGACTCAGGGAGAGGTTGAGTCACCGGTGATGCGAGACCTGTCCCCACAACCCAGCTCATCCTTAACTCAGCAGCAGGAGCAAACGTGCTCATCCAGTAGCTGCTGCAAAAGGAGTGGGGCCAAACATGCCTCCCTCAGGACATCCCTCCAAAAGGAGCCCCTGTGCCCTCACAGTAGCAGAGAAACCAAAGGGAGGCAGGGCACTGGGCCTGAGGAACAGCTCCGTGCAGGGGAAAGATCCGGGTGCTCCACAGAGAGCAGGGAAAGGAGAGATTATCTGTAGCCTTAATAGTTTCTAAGGAAAGGCACCCTATTTCCAGTTATCAGCCTTACTGCCTCCACACTGCAGGGAGTGCCTTCTCCTGCCTTCTGCTCTCCAGCCTTGACCATCTCAGGGCCACATGGCAGTTACAGTTGTGAAGAATCCCAAGACTCCTGCTGCGATGGGATTCCAGGTCTCTCCCTCTTATTGAGGAGTCACTGAAGAGCAGAGCAAAGCCCAGAGGGAACAGGGGAACTCCACCACAGCTGAGATAAGGAGATGACTCAAACCCTGGCAGAGACCCAGTTCCTTCCTCCAGAAATCAGCAGATACAGGAAGAGCCTCAGACAGTGTCAGTCATACAATCTGGACTTTCCTTCCTTTTCCCTTTGGCAGCTCTTGTGAAGATTCACAGCCCATTTGGTTCACTGCAGCTTTTATCTCCAAGTTCCTGTCCTTCAATCACAGCAAGAGCTGCAGAGAGCAGTCAGTCTGCTCCTCCTTCCCTCTGGGGATGAGCAGAGCTGCTGTGGGGATTCTCCTCAGCTGGGAGAAGACTCCAAGTCTTCAGTACCTAAAACCCAGCCCAGAACCCTCAGTCAACAGCCAAGGGTTTGTGCCAGGGAGGAAAAATCTAAGTAGCCCTCAACTTCCTGGGGAAGGGAAATGCAAACCTGTAAAGATTATTCATTGAGCAGACTGCATTTCTTTTTGCTGGGAAGGTGACTTCGTTTTTCACTGGATTTTACTTATTGCTGCAACTTTAATACTGAATCTGACATCTTACATCCCTTTTATAGCACCCACTGTGTTCCCCAGTGACTCTGCCCCAGCTTAGCTGCCAGACAAGGCAGCCACCCCTCAAGCAATGTCCTCCACATAAAAATCATCACCTGTACGGGTCAGAGTCAGGGACAGAGATTCTGGGGGGTGGTAGATATGGGAACAGCTACATCAGGATTGAGGCACGAATCACCACCCCAGGGAGACACAAGTCCCACCATTCCTCGTGGCTCAGCTGCCTCCCAGCCATGTTTGTCCACCTTGATGTCTTTAAAACACAGAACTTCCCCAGGCGGGTGTCAAGCTCTCCTCTATCTGTGCATCAGCTCAGGATGGAGCCTGAAGGACTGACTCCAACTGGACCTATAGCTCCCACAAAGGCCATTTAAGGGAGCTGAATCCCTTCCAGGAAGGATTATAAAAGGATTAGCTGAGCTGGAAGCTGAACACGGACCTCCCGAGTCTCAGCTGGGTGCCCCATTCACAACGTCAGCCTCTCACTGTCTCTGCAGAGCAGTAAGGAAAGTGTCCATCAAAAAAGTAATAAAAAGAGAGCATCTGAATGCAGAACTAATCCCCAAGGATTTGTGTATGGATCACTCCTTTGCCATTGTCAGCTCACTCTCTAACAACAGTTAAGAAATTTTTGTCAGTCAAATGAAACCTATTTTAACAGAAGGAAACACTGGCAATGTTGCATGGGAAAAGATGCCTTATTTCCCCACTGCACACAGCCACACAAATTGCTTTCCACTGAAAGAGAAAAAAAAAGAGTCCCTCCTGAACAGATGTTGCCTATAAAACAAAAGAAAACTCAGAAAACTTTTCCCTCCTCTCTGGTGCCACCTTAATTAATCAAAGAGACTGCAAGAGATGCAGGGTCAGGGTTCATACCAGAAGCACTGAAACTGAGATTAGGCAAGGTAGGGCTACTGGATGGAGTAAACCCAAACTGGCAGAGGCATTAACCAAATCAGTCATCTTCATCTCTGTATATTTAGGAATATCACAGAATCACAGAACAGTTTGGGTGGGAAGGGACCTTAAAAGTCATCCAGTCCCACCCCCTGCCATGGGCAGGGACACCTCCCACCAGCCCAGGTTGCTCCAAGCCCCATCCAACCTGGCCTTGGGCACTTCCAGGGATGGGGCAGCCACAGCTTCTCTGGGCAACCTGTGCCAGGGCCTCCCCACCCTCACAGTCAGGAATTTCTTCCCAATATCCAATCTATAGATACAGATTGTTGTTACAGCATCCAGAGCTGCTGTTGAGGTAATTCAAGTTACCCAAGAGTCGCTTACCTGTGACTCAGTCTGGATTCACAGGCATTAAGAGAAGCAGCCTGGGTTGCACTTCTTGAGGTTGCTGACAACCAACACACAATTGCAGAGAAATGGGGAAATTAATATGGTGTTTTCAGTTTGCTGCTTCAAATTCCCCATCTTACAAAGCAAAACTGGCTTTAACATGCTGTCAAGGCTTTTTAAAACAGCAGCAGATCTACCCAAGGGGGAAAGAAAAAAAAAGAAGAAAAAAAATAAATAAAATTTAAAAACCCAGTGTAAGTGCTGACCTTGGAAGAGGTGGCAGAGATGAATAAAGAATTGATTGAGCCACAGCCCTGACTAACAGGTCCACCACTATAAAGGATAATTTTTTCGCTGCTGCTGCCGCCTTTCATACTTCAGAGGTAAAATCTCATGGCAGCATTGAGATGCCAGGCAGCTTTACACTGAAAGGAATGAGGAAATTATAGCTGCTCAAGCAAGTACCAATGCTGGGCATGTACTGATAACACAGAAAAGCCTGGAAAAAAACCAACCAAAAAACAGAACAGCCAAAAAACCCAAACTCCAAAGCCTCCCACCTCCACATTCCACTCCCTACTACACTTCTCTGCCCTGTTGTATTAAGCTTTCCCAGCTTAGGAAGGGAATTACTCAGTCAAATGTGTCTGGATTCACAGAGCCAGAGATGAGCTCCAGATGAGGAGCTGTGTTTTGGAGCTCTGAGAAGGCTGTGATTGCTCCCTTCTCCATAGATGCTACACTCAGTGCCCGAAGAGTTCTGGCTCTGGGCACTGCTGATCATCCTGGGATGGCAAGAAAGGGGCAGGGAAGTGATACATGATGTGATACAGGGCAGAGGGTACCGACCACGCAGGACCCCCGGGGCTGCTCTCATTTAAAGCCACATGGTTCTTCACAACCAGAAGCAAGACATGCACGGGATCTGCAATAGGAAAATGCAGCATCCTCTCTAAAACTGAAGAATCATAGCTCAGCTCCTGCCTGAACAGATAAGAAAGTCACAGCCCTCGAGCAAATCGCTGCTCAGGTAAAGCCCAGCACTGGCCCGTGGAAGCTGTTGATGAGTCAGGACACAGCAAGGACCTGACAGACACCTCTGACCAAGACAAAGCCCACTTGGGGGAGACAAAGGCCATCTCCAGCAAGCAGGTCTGTTTGGGGGACTGCTGCAGTGGGAACACTGTGCCACCAACTGCTGTTGTAAATACATCAATCCCAGTCCTGAGGAGAGCTCGGACTTGGCCTCAGCAGCCTCCTCTGAGCAGCTGCTCTGGGAGGCAGGAGTGTCCCAGGCACCCTTAAACTGTCACCTACTCATGCATTTATCAACTAGCACAGCCTTTCACTTCAAGCATATTTTTCCATACTTCTCCTTCACTCCCTGCCACACACATAAGCAGCTCCCAGCCCTCCTTCCAGTCTCTGCTGCACAGGTGGAATAAATCCAAGAAAGCTTCTCTAATCCCCTCAGGGGAGACGGCCACGCTTCACCCTCCCTGCACCTGCTCAAATTTCAGATTCTCACTCCAAATAGTCAGCTCTTATTCCCAAAATCATTTAAGATCCAGCTGCAGCCTGCAGCTAAATCCCCAGCATAATATTAAAAAAAAAAACAACCAAACACCAAAATCTTTTTCTTCTCAGAATAAGAGAGACATCCCCTCTTCAAGAGCTCGCCCCATAAGAGGCAGAACAGGGAATACCTCCAGGTCCTTCATCTTGAAAAGGTTTCAGTGAGACAGTTCAGGGTTCAGAGATTTCCATTTCCCATCCTAATTCTACAGCCAGGAGAGACGAGGGTTGGCTTTGCAGTAATCCTCCTCTCCTATCTCTGCATCTAAATGAACTATGAAATTGGAAAGGAGGGAGTCTGAGCATCCTCACCTGTGCCTGGCTCCTGAGCCACTCTTGCAGCCACCTCAGCAGCAGGAACAGCTGCCCCACATGATGCTCAACCTCTCCCCAGCTACTCCTTGCTCTGCCAGCCCAAGTGTCATGAGAAACTGGAGGTGGATGAGGAAAGAAAAGAATTTAATCAAGGCAGAAACCATCCTCCTCATCTCCTTCCCTGGTCATTCGAGCAATAAACTCAAATCCCAGTGGCAGGTACCAAAGCTGATATGTCTGCAAGGGATAAGCAAAAAAAGACCAGTGCCCTTGCAACCTAATGTGGCATTTTTGGAGAGGACAAACATACCATATGAGAAACCCCGTGAGGTGCTGCTGTCAGGGCTGATGCAAGTTAGTCTGGACACCTGTTTTGCAAGACTATTGAGAGAGATGATGAAATTTGGTTTCTGAACTTCTTGCCATGAGGATGCACATCATTTAGTGGCATATAGTGACTGCCCTCTCATATTTCCACTTGCACTGACACCCAAGAAAGGCCTTTGGCAAGGTCCTGGGGCTGCTCTCGAGGGCACTGCCAGCACTTGGCCTGCATGACCACAGCCCCTCAGATCTCTGGCCTTCCCAGCCCCTGGGCAAGCAGGACAACACTTTCAGAAGGAAAAGAAAAAGCTGCTTCATTCTCAGATTGCAAACAAATAAGTCTTGGCTGTTTCCAAAACACAGAGACAGGAGGTACATCGGGTGAGCTGAGCAACCCAGAGGCTTAAGACTTCTGTCAGACAGCAGTTCTGCCATAGATGCTGCTCTGAGCAGGTCCAACAGCTCTTAGTGCCCCAAAACAAGAAATTATAAGAGGAAAAATTTTAGGTCTCATTTTTTTCCTTCTTTGTCTAGTGACAGGACCCTGGAGAGTACAAACTTTTGTCATCTCTTCACATTCCTTTGGGTCAGTGCAGAGATGTTTTCCCTACAGGAGCCAGGCAAAACCTCACTCGATCATGGTCTCACCTGTGCTTCAAAGAGAAAAGTAGCTGGACAGAGCCCAGCACAGCAGAGTGGGCAGAGAGCCCATTCAGCTGCTGTCATGAAAATCACCAGATCCACAGAGCAGACCAGAGACTCGGAGCACCTGGATTCAGGGAGCTGTTCCCACAAGTGAGAGCTGTCTGCTGTACTGGGACAGGTGATGCCTCAGGGAACTGAATGTGGTGCTCACTGAAAACTGGCAATGAGAAGTGGGAAAGAGAATTCCTAATGGGAGAAGGGAGCACGCCTGCAGCTCTGAATTCAATACCAGGGGACTGGATTGCTGCTGCAGACAGGCTCTGACCGCAGGCTACAGCTATTTTAATCCTTCACAGCCTTCCAGTGAAGCTGTCTGCAGCATCTTCAGCTGCCTCCCACCCCTTCCCACCCAGCCAGGCTGCTTCCAGAGAGCACACAGAGCTCAGGCATTTGTCCAGCAGGACTGAGCCACACAACCAGTCCTCAGAATACATGGAGGTGCAGAAGAGCTGTGCTGCTTGCACAAAGTGGCTCCATTTGGTCATGAGCTGTCCTGGATGGTGACTTCCTTCTAAAAAGATTTGCCTGGGGATCCAACCACAGTCCTGCTGCCCCCAGTGCTGCCAGGCAGAAGGATATGGGGAACCATGGGGAAGGTATCTCACCCAAATCCCTCCAGTTTCAGGGTTCACTGCTCCATTTCCTCACTCCATCAGCAGACGATATCTGCAGCCACAAACTCCACATCCATTAAACCAGTTTCCACCAAGTGCAACACCAGCATTGCTGTGGGTTACCAAAGGCTGCCCCATACACTGATCCACTCCCAAGCACACCATCCCAGATATTTCACCTCCCAGCATCCGAATGGGCAGCTCACAGCTCCAGCATTTCAGGTGCAATCGATCAGTTGGGCACAGGGAAAAAAGCAAAGCTGTGTTTGACAGTAATTGTATTTGTCTCTCTACACATAAAAATATGATTAAGACTATTAAATAAACCAATTTATTTTTATGGGATCATTTCCCTGGTTCGAGCTAATGCTGAGAAATCCAAGAACCTTGCCAATACAATTCCCACTGAGAAGCAGGGGGCAGAAGCCAGTGCTGAGTGAAATTAAAGCTTCACCACATTGCACAGGATAAAAGGAGGAACATTAATTTTCTTGTAGATATTGAGGTTCCTTAGATTAGGGAAATGCTTACACATAGTCATCAGTTAAAACTGAGCAGAAGAGAGAGTAGATAACCTTTATGAGGAAAATGATCACTCAGCCCCAAAAAGGAATTTAAACCAAGAAAAAAATGTCTGAGTTAAGACATTTAACATTACTTTCTACTCCTAACTAGAATGGAAAGCTGGACTGCTGAGGTCTCTCATGAACTGAAAAATGAGACATTAAGGAGCCCCAGATGAGAAAGGCTGGAATTGAAGGTTTCTTTTCAACTGAAGCACAGCATTTTGCTAAATACTAACACCCTCTGGCTTCACGTGAAGGAAAGTTTTAAAAAGCTCATCTCAATAAATATTTACCATGGCAAATATCAGTGGAAGCACTTTTTTTTTTCACAGAAGTTTCTTTACTCAAACATGACTAATTTCTTTTATTATGAGGCTTTGAAGAAGGTATATGAATTGATGATTAACTCAGCAGGAGGGCTCTGAGCTGTGAAATCTCAGAGCCAGAAAGCAGCCCTTGAACAGGGCAGTTTTGTCAACTTTACATCACCTGTAGGTAGGAATTACAACAAGAAGACAAGCTGAGATGTGTGGACTGCTCTGCTTAAGGGATTTAAGTGTAACCACAGGAAGGATTTCAGGCTCAGGGAATATCAACAGCACAGCTGGTAGCAGTGAGGTGGTAAGTCAACACCAGTGGGACAAGAGCTTGTCTTTCTGAAGTCAAAGTCTTATTAGGTACATTTTTGACTCATCAACTTCTTGGCTCTTTTTTTAGCCAGCTTTACTGGAAAGAGATGACAAAAAGAGAGATAATTGTGTCCAGGCTGCCAGGCAAACAGGAGAGAAGTTGTATGACAGGCTGACAGCCACGTGCCATATGTTCCCCTCATGGACAGTGTGTTACTCCCCATCTATAAATAATGCAGCAGAACTGTCTGCAAAGAATTAGTGGTTATTCTGTTATTCAGCACATACAGGACTGACACCAGGGCTCATTAACCTGTGGGAAGGGGAAGCACTGCCCAGCCACTGCCACATCATGACTAAAGGAGAGGTGACAGGAGGATTTGGGCAAATCCTGCTTCCTGCAGCTGGGAGCTTGGGCTGATGAACATTACTAGAGCAGAGCAATGCTGAGCTCTGGGTCAAAGGGGCAGGCCAGCTGCTAATTTATGATGCACGAGCTGTTATTGCCAAAGTATCACATTGTTCAGCCTATTTGCTCCCCCATGGGAAGCCTGCCCATCTCAGCAGCACAGCTCCAGGTGCCGAGCGGCTCTGGGGTAGCGCTGGGACACATCCACCCTGTCCCAGTCTGCTTCAGTGCTGCTTCATCCCTCCACACAAACATCAAATCCAACAGCTCCTCACCCCAAGGGACTGCTCCAAGGGGGTCTTTTCCTTTCAGTCTCCCCTCTCCTGCAGTTCCCCTCTCGTTTCTTTACAGAAATCCTCCAGACCCCTCCCTGCTCAGTGCTTTGCAGCCCCATGGAACCACTGCAATGCCACAGTGAGCACATGAGCCCGGGACCAGAAGCAGCATAATCACATCAGGGCAGGCCTGCACCCAAATTAACTAGTTGTTAGGAGCTGCAGGGCTAATTGCCACCACACAGCACTGGTGTTCCTGCCCTGCTCAGGCACAGTCAGACACACCGGTTTGCTCAGAGCTCCCTCCTGCTGCTCATCACTAAATGGAGCCACACCAAGGGGCAGAGGTGCATCCCACAGACAATTCTGTAAGGAACAACACAAAATTCCCCTTCCACCCACCATCAGGAACAGCCCAGGACACACCCACTGGTCCAGCTGGTTCAGACAGGGTCTTTTCTCCTTTCCTTGGTTCTCAATCTAGAAGCACAAGGTGGGGCTATGCAAGCATGTAACCCCAACACCAGCTCTAAGGTCACGCACTAAACCTGTGTCTGTACAGCTTCTACTCAGCCACATGAGCAGCCCCATTTCAATGTTTCACCAGTGTCTAGGGGCCAATAAACCTTTGAGCCACTTTAGTAGCCCACAGAGAAGCCGGTAGACATTTGAGCAACTTTCTGAACTGGAGCAATCCAAAGAACCCACCAGATTTTCTCCTTCCCCTGTCACTCCTCACTCTGTAACTTCATGGTTCTTATTCACTCTCATCTCTTGCCATGTTCTCCTACAAGCCACCGAGTCCTGTGTGCCATCTGCCAAGGCACCAGATTTTTGCTGCTACTGCAGATGTCACAGACATGGGCAGCACTAGATTGGCAAAGGGTCAGGAACAGCAGTTCCTGGCAAGGTTGAATCTCAAAGCAGTCCACAAAAATTCAGAAAGCTCCCCAAAGATGCACACAAAGGAGAGGCCTTGGAGGCTCAGACATTGGGCCAGTTACTATATACCCACCCATACCAGAGCACTTGGAGTTTGCTCACCAGAGCACAGGAGCAGTGACAGAGATGAAGTCTGGCACAAAGCAAGGGTTGTGCAAGATGAGAGATAAACAGGTGAGGTGGGAATCTGACACATGAGAGAGGAAAGAGTGATACAGATGGAAGCTTTTGAGAAATGCTGCCTGCCAGGTGCTGGCACACACCAGCAGAAACCACATCAAAATTCATCAAGTGTTGACAAGAAGTTTTGTCAAGGAGTGCTGACCAGTGACAGCAGAGGTATTTTTGTACAACGTGCTGCCAGTTTGGAGAGTGAAAGCAGAAGCTCTTGTCAGAGTGGGAGGAAACCCATTACCTTACACTCCTCCACCTTTTTATTTTGAAGTCTTGAAAATTTATCCTGATGGAAAGGTCTGTGCTGTTCAGCAGTGAGTTACAGCTCCAGGGAACATCCAGTGCAGCTCCTGGGAAAGGTTCCCAGAGTGGAATTTCTGGAAGTTTACTAGTTACTTTGGCCAAGTATTCACATAGGATGCTCTTGAAGGAAAAAGACACAAGTCTATCCATGTCTCTTGTTCCAGCCTCATCTGGATGGAAGGAGGGGAGAGCATTAGCTCCAATTTAGGAGGGGATGGGTTTTAACCGAGCTTTCTCACCCACTCTACTCAGGAGGAGTCACAGGAGCCTTCCCCATCTCACACCTCCCAGATGTGGAGGAAGCTGACCCAACAGTGGCACAGCAGATTTGCTGTCAGACCAAGTGCATGAACTGTGTGCCAGCTTCAAACCCCAAAGCTCAGGCACCCCTGACACAACCAACATCACCTGCATTTTTGATCTGCTTCACCACAGTCTGAGCCATGACATCAGGAGATGAAGTAGATCAGATTTTACAACATTACTGCCTGTACCCTCTAGTAGTTCAAACAAACACCAATCCCACCTTAAAGTTATTAGAAGAATAAGGCCCTTCTGTTACTCCTGCTCCCCCTCACCTGACTGCCACTGGTACAAACATGAAACACAGCAAGATGTCTCATCAGGAATACCAAAACTTACAGCTTTTTCATGCTCATGCTCCTTTTTTATGCCTCCTGGACCTCCGAAGTTTCAGCAATTCCTCAAGCCACAGCCACTCCCCCACCTGGGCTTGCCCAGCTAAAGCTGACACCACCCCTCCATGGCCCAACCCTCTGATTACAGCTGGAACAGCTGCATCCCACCTCCCCTTACAGCTGACAGGCATTAGCCCCTCGGGATCCCTGAGCTTAAACACACCGATTTGCATTAACAGACCTTAGGGGAATTTATTTTCCAGACTCGTGTGAAAAATTTACAGAAAATGCTTCAAAGGATGTGAGAGACACAGAAACACTCAGATTGATGACAAAATCTACAATCACAGGGAGCTATGAAATAGGCAGCTTGGAACAGCAAGAGCCTGGACACAACCCACCCTTGCAGGGGAGAATATGTTCTGTTACAATTGAAAGATTATTATTATTATTTTTCTTCCTATTCATTGTTCCTTTTCTTTCTAAAACCCTCCAGATAACACCAGGGGTGATGTATTAAGAGGTGCAGATGTCAAAGAATGTTCCCTGGTACATTTAACAGCTCCTTTATTCCTTCTAAAAAGGACCTGGGATCAGCAGTCCAGACTTGATATCCTCAAATGTTTTTTTTTTTAAAAGCAACGTTTCCAGTCCAAGTACTGTTAACTCAGTGTAATGCACCACGTCCTAAAACATACTTTTTTTTCTATAGGGAGCTAAAGGCCAGAAAAACAGCAAAATAAAATAAATACCCCAGACTCTGATCTCTCTTCCTGTATGAGCTTATTTCAAGGATGTCAGAACTGTATTCACACAAAAGCTATCTAGAAGTCCAGGGATGAAATAGCAGCAGCATTAACTATGAAGTGTTGTCTCCTGCTTAAAGCTCTCTGTGTAGTGAATGACCAGAAAGTAGTGGATGTGATGCCAGGTTTCCAGAGAAGATGTCAGTGATGAGCTGAGGGACTACAGAGCAGTGAGGATGATGAATTAAGAGAAACTGGAGTAAGGAAGAGAATGAACAGTCACTTGAACAACCATTCTGGGGAAAAGGCAGCTCAAGATTTCAAGAGAAGCTCTGCCTCAGGAAGAGATTGGAGCTCTCTGAAGGAGCCCAGGAAGGTGTAGAAAGGGTGCAGTTTGCTTGGACTATCAGAAAGCAGCCGGCAAGGCCCTTCAGTAAGTAATCGTCCATGCACCAAGAGAATTGGTCATCACACAAACAAGTAATTGGTTAACAGATAAGAAACGAAGTGGGAGTAAATGCTCAATTCTCAGAGAAGACAATCACCTGTGGTGTCCAGACACCCACTGCCTTCATAAATAAGCAGGGCAAAAAGGAGTGACGGGGGAAATTACAAAGTTTACTGATAACACAAAGTGATTTTGGGGAGTAATGATGAAGTCGGACTGAAAAATTAGACTTGTTTGCTTCTTGATGCCGGTATTATCTCAGCCTCCCCCCTAGGTCCGCACGAGCAGGGCGCCAGCCGTAAATGCTCCTTTGTGCTTACAAAGCCCATGATGGCCCTTTGAAATGTATCTAAAGGGAGGTAATTAAAGCAGCCAAGCGGGTCCCTGCACTGTGTGCCCGGGGCGTGGCCGTGGCGCTGCCGAGGCACAGACACGGCGGGGAGCAGCTCATGAGGAAGTCTAGCAGTGAGATAAATGAGTTTGAAGGGCAAAAGCTTGATACCGACGGCCAGAGGTGGCACAGGTAGCGAAGGCAAAGATCTGCCCTTCCCTTCTGCCCAAGCCAAGTGCTGTCAGCTCCCGCTGCTTTCAGTGCACAGCTGAGCGATTCCTATTTGCCACACTGCAAGGAGAAGGCTCTGCCAGATGCTGCACTGGCACAGAGTCCTGGACCAACATTCCCCTTGGGTAATGTCCCAAGGGGACAGGAGCTCAGACACAGCCAGCACAGGTCACCAAGAGCCTCTTTGCAAAAAGCTGCGGGATATCTAATTGCAGTCATTACCTAACTGAGTCATGCACTGCTAATTCAGGCTGGCAAAAGTAGCTTCAAGCCACTAAGATCCTTGAATGTTTTGCTTGCAGTTAACACTGGAGGTGTTTAAAGGCTCACAGCAATGATGTGAGCAAACAACCCTCATCTCATGTAGGAGGTGCCCAACGTCTCCCATTTGTGTTGGACACAGACGACTTGCAAAGTTGTAACTGCTTAAAGGCACCGTGCCAGCCCCAGCCCCGTGAGCGTGTCTGTACCGCTCACCTTCAGCGCTTTAGCCTGGAGAATTAATTATTTCAAAATTATTATTTCAAAAAGGCCTCCCAAAGACAGCGCTGGCTTTTTAGACCTGCTAAAAATAGTGCTGGCAACATGGGAATAGCTGCGGTGTGGGCTGCCAAGGAATCGTGGGGATTTGGGTAGCAGGGATGGGACAGGGACGGTGACCAGTCTGAAGCTCTCAGAGCCCAGGAGGTGAGCGGGAAACCCTCCTGCAGCTCCAAGCATACACTTCAGAGGCAATATTCCCACCCTGTTCACACGTGGAGCAGCCTCACAGTGAAGGAGTGGCTTTGAGCACAGCTATGATGTGTAAGCAGGTGAAATGAATCACGTGGCCAAAAACTGCATCCACATCCTCATGGGAATCCAGAGGTGCCATGCTCAGCTCAGCTCTGCTGCTGATTTCTGCACTGAGTGGGTGTTTTTTTATCTTTTGGAGTGTGTTTTCATTGATACAGGCGTTTCTATGTTTTGACACAGTCTGGAAAGCAGGGGATGCTGCTCCCTCTGGCTCTCCAATAAAACAGCCTTACCTTTGCCACCCCTTCCAAAACATGAACCCACCTCCTCTTCAGCTGGATGCAGCATCCAAAGGCCCTGGCACACACTACAAGGGCAGTTCCCAGCCCACTGGGAACAGTCTGTTTCAAACATAAAGATTTTACAAGGCCTGCAAGTGCACAGCCTTGGTACAATAGAACTGTGGTATTTTACGCTGCAGCTTCACGGTGAGTTTTTCATGCAGCATCTTCGTGGTGGTTTTTTGTGGCTGCTGCTGTGAGCTTTTCAGCTGCTGCTGGGAAATCAGCAGAGATAATAAAATATTTGTAGTCAGTTTGATCCAGGCAAGATGCTGTGTCCATGTGCAGAGTTTAGGTGAGGTAAGGGTATTTTTGAAGAGTACTAAGTACTCCAGAAATAACAGGGAAATGATCTTATCGTGCCAGAGGGCATTGTCACAGCAGTTCAGTGCAGTTGAGTGCAGGAAGGGAGACAGGTAGGAGCAGCACAGTGGGAACAAGACAGGCATTTATTTCCCTTGGTGTGACCACCACAGTGATGCAAACACACAGTAAATTGAGTTACAGCAGACCAGTCAGTCTGACAGAGGCAGAAAGACATTTCTTGGGCTGCAAATGGGCAGTTTACCTCCCATGATGGCCTTCCCTGCACACCTCTCAGAGCACCCCCTTCTCCCACCGGTGATGGGGTGCAGCTCTCAGCAACCACAACAGTATCTCAGTCCCCACTGTGTGCTGTGTGTGCAGCCCTTTCCCATTGAGTGGGACAGCACTCAGCTACAAAAGAGCTTCCATTAACCCAAGTATTACTTGGGATCAAACCAAGCCAAAGCATTTTGAGACAATCAAACATGTTTTCCAACTATGGAACCAGGCACCTGCTCAGTCTTCCTACTGCTTTCAGCCAGGGAATTAAGCCCCTTATTCTACATTCAAGCCTTTTGCAGGAGAATCTCCCTCTGACACAAAATGCCAATGGCCACATCCTTTGGAAGCAGGGTTTACAAAATGCAGGAGAGAGCATTGGGTGGGAGGGGACAGAGGAGTACTGAACTCAGGGGCAAGAGTAATGAAAGAAGGGAAGAAACCACTGCCTGAGAGGAACAGGTGAAGTGCCACATCCACTGCTCACTTCACCCAACATCCTCCAGCCCGTTCTTACTTAAAAAAAAGCCAACAGAGGAACAAACACCACACAACCATCTCCCCTGTGCCCTGCAGGGTCCATCACTGCTGCCCAGACCTTGTCCTGGTGACACAGGTTCCTGCAAAGAGGGACCGTCTCACTGGCACAGGTGACACATCTGCTCCCTGTTCCTCATCCTCTCAAGGAATCAACTCACAGAGGGCTTTATTTAAAAATTGGAACATGCTTTGGCGTCTTTTAACTACCACCTGTCATTTCTGGCTGTGCTTTTAGCTCAAAGTCTTTCTTTTTCAAGTACCCTGCACAGAGTTGTGCCCACCTGCCTCAGCAGGAACCTCACAGCAGTGTGGGCACAGGGTACATGCACAAAGCTGAGGAGGCACATGTACAAATCCCTGAGGAGAGATACTCAGCTGCTGGATTTTGAGGAGAAGCTAGAGTTCATTTCACTCAGATCATCCAGCCAGTGGGTAACCCAGCCTGTCCTGCAGCCCTCTCAAACCACAGGCTGGTCCTCAGTGCCACCACTGCCACCATCACTGGATGGCAGGAACATCTCCATCTACTCAGCCATGAGAAGAGACAAATGGGAGGGGATCTCATCCAGTGTCTGGAGGGAGGGGGCAGAGGATAGACCAGGCTCTGCTCGGGGAGCCCAGCAGTGGCACAAGAGGACCCTGGCTCAGAGTTTGGTGACACTGCCACAAGGGGGAAAAAAGCACTTTACTGTCTCCTTTACTGTGTTTTCAGCAAAGTGAAGACAAGCACTACAAGTCAGCACTGAGCCATTACCAGTGAGGAGGGAAGTTACTCATCAGAGTAAGTGAGAAAATGTATTCTGTGGGAGTATAATGTATTATAGAAAAGCAGCTTTTTAAAGGAGAATTTGAATTACCAGCTGGTGCTTTGGAGAGGTGACCCACACCAGCACCAGCTGTCACCATCCCCAGGTCCCTCCAGCTCTACTCCAATGTGTACAGGATGGCAAATGCCACCAGAGAGTCCGCAGTGGCATAAACTCTGTGCATTGACATTTGCTGCTCTTTACATGCTGCCAGACAACCTTTCCCACTTCATCTTGTGTCTCTCGTGAGAGTGTTTTGAAAGCTCCAGCAGAAATCTTCGCTGCCAGGCAGAGGCAGCAGGAGCTGGGGATGTGTGCTGCCCTCTGTGCCGAGAAAAACACCTGGGATCGGCTGCAGGAGCTTTAGCTGCAAATGCTGGGACCCTGATTTTTTCCCTATAAGTCTTCTGTCCCCAAAACACTTCTGTAAACCTTCTAATTCCCAGCTATGAGGAACTAGGCTGAGAAATATGGAATAGTCTCCCAGGAGGGAAGAGGGCAGCTGGAGAGGAGGAGAGGATGGCTGAGGACATAGCACCAAAGTGAAAAGCAGTGGAGTGGCCAACACCAGGCAGATTAGAGCATGGAGGTGCTGCACAGGATATATGGGACAGAAAACAAGGGCAAAGAAGCTTTTCCCTCTAGTCTAGCAACAGGCTTTGGCCTATGGAAGTTGTGTGTTTCAGTTTGGCTGTACTCCCACTGGCTTTTCTAATGATGATTTGCAGGATTTCCAGGAAAACTCTGCTAGGACTTTATTTTGCTAATCTTTAATGCTTTTCAATAAAGAGAATTCAGTAACGTCTGTCTGTGACCTCTACCCCCTTTCTCAGAAAATATTGACAAAAAGATGATCAGGTTATAACTGACACAGGGGAAAATATGACATAGTACCCAGGCTAAATCCTTCTCTGTGTTGAAGAGGTTCTCCCAAAAGAGAGAGGGATCGTTTTTGAGAAGGGAGCTCTTCTCAGCACTGGGAGAGCACTGTGCCTCCCACAGCCTGCCTGCCTTCCTCCAAGTAATCACAGTCTCTGCAGCTCTTCCAGGAACTGAAAAGGAGGTTGGGCAGTCAGAGGATAAAGAAGCTCAAATAGCACATCCGAGACGTTGCTAATAAAAATGTAAATGGGGCTGTGAAGACTGAGGGGGTAACTGTCTTCACAAAATCATGGAGAATCTGGCAAGATGGTTTGATGTAAAAGTTTTAATGAGGCACCTGTGCCAATGACATGTTGGCTGCACTCTGTTATTGCAAAAGGCTGCCAGCAAAGTCATCAGCTTATGTGAATTAGCAGCACCCAGCTATAAGCACTGCCAAAAGAGCTTTAGGCCGACTCAGACCTCTCCAAAAAGCACCTGAGGCTAAGACTTACAGCAGCACAGGCCATCACAGGCAGGATCCACCACAGACAACAGCACCTGGCTGGGGGAATGACTGTGACAAATCCATAAGCAGACAGACTGGATTTTGTGTAAGAGCAGAGGTGATCTCTGGGATATTGAAGGTATCCCTGTAATAGCAATTTAGGAGAAGAACAAGTGATGTCACCAGAGACATAAGAGCAGTCCCAAGAGGAAGACTGAGGGAAGTGCTGGTTCCTTCTCCTTCCAGCCCTTCAGGAGCAGCCTCCACCATGCTCCAGGGCTGGAGCTAGCACAGGTTTTACCTGTAAATCCCAGGGAGTCAGAGCATGAGTCCTCTGCCGTTTCCCACCCAAACTTCCAGGCAGCAATGGGGAACAGCTAGATTCCTTCCCCTGCCCTGGACAGTGACATTAGTAGCACCAGAAACATCACAGACATGGGAGCTGACAACCTGAGACAGACCCTTTCAATGCCCTTTCAGCACCCCCCCTTGGGTTGTCCACACAGTTCCCACTGGCAGGGGGGAAAGCAGGGCAGCTATAAATCCCAGATCTGTGTAAGGGATCCTGGATGAGGGAAAACAAACTGGAGATTTCAGCCCCTGGAGTCTCCCTTTCACACAAAGCAGCCAGGAACAAAACCATCCTGAATCCAGAAGGACAACTGAACTCTCATATTGCAAAGGAAAAAAAAAAAAAAACAAAAACCAGGAAGAAAGGAGACCAAAATGCCAAAACCACTCGGTGAAGTCTCCAAATGCGTTGGCCACGCATTGTGGCTCTTTCACCGCTGGGGACAGGCAGCAGGAAGAGGGAAGAAAGCAACTGGGACCAGCTGGGGATTCAGATATCATATTTGCATGTGTCCAAGAGGGATTAAATTTCAACTTTCCTAGGAACAAGAGGCAACCAAGAAGAGGCTGCCATGTCCTGCATGGGGAGTCACAGGTACCTCACCAATGCTCTCCCTCGGGAGCTGCTGCCATTTGGGTGTGTTCCTGGCTCTGGGAGAACCCAAGCTCACCATGGTGCTGCAAATATTTGGCCTCTTCTGGCTGATCCTAGATTCAGAGCAGCTTCTCATAATCTCATGTGAATTTCTGTGTGCACATGCATGGGGGCTATACCATGGCTGCTTGTGGGTATTGAAGGGTATGGAGGTGGGTAAACCAAGTCAGGCAAATGGGAATCACATCTTCTCCTGAGCCTGCACATGTTTCTAGACCTGATCCAGACCAGGAATGCAGACAGAGTCATGAGATTTATTTTTTTTCCTTTATCATTTTTGGCTGCATTTGTACATGCTTTTCCCTACACAGAGGGAGCAGCGTTTATTAGATTTTTTAAACGTGACCTTCCGAAGGGAGCCCATGGCTGCTGGCAAACCTGGACTCAAAACTGCCCCAGCTAAAGTGGAACATGCCAAAGGGCCCTGCACAGACCTGGAAGGCAGCAGACTAGTGGGGGCACAGCTGGCAGCACACACAGCTGGCAGCACACACAGCTCCATTCAAGATACACAAGAAATTTTACAGTTCCCTTGAGGTTTGAATCAGTAACCAAACACAATCAAATTCACATAGCACTGGCATAAATCCTCACATCAAAGGGGAGAAGAGGCTCTCTTTTGCCCTCTATTTAATAGAATAATTAGGTTTATTGCCTTTGTAGTAAATTCAGACAGCCCCTATGCAGAGCTCGAGCCCTGTACCAGTGGATGTTGTTTGAATGATTAAACAGACCTGTTTCATATCTCAGAGGGCTCCTATCTTCATCCAGTATGGACTGTGCTGTTCCTAGTCTTGTTACAGGTCCTGTTACAGGCTGCCACTCCTGTCTGTTAGCTTTAATATCATCAGACAAACATGGAAAACCGTGAAACTCAGAGCACTGGGAGATGAGTGAGCACAACAATCTCTGTTTTACAGATGAGGAAAATAAGGGGAATAGAAGCAGCAAAACTACAACCATCAACAACCCTCTGAGCCAGGGCTGTGAACCTGGCACTGTCCACACTGCTCCAGACACCTCCTCTAATGATTCCAGCAGGACACAGACCATATGGGAGTCCAGCTTCCCCAAAAAGTAGCCTCATGGGCACCAAGATTTCCTGATAAACCAAATCACTAGTTTAATGTTTTTCAAAAGGTTTTAATGCCACAAGAGGAAGTATCAAGTTGGGATCAACTAGTCCAGAAAACTGATGGATTTACCAGAAGCCTTCCCCCATCCCACTCTACTCCTTCCTTTCCCTGGGGTGAGTCAACACCCACCCAAATGGCACTTTAGTGACAGAGTGACAGGAGTGTGGCAGTTCCAGTGTAAGTGCCTGGAGAGAGACTTGCACACACGTACCAGGTGCTGGAGATGCTGAGCAGAGGCACCCACATGCCTCCACAGCATCACTGCACCCACCCATGGCCTGTGCCCACGTGCCATTGGAGCCACATGCAGCCAGTAGCAAAGGGATTCCAGGACCAGCAGCAGGTTGTCCCTGCTCTGCGGGGGAGGAGGACACTGCCACATCAGTGACCTTCCCACTGGCAGCAAATAAAGCACTTTGCCAATGGCTCTGCTCTCAGTGCTCACCCAGGGACTGCTCCTGCTCTCTGGGGTCACACTGACAACGGGAAGCACAGACCTGCTCACAAAGCAGCCCAAGGAGCAGCTCCCATCTCATGTCTTTCCAAAGATTTCTAGGGGCCAAGCACAACATGAAGATTTAGAACAAATCTTCAGAGCAAAACACGTATATTTGAGGGTGTTCAGGCTAGGGTTTCCTCAGCCCGCCCTTGTTGGAGCTGCTAACCTAAAATCCATTTTCATTGCAAAATCAAGCCTCCACATGAGGATTTGCTCCTAAGCCAAGCCCTCACTCCACTCAAAAGCCTGTTACTGAGCAGAGCCCTGCTTTGCCCACCAGCTGCCCCTGTGTGGAGGCAGCCACAGCGAGAGCTCACCAAGCTGTCCAGGTGCTACCACAGCCACCCTGAGCAGCCTGAGCAAAATTGGGGGCCCATTGCAGGAGAACAAGATCTTAGACACAAGATGTACCCAAGAGCACACAGCCAGCAGAGTGTAAGAGTTTGAAAACATGGAAGAAATCATACAAATATCCAGGGAAAAAGTTAAAGAAGCAAACAGCTCTTAGTAACAGCGAGGCAGGATGGATGTGCCAGGGCCAGCTGGAGTGCCAGGTGCTGTTGCCTCCCAGGAGCTCCATGCTGGGAAGCATCACTAATCCACTGGGTGCCCAGTGCAAACCAGTGAAGCAAGAAACAGGCCTGACAGGCATCTCCCACACACCTGTGTCCAACAGGAGACTTCTGGGAGAGGTTGGGACTCCTTGCTTCCCACTGGCATAAATCAGGAGCAATTCCCTGCAGTCCACAGAGGTAAAGCAGGGAACTGAGAGGAAGAACAATCCCATTGCGTGCAAGCAACCAGCACAACGTTCAGCTGCTTACAAAATAGCCCAGAGTTGAGCTTCAGCATTTCCCAGCACCATCCCCTTCCTCACACTGTGTTGTTTCAAGATGCTGGGTTGATCTCACTCTGTCTTTACCCTCCTTGAGTATCCCTGGGGAAGGGCAACCATCCAAACCCCAAACAAGCCAGGTAGCATCTCATTACTGCCAGCCTGAAATATCTCAGATGCTGCCATGCGTGATACCACCGCACAGATTCGTCTGTTAATACGCCATCCAACCCAAATAAACTTCGCCTTCACTTTGGAATTGATCTCCAAATCAAGGAGCTCTGCCGTTTCCCTGGGCAGCCGACCCTCCCGCAGGAATTTAACCCTCCCCAGCCCACTTGCTTTCTCCAGACTCGATGGTTTTGCCCAGGCAGCGTCGGGAATTTGCGCTTTCCGGAGCGATGTGAGGAGGAGTGGGATGGCTTTTCCTATCACCGGTCCCGGGATGAAGCAACCTGCACGTCTCCCCCTCCCAGCTGGCTCCCAGCCAGGCACGGGGGAACGGGCTGAACGAGCCCCCCCGGCTGTCAAAATGCTGCTGCTTTAAAGAGGCTCTGCACTGGCTGCAGCCGAGAACGTCACCAAGGAACAGAAATAGCCGGCACGAGTAGAGGGAGGGAATGTGAGTATTAAGAGCGCACAGATTTCAAACATACTTGGCTGGGCAGCACACACTCCCCTCCTGCCGCTGCCTCTCCAGCTGCGACGGAGCGCCGGGATCTCTCGCTGTCCGCCCAGGAAGGAGGATTCTCTTCTTTCTTTTTTCCCTTTACCTTTCTTGAAGTTTCAGCCTTGATACAACTAGATTGATTTTTTTTTTTTTTTCCCTCGTAGGAAACTTCAGCTGCTGGATTTAAAAGCAAGGTTTGAGCAGGAGGAATTCATTTCTGTTTACAGCTGTAAATGTGCATGGTACTCCTGTGTGATGATATCGTAGAGAGAAAGGCAGGATTGGCTGGGAAAACTGCTTAGACCATAAGATGCTTGAATGGCTGCTTGGAATAACAACCAGCCATTAATAATAATAATAATAATAATAAGCTCTCTGTTGTGTGTGCATGTGTGTGTTTATGTACGAGTGCGGCAATGGCAGCAACTATGAAACAATACAAGGTTTCCCCATTTGGCTGAATTTTCCTCCTCGGAGAGTGAGGACTTGCCTAGCTGTGGGCTCTGTCTGGAAAGGGGTGAAGTGTCTGAATTGCATTAGTGCTGTATGAATTTTATGAATGGAGCAAAAGGCAGGTTCAGCGAGAGAGGAGCAGAGCAGGGAGATGCGGCACTCTCAGCTCTCTCCAGCAGGAGCTGTCACACCAGGGAACTGCACAGGCAGGCACCAGCATGGCACAAATCTGCTGCAAGTGCCCAGAGCACAGCAAGCAGACAGCAGCTGAGCCATGGAAACGTGCTCCTGAAAATGAGTTTTCACCAACACAGAGCCGAGAGATGCACGTGCGACCAGCTCCAGGCTCAGCTGGAGCATCCCATGCAGAGCCATTTGTTTCTGACTGAGTGTGCTGGTGATGTTGTGGCAGAGGAGCAGCCAGAACTCCTGGAGCATCCATGTCTCCATGCAAAGCTTCAGCTTTTGCTGCCAGCATGGCTCGTACATGAACACTGATAAAGTGAATGAGTCTCTGCATGGACAGACTGGCTACACACCCCCAACACCAGGCAGGAGGGGATTGCACAGCACAGCAGGGGAGGGACGAGGCAGATTTGGGTTTGCAAGGTCCAAGAAAGCTGAGATGCTGGTGAAACTGCTGGGGACTAGCCCAGAAGAGCACTGACCGCTGCAGAACCACTCTTTCTCTCTCCCCCTTGGATGTCTGTACTCAAGGGACTGGGATGGAAGATGGGTTCTGTGTACTTCTTTTTTTGCAGCTCTATCCCAATTGCTAAGTGAGGAAAACCCTCTGTCTGTACTGAGTTGTCCTTTTTTATACAGAGTTTTTGCATGACATCTCTGTAGCTCCCATCATCCTCAGCAGGTGGTAACAGGGCAAATCAAAGAGGATGAAAATTGTCCATCCTCAAGTGCCACAGAGGTCACTGTCAGGGTGACACAAGGGCAGCAGAGGAGGGCCTGGATCTGTAATCCTCCTGCCAAGGAGCTACTGGGGGGAAAGAGGTAAAGAAGTCAGAGCTGGTGTGGAGACAAAGGGACACAAAACTCACCGGGAAAAGCTGCAAATTCCCAGGATAAAAGCAACCCAACCTGCCCAGTGGAATGAGGCAGAGAGAAGTCTTTATGTGGAGCCCTACAGGGACAAGGCTGTCCAGCACTCCTTCCTCAGCATTTTCTGTAAAGAGCTCCCCCTTGGACTGTACAACACACAGTGCAAACACACCTGTGTGTCCAGTGATGCTTGGGATGGCCTTAAAATCTGGGCATTGTAGCTACTTCAGCATTTCTTTCAGGTAGGTTTGATGTCCCTTTGCCTACACCCAGAGCAGCATGAATCCAAAGCAACACTGTCATGATTTGTACAGTGCTGAGCTTGATCTAACCAAGAGCTCCACGTACAAAGAGTGGCTGCCTGCCTGGCACACTGCAGAGCAATCTCACACCTCCCTGCTCAAGGCTGTTTAGGCAGGTTCACAAATAGGTCTCTCTCAAATAGATCTGTGACAGAGAGCATGAAAAACCCTGTGTTTACAGCCATATAAAACCCACAGTGAAACCTACCCCTTGCTTTAGAGACAGAAAGTGCCTTTCCCTCCATCACTCAAATACTGTTTGAAGCCGCAGGTCAGGACAGAGGAGGAGCTCCTCTTTCAAGGGAAGTTGCTCTGTGAAAACACTGCAGGAATGCTGGACAGGGCTTTGAGTGCATCACTAACACAGAACAGACAATTGGACTGCAAATGGTAAATCCAAAGTTTGTTTTCCCTTTTTCTTTGGATCTTTCACTCCTTCAAAGTTAAAAATGTAGCAAAGAGGTTTAAGCAATCATACTCTGTAAGTCATTGTTAGGAATTTAGGAAGGATGCTTTTTTCCTCCAATCCCAAACTGAATTTAAGGATTGCAGTAAGCAGTTCCAGTGACACACACAACCTCTGAGATGTCACACCTCACAGCTGGGCTCCTATAATGACAGAATAAACCTCACACAAATGGCCTCAGTACCAAAGACCTTTGGTACAAGCAGGCAGTGCAGATATGTACTCAGGGGACAGGTAACTTCTAAGTGATCATTTGTGTTGCTCTGGCAGATTTCTAATATGTTGGGTTTGATGTCTTTCCTCTAGAGGAAAATGCAGATTGTCCTCAGATGGGGCCCCACTAAGAAATGGTTCACCACCTCCCAGCAGTTGTGTTTCTGGGAGCAAGAAGCACCCCTTCAGATCCCTGTGGCATGAGAAAAGCCTCTGGCTTTTAAACCTCAGGAGGATGTCTCTAACTGACGAGCTGGAGAGCCACTTTTCTGCCACCCCCTACATGGTGACAGACGCAAGCGAGGACAGCCTGTTCAGACTCCGGTCCAACGCCTCTGGCAATGCCACCGGGGATGGGATGTCAGCCACCAGTTCCATGGAGGACATGATTGCCATCTGCACCATCGGGACAATCCTCTCCCTCATGTGTGTGATCGGGGTGACAGGCAACGTCTACACCTTGCTGGTGATGTGCCATTACTTGCGATCTTCTGCCTCCATGTACATTTACATCATCAACCTCGCGCTGGCGGATCTGCTCTACCTTCTCACCATCCCCTTCATCGTCGGGACCTACTTCATTCAGAAGTGGTACTTTGGGGACATTGGCTGTCGCATCCTGTTCAGTCTGGACTTCCTCACCATGCATGCCAGCATCTTCACCCTCACAGTCATGAGCACAGAGCGCTACTTTGCTGTGCTGAAGCCCCTGGACACGGTGAAGAGGTCCAAGAGTTACCGCAAGGCCATTGCTGTCGTGATCTGGCTGGTGTCACTGCTGCTCACTCTCCCGATGCTCATCATGATCCAGCTGGTGCAAAGGGACAACAAAAGCATCTGCCTGCCCACCTGGAGCAAGCTGTCCTACAAAGTCTATCTCACCATCCTTTTTGGTACCAGCATCGTGGGCCCAGGGGTGATCATTGGCTACCTTTACATCCGATTGGCAAAGATTTACTGGGTGTCCCAAACAGCCTCCTTCAAACAGACCAAGAGGCTGCCCAACCAGAAGGTGCTCTATTTAATCTTCACCATAGTGCTGGTGTTCTGGGCTTGCTTCTTGCCCTTCTGGATATGGCAGCTCCTCTTCCAGTATTATGAATCCTTCCCTTTATCTCCCAAGGTGATGAAGAACATTAATTACTTGACAACCTGCCTGACCTACAGCAACAGCTGCATCAACCCTTTCCTCTACACCCTGCTCACCAAAAACTACCGGGAGTACCTGAAGAACAGGCAGCGGTCCCTCAGCAGCAACAGTGGGTACTTCCAGAGGAGGAATCGGTTCCAGAGGATTTCAGGGAGATCCCTGTCCACGAGCAGCCAGCACTGCACAGAGACATATGTCCTTGCTCACGCCCCTTTGGGAAACAGCAGTGCCTGAAGGTAAAAATCTATCTCCAAGAACAATCAATATTGACTCCAACGTTGCTTTGATTTAAAGTGCACCCTGTAAAGGTGAAGCCTTGGCAGACCCATAATGTGCACACGTTTAGTCCAGAGGCTGTGCCGTGTGTCTGTTCTCGTTTTCTCCAGTGCCACTGATTTGATGCCAGCAGCATTCAGCTGAACAGCTATCTAAATAGCCTTTCACTTTTTATCTTTATATTTTATAGTGTATGTCTCCTCAAGTAGCCATCAGTAATGAAAGCCTATAACAGGGCCATGATTTTTAATGGTATCAGCTGTGTCACAGCATTTGAAATTATGTTATCCTATGAATGGCTGTAGTTTCCTTTTTTTTTCCTCTTCTCTCTAGTAATGATGCTAAATTTGTAGTTGTATGAGGACTGAAAACAATGAAATAAAGAGAAAACAGCTGATGTTTGTGACACACAATCCAGTTTGCATTGGGGGTAGGACTAGACAACACGGATGAGACATATCCAGGAGTGTTTGTCCCAGTTTTGGTCATACTCACATTTATTCTGCACTCCTGTGTATGCACTGGTGTGCATTCACCCAGGTGTCTGCAGTTACACCACAGTTCATGTGAGCAAGACAGGCTTTCCATGACAGTGCCACAGTCAAGGAACACTCAGCATCCCGTAATGCACTGACCCCAAAACACAAGCACCATCTGCCCTGCACAAGGTTATCCACCCTCTGACCTCCCCCAAGGAGGAGTTGGGAACCTCTGATGTTGTTATTCTCAGAGCATTCATTGACAAGTCACAACATCCAGCCTGAGGCATCAGACCTGCATCACCGAGTCCAGGGGGAAAGGACAGAGGGAGAGGAAGGAGGGTGAGGAGATGTGATTTCCAGTGGGCAAAGCTGTGCCCACTGGAGTGCCTGATATTCTCAGTTATAAAAGCACTGGTTCCCTGTGAGTGAGACAACTTGTTCCCTTCACAGGAGATGATTTTGCCTTTCTGCTACAAAAAGCAAATGCAGTCCTGCCTACACCAAGAACACGTTGCCTGTCCTGGCCTTCACCGATGATAAAGCATCATTAGTATAAATATATCATCCGTGATGTCTGGCACGTCTCCAGTGAGTCTAAAAGTACCTTCTCTGGGATGCTGCCAGCATCCATACAGGACTCCAGTGCTTGCAACAGCCCTGCTACCTCATTAGCAAGGATATAGTGCTGCAATGCCAACACAGCTCTGACCAAGCCACAGAATTAGAAGCAAATTAATGCTCAGGAGTGAACTCAGAACTGTGGCGTGGTGCCATTTGGCAGTGAGCTCTGTTTGCTAAGACCAAAACTGAAGTCAGGCTTTAACCATCTTTTCCCTTTCAGGGCATTTAAATGGCCACTGCTCACAGGGCCAAGGAGTCCTCTGTGTCCAGCCTTCCTGGGGGATATGCTTGGAAAAGTGACTTCTCTCACGTGTGAGCTGAAAGTTTGTCATGAATAGGGAAGATGCCACGTCACGAGAGAGGGTTCTTGTGCAGGCAGCTTTAGCACTGAGCTGTTGCAGAAGCTGGAAGACTCTTGCTGTGTTCCCAACCTCCTCCACCCACACCATCCACAGTGGTGCTGTGGGTAGGGCACCTTACCCGCATCCTACTTGTGTGCCAGCACGTCCTACTTCAGGATTAGCCCCTTCCTGATTCCAGAGGGGCAGAAATACCATTAGATTTGACTATTTCCTATGCTGACAGTACTTGTTAGTTTTCAGACTACTTTCAGACTTAATTTCCTCAGGTTGGAGGCACATCAGTCAAGTAAAGCATCTTTTACCCCACTGTAAGGAAGAGGGAGCCCATGGACAGAGGTGAAAACACTTGCTACAAAATCATAAAGCCTGGAAAAGACCTCTAAGATTGGGTCCAACTGTGCCATATCCACACATGTTTTGAACACTTCCAGGGATGGTGATTCCACCACTTCCTTGGGCAGCCTGTTCCGAAGTCTGACCACCCTTTCAGTGAAAAATTTTTTCCTATTATCTAATCTAAATTCCTGAACCCATTTTCCACTTAGATAGCCAAGTGTTTATCATGAGAAAAGTTTAGTCTCTTTTTTTTAATTTAATTAGCAATTTTTTAAAAAAACTGGGGACACAGCCTCAGCTCTGGGCTGCACAGTCTTGTTTCTCATTTGAAGCTTGTGCTGTCTCTCAGCAAGGGCTTGTGGTGTGTTTGTCAAATCAGCACAACAAAGCCAAGAGAAAGGGCACCTGTGAGTCAGGGAATGGTTGTGGGTGATGTTTCCATCAATACAGAGTCATCTTCAAACAGTGAGATGTTTCATTCAAGTGTTTCCATTTCCACTCCAGGCTGGAGTTGTTTTTTGCTCCTTTAAACACACTTTCATCCATCACCACTGAGCTCAGACAGCAATAAGGGAACACTATTCCAAGCCTGTACGTAAAAGGAAGGCTCCCAAGCAGCAAAGTCCCAGCTCTGCATCCCAAACTAACTTTATGGGGCATCAGCCACACTCAGATACCAAACATCAGAGAGCTGTTCTCTGCCTGAAACCAACAGCAACTGAACCATCAGAGCCTGCTGAATATAAAGGGGGGAACCAGAGCAGGCAGTGAGAGATGAAGAAAGAACTGCCTCCTCCAAGACATAGAATAATTGTGTGTTTAATGATAGCTATAAAATTATTGTGCCCTATTTATTCCTCCTTGCAGAAACCTATCATCGGTCAAAGACCCAAGAGCAGGCTTTTCCATAAATAAAATTTGAAATTATTGTGAAAGGGAATTGTGTGTTCATGTGGCCCATGTGCTTGCACACCTCAGACCTGCATCCTATTTCCTATTTCTTTCTTCTCTGAAGGCTGAGACCAGGGGCTTTTTCATCATCCTGAAGCTTTAAGTTCCCTGTCTCCAGGGTATTTGGTGGCCCAGACTGCAATCACCAGCTGAAGTCCAGGTAACAAAAGTTAAAACACCAATTTTTTTACTAATTTAAGCCAGAGAGTATTTAGCAATGTCTCAATACTCAAAGAAAGCACAGCTGTAACTACACCAGGGTGTCCAAAAAGGGGCCAGGGCAAAGATTCTGGCCCCTGCAGTGCTCCTACCCACTAGGAAAGGCCAGGGACCCACTCTGGTGGCTGAAACAGGCAGCAAACTACAGCTGGGGCCAGGCAATGTTTTCAGCTGGATATTGCCTTTGCCAGAAAAGGATGATGTCTATGTTTACCCAAGTTATTTGCAAATCCACCCAGGCATTTAAGAATCCTTCTGGAAATTCTCTTATTTTTTCTTTTTCCAAATCCCGAATTGCCTCAGTTCAGCCTTTAGGAGGCAAAACAGCACAATTTGTCAAGTTTTACTCATCAGTTTGCTTACACTTAATATTAAAAAGCCTTTTTCCATTTTGTTCAAACCACAGGACTCTTACAAAAGTCCCATGGTCCAAGTAGCAAAGCAGAGAGCAGTTGATCACCACACAGTGCATCCCTCTGTCCAAACCCTGCCTGGACAGGATTGGTGCCCACCCCTGCCCAATTCCCATGTGTCAGGTCACAGCAATCACAGGCACAGACCTTCCTCCTCTCCTGCTGATGGAATCTCATTTAAGCTGGTCAACAACCCCATGTCCAGTTTGAACCCCATCCTTGTTGCTGGTGAGTGCAGGGGCACAAGGGGAGATGGCTTTGGGACACCCCTTTCTCTTGTGTGGGTGTCCCACCTTGCTCCCTGTGAGGCAACCAGTCCAGGAGCTCTTCAGCTGCCCCTAACCAGGCAGAAAAACCTTGGCACATGTTCCCAGAGAGGGTCCAGGCAATAAATACCTCAGCACTCACAGCTTTGGTTCACTTACAGCTCCAGATGGGCAAGGCTGGCTGGGTGAGGAGGTGGGATTTAAGGAGCACTTTAGCTGGGCAGAAAGAGCAAAACTGGTTTAAGCCATACCAGCCACTTCTGCTGTAAAAACTGAGGCATTTTCCTCAGTTTATCACCTCTCCTACTACTGAAGTACATCACAGGCTGCCACATGCTATAACCAAAGCCACTGCACTTCACTTAGTGTGTGCTCCAAGCAACCATCAACCAAAACTGCTACAGGTTGGAAAACTATGGGGTAAAAAGCCCATAAACCCATATGTGACCCCCATAGGGCTCCTCAAGCATCTTTAATGCCAAACTGCAGCTGCTGGCTGAGTACTGTAAACATTTTATGAGGAGGTTTAGCTCAATTTTACTCTGCTTTCTAGGAACAAACATCCCATCTACATCCTTAGAGATCAGGGAATCTACCTGTCAAAAAGTCAGTGTTCTGTTTGCACACTGAAGTCTTGCAACTGATTCCAGTCTTCCCAAATGTTTATCACCTGTGAAGCCATCTGTCTGCCAGGAAAGCACATGGTTTTGCCAAAAGAGAAAGTGCAGATATCATAAATTTAGTTTCAAAGACCGAACCACTCAAGTGTGCATAATTTAAACTGTTATTAGGTGTAATTACATGTCAAGTAGCTGCTGTTACTAGTTTAAAGCTGTCTGCAAAGATGATAATATAGCACAATAAGAGCAAATATAAGACAAAAATCAGTGAAATAACCTGTCTCAGTGAAACATCCACTGGCACAGGACCAGACAGGACAGGATTTACCACAGCAGCTCTTACTGTTACTGCTGTCCCTGGCCAATTCTGGCATCACCAATTGCACAAACATCCTGGAACTCCCATAACAGAGTTAATTCTTTGGCACCAACTGCAGTTCCAGCCACAAAACAACCAAGACCTCTTTGTTTGTCTAAGGCAGCACAAAGGGTGCACCCACCAGTGGACAGGTCCTCAAAATAAATTAATCCTTGTGGAAAACAAAGGTTAATGCCAGGAGTGAAGTGTGAGTAAGGTAATTCTTTGAGCCCTATGGATGTGAGCATCAAGTATTATGACAGAGATTTCTAATTCTTAATCATTATGCCTCAAAAAGAAAACAAAATTTAAAAAGAAGGGAGATTTCATCCATAGCCCAGGGGCAACAGGTACCCACGTGCTTTGGGAACCAATCTACCAACACTCCTTCCAAGGTTTTCTTTTCCATATTGAATTTGGTGCACGAATCTGAGCCCATTGGGCAGCAAAAGTGCACTCTGGCTTTTTCTGTGTTTGTGTTTATTTGAAACACTACAGGAAACACAAGCAGCCAGCCTCCTGCTGATTACTTGTTTAGTTTATGGCTTACTGCTCAAAGGAGAGTGTAACATAATTAATTCATTAACTGCAAGCATTCTACAAACAGAATTGCTGCATGCAAAACGTTTGTGTGGGTCAGTGAGTCACCAGTTTTCTCTGATGTCCTCAGAGGAAAATTTCCATTCTATATCCAGAACAGGGACTGGATAGATCTCAGCTCTGAGGACAGCCATGGCAGGAAAGCAGAGGGTGCCATCAGCCCTGCAGGTGCTGAGCCAGCTGCCTCCCAGGACCCCTTCTCTGGGGGGGCAGAGCTTCACCACTCCAGCCAGTCCACCTGGGAGATGCTGGACACGACTTCAAATGAGAGAAGCATCTCCACTGAAGCCAAGGGGGGCAAAAATACTCCTGGAAACACTTAGCAAAACCTGGAGAGCAGTGAGGCAGCAGGAGAGCAGCAGGTGGGCCCACTTGGCACTGGATGGAGCGTGCAGGTAGCACATGGAAAAGAAAGGCTGACTGGGAGGAATATGGGCCAAAGCACACAGGGAGCCCAGGACTGACCTGTTCAGACTGAGATTTCTGGAAGAGATACAGGTTTCATTTTTCCACAAAGTCTGCCTATCCTATGTTTTCAATAGAGGTTCTGAATGACTTAAATCATGCAAACTGAGCGTACCAAGGAAAAACTATCAGGTCAAGTCTCTAAACAATAAAATGCAGTTGTACCCATTTCCACTAAAAAACCCCACCCAAACTCAAAGGCAGAATACCCCAAATATTTCTGACCTTTGATTCCAGAAAACATGCATTTCAGCACATTAATAACAGTCAAGATATCAAATGATCTCATGAATGATGAAGTATTCCATTTACTAGGACTTGCAGTATTCAAACACGAGATCTACTCCATCATGCTCAAAACAGTGCAAAACAAGGGGACATGAGGTGGAATTTCCGAAGCTTTCCAAGTCCTTGGAGTATCAGAAAATGGTTCATTTCCTCTCTTTATGGGCAATTCAGCCTGTGCTGAACCTTCCTGTGCTGTTCCACCCTCTCTTCCAAGGCTGGGTTTCAGTACAGCAGCTGTGGCCATTTGGCTTAACTAGAACATCATCATGTCCCCAGCTTCTTTTTGATGGACCAAAAATAGTGAAAGCAGCTTCCCTTTTGGCATCAGTCAGTGCTGACCGGTGGGTTGATTACAATTTACTTGAGCTAATTAAGGAAGAAAACATCTTTGTAAGCTGCTGGGGCTTGACTTGCTTTCTGCTTTCTAAAACGTCTTCCTCAGTTTGAAACCTGTGTCTGAAAAGATCTGCTGCTGGGCCAACCTGCAACAAACACTTAATGCTGCCCCACTTCTGCATTGCAGCAAGAAAGGAGCTGTAATTTGTGCTATCCTTGATTAATGGATGGAGCTGAAACTTCATAACCTCTAAAAGAAAGCAACAGGCACCAAAGCACCCTCTAGCAGGACCAGCCATGGGATTTGGGACACTCAGTGTTCGTGCAGACACCACTGAAGTTGTTATTTACAGTTGCCTTTGCCCAGGGAGGTTGGGCACATCTGTGCCCAGCTGGGAGAGGGTTCCACCCCATCCATGCAGCTGCCAGCTCAGACTCCTTTGTCCAGGTTAGAGGAAAAAATTACTGTAATGCACAAAGCAGCTCTGCACTCAACCTGAAGGCTCTTTCTCCCATCCTACAGGAACACCAGACTGTTAAAGTCTCTGACTGAAAAGAGAAACCCACAGGCTTTCAAACCCAGGTTTGCAGCGCTTGAGTATTACATTGGAAGTTTTAAGAGTCACAGATACCTACTTTAAACATTTGCTTGGAGGAAAAAAAATCTCCCCAGAGGTGGGGCAAAGCAAAAGCCCAGCCTGCAATCCCCACACCTGAAGAACAAAACACCTTTCCCAGGAACAGGAGGTGGTAACTGTTCCCTCCCCACACCAGGAAATCCACGTGTCCCCATGGAATGGAGGGGAGCAGTGGGGATGTGCTGAAGGACTTGGCTGAAGTCAAAGAAAACTTAGTGGAACTGGCTCTAACACAGACTTTCATGTGAACCCAGGCCAGTCAATTCATTTTGCTGTGTTTGAGATTCTCATCACTAACTTGCCTTTTCTTTCCCCCAACTTTGTCCCTCCTCCCTGTTTAGGACAAACTCCCCAGGACACCGAGTCATTGCAGCAAATACCCTTCCTTGGGGGTTTTATTAGGGGTTTTTTGGGTTTTTTTAACAGTGAGTAATAAAGCAGCCTTTCTGCCCTGCTGTGAAAAGAATGGATATCTCTGGATATGTGCTTATGGAAGAGCTGCACTGGCATATTTAGAGCTTCCCTGACTGGTCAGGTAAATCCATCACTGACATGTAAAAATGCTGCCCAAATGGATTAGCTATCAGCTTGCAGAAAAACAGCCTCATGTCAGATGACCCCAGGATCAGTTAAATGCAGTTGTTTCTCCTTAGATAAGCAAGCCAAATTTGCAGCTTGGGGAGCTTGAGGTATCCACAGCACTACCCAGAGCTGCACTGACAGCCATTGCAGCTACCAATAGCCCATCTGAGCCAACAAGCTACACCTGAAAATTGGCTTTGAAGGGTTTAGAAACTATAGAAATAACCTTTCACATGGCTTCTCTGTACAAGCCTGAAAGCTTCTTTGTGTGTTAGTTCCTGCTGTTGCTCAGCAAATGGCAGAATATCTGGGAACATCAGGGCAGGCAAACCTCCTTGCACCCTGAGAAACAGAGCACTGAGATGGTGTGCATGGAGGAAAGGAGTTCTTTGGGTAGCAGTCAGGGATGGAGAAGGGCTGTGGATATGTGCCTCCTGGGGATTAGCAAACTCCTCCAGAACAGCTCATATCTCACATTGCTTAGCTCTGAACAGGGTGGCAGGGTGTCCCCTCGGGCTCTCCTGTGGGGAGGTGAGCTCCAGCCCCAGGTCTGGACCTTGAACAAGTACTGCCACATTCCTGTCGATAAAGGAAAGCTCACAACATTTGTTTTCCTCACTGAAGTCCTCTAAGATCAATGTATGAAACAACAGTACACCCTATATCTCTTGGATCTTCTCTTTAGCATAAACTAACACACAGCTCTATGTTCTCTTTATTTATGAGCAAAATAACTTCCAAGAAGAGAGAGGACCTGCCAGGATGGTTGGAAAAGGGAGCAAGAAACCTTGAGGTACAAGCAAGGAGACCTGAGAGCTCTGCCAAGGCCATGTGAGCCAAAATATATACCTGGCAAGGTGCCTGACAGCTTCATCCCCCAGAGATTTAGCATCTCCTTGCTGTGGGACCTGGGTGAGCCTAAGGAAAAGCCTGCCCACCTGGGAGGTGAGCTGGAACAGGAACATTTCTCAGCATGCTGCCCCTCCCAGCAACAACAAGTTATCCTTGGCATGTCTCCCCTAAGCTGAAGTGATATTTAAAAGGCTTCTCTTTTAAATGGAAGACAAATATACCCAAGCTGAATTAAATGGCAGACATTTCTTAGGAGTGAAGCTTGGCAGGGGATGCAGGACAGGATTGTTCTGGCACCATACAAGGCAGCTCCACTCTTATGGAGGTTTCCCTGTCTACATTTTATTTATTTATGCACTTCTTGTGAATGTGTAGCTCCCATTCAGGGCTCTGCAGAGCTTGCATGGCACAGGGTGAAAGGGACTCATGATGCCTAGTGATGAGGGAACCCAAAATTGTGTATGGACAGCAGAGTAACCACATGGGGGAGCAGATGCAGATCAGTATGGGGTCATGTCAGCATGAAAGTGTTTGGAAGAGCAACTGGGCAGTCCTTTTGTGCAGGACAGAGGCAGATGAGTGGGATGTTGTTCAAGGCTGTGCACAGGAGCAAAAGCACCACATTCTTCCCAACCTGCTTTGCTCACATTCCTGACGGATCAGCTGCAAAGATAACAGAGTTGTCTTTCAGTCCTGGAAAGAACAAGTGTATTTTTTGGGTAAAGGGTCATGGGAGACAATCAAGAGCCACCAGCACTGACTTCCATCCAAGGAATTTTCCAAGACTTTCCCAGAGATCTGTATCACATCTGCTTAGCATCATCCCCACAGCCTCTAAGCACCTCCTGTGCCAAGCCAGCTCAGCCAAGCCAGGGGAATACAAGAGCCTGGTAAAAACAGCACCTAAAAGCCCCACAGGGGGGAACAATTTGCCCTTCACCATTCCTGTAACAAAAAGCTGTATTGGGCTCCAGTGAATTTCTGTGTTCTCTGAGCCCACTTCATTGGAAAAACCTCAACAGCAGCAGCGTGTCAGGAGCACTGTTACAACTTGCTCAAGGCACAGCACAAAGCAAGCAGGGGACAAGGGCCTGGCTCTGCACTCTGCAGGTGGGGGAAGCAGCACTTGACTACATCTATAATGCACAAATGGATGCAAAGACTGCCCAGACTCAATGTGGCCCAGAAGCCCAGTCTCTTAACAGCCAGAGACCCCATCCCAGCTTCAAGCAGGTGACCTCAGTGTCCATGCCCTCCTACACCTGTAACTGCAGCACATGGCTCTGCTCCATCCTGGGAGGGATTTGCCTCTTAGAAGGGTCTAGACCTAATGGGGACTCCACACACACAGCATCACACCAGAGCCACAGCATCAACATGCCTGATCCTTCCATTTGATCCATAATTTCATGGATAGCACAGGAGCTACAGAAAATGTGGCAGGTCCTGCAGACCAGTGTTGCAGGAGCTCACACCCCCTCTGCAACTAGTGGGGGCTGAGTGCTGTTAGTCAGTACCTGACAGCAACTGAAAAGGAGTATAATTGGCATTGTAAGGCATGTGGTTATCCTACAGGAAATTGTACCTTCCTGGACTAAGCCACAATCAAAAGAGCTTCATATAACTCTGCAGCTCAATGCACTGAGGCCCTACAGCAAAACTATTTGGAGCAGTATAAATATGGGACCAGGTCAAAGGCCCCTAAGCTGGGGAAGAGCACCCTGCTGACCTTCACTGCTCCTGTAGGACTGTGCACTCCTGCTGCCTCGAGTCCTTGCCCACACCCTGCAGCACATGGGTCCATCTCTCAGAGCCCCAGCTCACTGGGTGAAATGAATGCTGTCCATTCTGGCAGAGATACAGGCAAGGAAAGCAGGGGACAGCACACAGAGGGAACAAATCTTTTTTTCCCCCCTCTTGACTACCAGCGTTTTCTGCTACAATCCCCACAGCATTTGATACCTCAGAAATTAGAGAAGATACCATAGAGAAACAGCAGGTGTGCATGGGTGGGAAAGCTTTCAAATAAGCACTTTAAAATCAATTATTAGAGAACAATGTTTTATCTGATGCTACTTAGATAATGGCACATTAACAGCTGGCAGGACTGACAGTGCCTTTTCTGCTCACACAGGCACAACAGAAATATGTGCTTTATCTCATAGCCATGCTGGGTGCAAAATGCATTTCTCTGAGGATTTTCATTCACCCTTAAAGCACTTTGAAAATGCAGAGATCTATTTGTCCCCTTACACACACCCAGCTCCTCCCTCAGCACTGCAGTTTGAGCAAAAATGCTGGGTATATCCTCAAGAGCTCCTTTTTTTGCAGTCTCACACACATTCACTTATCTGTCTAATTCCCAGCCCCTTGCTCTTCTCATCAAACCAAAGTATTTACCTGCACAAGGTTGCCTCAAAAAATAGCAGACCTACCACGTGTTTAAGATATGGAAGCACATTCCTAGTCTGAAAAATCTTACTCCAGCAACTCAAAAACTCCTGGAGATCAACCTCTGATTTTACAACCTACTAAATAACCCCAAGGTTTTCCAGCAGGGCCCAGAGGAAAAAGAAGGGGATTGGTTTCCACTGCCCTGGGCAGCTGCATTTACATGAAGAGTGGCCTTCAAAACTGTCACCAATCAGTCTCTGTAAGTACTTTGAGGACATTCTCAACCTTCCCACAGAGTTGCATCAGGCTGTTGCACCAGGCTCAGATACCCCCCAGCAGCACTGGGCTGGACACATGGGGAATTGAGTCCTGTCTGCTGCCAGCAGGACCAGCTGGCCCAGGACACTAGGATAGGGAAAGCATCCAGGTTCTGCCTTTTTTGAGGCCTGAGTAACAAATTACCATTTCAGGACATGGTGTCAAGTGACAGAAAGCAAACGCTTTGGCTCTTGGTGCCACAGCAGCATTGACAAGAGATTAAGCAGGCAGATGTTTAGAAATCATCCATCAGGAAAGAAAGGAATCTGCATCCTTCCCTAGAGGAATGGATATGATCATCACTAATTGTTTAGCTAGGAGTCATCCTGGAACGTCACGTTTCGTGGAAACATTACCTTGGCATCCAATAGAGGCCTTTTCAGAAGAGCTTGATAGTGTAAACTTTCTCAGAAATGCACACTTTTCTGCCTTATGAAGTCACCAGGGTTTTTAATTTCTCTATCCAAGACAGAGCACGGACTGAAATCCCTGTGGAGTGTGAGGAGGAGGGCTTGGCCCAGCAGTGAAACCCATACTCACACAGCGCCCACTCTGAACAGAGCTCTTGGTTTCATCTCCCACAAGCAGCAAAACTTATTCCAGGTTTCTGTTTTCTTTCTTTCCTATTCTTTTTCCCCCCTCCTTCTAAGTGATCCTAAGTCTCCAAAGGGACTATGCATTTCTGTTACAATCAGCAGCAATACTAGTGGCTTTTGGACTGTGAAAAGCAGAGCGAAAAAGCAGACAGTGGTGGGAGAGACAACACACAGACATCCCAGTGCCAGCACTGATGTCACACTGAAGAGACATTTGAAAGAATTTACTGTCTCGGTGTCATTTGCTCCCAGAAGCAGCAGCTATCCAAAGAACTCCAGCGTGATTTGCACTCAGGAATTCTGATCTCTGTGTGCCCAAGTGGAACAAACTCTGGTTTGTATCTCACGTTGCAGGGACAGGATGGTTAAAGTCTCCTGGACTTCTGGTGTCCAGCTGTTTTATGGCAATTGAAAAATCATCCTTACTGGCTCAAACGTGAAAATTCCCCTCCCCAGGAGGTCACGTGAATCAAGGGGCAGGACTTAATGGGGTGACACTGAATGGGCCCCCCCTGTGCCTCAGCAGAGGGTCAGGTCAGCTCAGACTCCCTCCTTCCCCCCTCTGCAGGGACATGGTCTGCTGGCAGTGAGGTGCTGGCACGTCTGAGCTCACCAGTAAAGGGCAGGGACGTGCTACAGGCTCAGCAGAAAGGAAAAATACTAAAAGGCAGAAGCAAGTGGCACTAGGAGATGCTGTGCCAACCTCACCTTCCATCTGTCAGACCCCACCCCAGCAGAATTAGGGAGATGCTGCAGAGATCAGGGATGGAGCCAGGGCCATTATTATTTACATCTGTCCTGAGCCCCCCCAGCATCGTGCCCCAGCCCCAGTCCATGCAGGGCTGGTTTCCAGCAGCAGGACCCTGAGCACACTGAGGAGCAGGGGTGCAAAGTGCTGCTCACACTGGGTGGGCACACAGGCACCATGCTGCACTTGCATAAGCTGCTGCCAGCAGGGTGGCACACTGCAGAGCCTGGCATTGCTTTTGTCCACCATGAGAGCTGGTTTTAATTGATGAAGTAAGACCACTGACAGGGCTGGGAATGCTGGGAGAAAGCATCCTGCAGGATAAGAGCACTCCTACTCCTGCTATTCCACAGTTTTACTAGGGCATAATCCTTGTTATTCTCAGCAGGCAAAACTCAACCTGTGCTGACTGCAGGCAAGAGGCATCTGAATCACATCCTGCAAATTAAACCTGGAACAAAGGGCTCTGTACCATTCTGCCTGTGACCTGGCCTGGGATTTCAATAGGCACACACCTCATACCAAGTGTACTAATAGCATGTGCCACTGGTCTCCTGATCTAGTGCCACAGGTTGGGAATAGGGAAATGGCTAAAGTCCTAATCTGAAAGGGAAGCCAGGAAAATCCTGTGGCCAAAACCAAAGTCCTGAATAAGCGTATCCTGGAGAAACCTTTGTCAGGAAGACCAGGATCCATAATCTGTAGCTGCCCCAGCCAAACCCAGGCATCTGGTCATCCTAAAGTATCTCCCTCTTTGCCTCAGTTCATGTATGGAAAGGACTTGGAAAGCACACAGTGCTGAACATGAACAAGAGCAGATAAAGAACGAGCTGAGACACCCACAGACACAGCCTGAAGCATCAGATGGGAGGCAGAAAGGTGCTGTTGTCCAACAGGGCTGTTCCAGTGCTCCCAACAGCACAACCATCATAAACAGCTCATACCAGCTTTAAATACAAGAGACAGGCAGCCCACCCCCCACCCCCCAAGCTACAATACATAAACCAGTGCCATCTATATCCTTCTATCCAGTATTTATTAAAAATCAACTTTTCCTTTGCTCATCCCAGTTGAAACAGATCAAACAGCTGCACAGGAATGAGTAACTCTGGAGATGATCAAAACATAAAGAGAAATCATCACCAGTGTTTCTCACTATAACCTCAGCTGGCTGTAGGATTCACTTCCCTTGAATAGATGAAACTGTACCTTATGCTGAACCACTAAAGCCACAGGTACATTTTTCCCTGTCATGATTCCTCTCTAAATCAATTCATCTGCACTGTGAAACAGAAGTCAACAAACTCATTAAACTACCAGCATAATGTATTTGCCCCACAACACTTTTTGCCCCTCAGTTAATGAGTGTGGGGAAGAAAAAAAGGACAAATATGGAAACAGTTTGCAGGCACCACTGTGGAGACAGCAATCACCTTTATGCTCTAGGCAACTGATGTATTAACAGTGTATTAGAAGTGACAAGTTCCAAGAATTCGTGCAATGGAGACGGTCCTCATTTGCCACAATAAAACAGAGCAGGAAAGTATCTGTCATGATGCTATTAACTGGTTCCTGAACCCAATAAAATTGTTCATCCTGTGACATGGCTCTTTTGCACCCAGAAGAGATATGTGGGCATTAAAGTAGTGTAAAATAACTAATCAGAGAGTGCAGGGTGGCCATAATCACGTATCAGAGTGAAGCAAACACAGTAATTTCTTTTGTCTATTTTCTTTCTTCTCCTTTCACGATTTACAAAAGGCCCAGTTATCATTTACTCATCTGGATGCATTTCAAGCAGGTATTTCTTCAGAAAACGCTCTGATTTTTGTCACTCAGTTTGGACTGGACACCAGTGTCAGATGGGATTTCTACAGCTTCCCAACAAGATGAAACACCATCACAGACCTGGATTTCTGATCAAAATTTTCACACTTGCAGATTGACACATTTTGCTCCCTGCAAATAATCACTCACAGCAACTTTTCCCAAAGGCATTCCTGTCAGTAAACACATTAGCTCAATTATTTGGGGATTTGACCACAAACAAGGTCACAAAAAAACCCAGCAGAAGCAAATGTAACATTTGATTTGACAAATATTTACCAAAAACCAGCACCCAGGCTTCGTGGCAGCCACCTCCCAGAAATTACACTCCTTGCATCCGTGTCTAATTTAGAAAGCCTGAATGAAAGGAAATCATCAGTATTCTTCTGGGGAAACTAAATTTACCTTGAGTAAAATCTAGCCTATTGCAACCAGCCCCCAAAAGCCCTGCCAAACTCCCAAGCAGGGCTTAAAGACAAATTTTGCCAGCTGTAGGCTATGGAAGTGCATGTTTAATAAACGTTGACCCATCAGTAAGTCCTTGGCAGCAGCTTGAAGGGAAAGAGTGGCAGGTTTTGAAAGGCACTGCTCTGAGGGAGCTCACAGATTTACTTGTCAGGGATGACAGTGAGAAACCTCTCAAAATGCACTCTGGGAAAAATCGTTTATATAATTATAGAGATTTATGTCTCTTGCAGTTCCAGAGCGTTCACTGCTCTCCTGGAGCTCTCAGCACACAGGATGGAACAGAGGAGAAATGTTAAGTCATCTTTGGATGGAGACTGTGATCAATACCCACAAGGTAAATAAAGTGAGCAGCTTCTGTGTTTGGTTAGGATGGAATAAAGCAATCCCTCCCTTGGAGGAGGCAGAGGTGGCAGAAGAGCCTCACTACAGCAAATCACCCTGGTGAGCAGAAAAAGCCATCGGAGCTGGGGAGCTGTGACCACGTTTTGGGCAGATAGAAGCAGCTCATTATCGAGGGCACCGAGACTGCCAAGACTTCTCATTAACAGTGCACATTTCTGTGGTTAGTCTGCAGTGATTTTCATGGTTGGAATGTATTAAAGGCTGTGTGTTGAGGGCTCATTCAGGGGTAGGGTGTCCAGAGTAAACGTCTACAGCTATAAACCACAGGAGTCCTTGCCACAGCCCTGAATTTCCCCAGTGTTGTATAACATTAAATTCATCACTTAAATAGCACCCTTACTGAGATTTCAGTGAACCAAATATAGGTGAAGTAAATGTCAAAGCCCATCTATGTTTTTTGGTGTACACAGAGGGCAAGAATAATGACTCCATGGAGATGTAAACCAAGGACTTTTAAAACCAGATCTGTCATTGTCCTACCAGGCTAACAACAGGATGTTGTGAGCTACCAGCTCCCACAGCTTTCTATCAAGTCTCAGATGTAAAGTGATTATTTTAAATGCTCTGAAATCCCTGGACCATTGGAAATCCTCATCTTATTTTTTAAAAAAAATCCATACTGTTCAGTTTCTAGCCCCTCAGTTTGTGCAGATTAGCTCACAGATGTGACAAAGACACCAAAGAGAAGCCCAGGTCCATTCTCTCATGTCATTCTGTGATACCTAAGCCAGAATTGTGGCTCAGCACGAGGCTAATGCTCCTGCTCCCCCATGGATTCCCTGCCAACCCTCAGCTCCTGACTTGGCACATTCACACTGAGAAAGCCTTGCACCAAACACAAGGGTAGGATAAAAGAATGAGGTAGCAAAAAAAGAACAAAGTAAAAATTCCATTTGGGGTCTTCCTGATCCAGCATTTCCTCAGTCAGACAGCAAATGCCTGGAGAAAGGACCACCATAAAGAACCCAAATCAGACCCGTGTGATGGGCGACTCACAGGCTGCAAGAAATTTGAAGAGTTGGCTTCTGACTGCACTTCCATGCAGATTATAACATACAGGTACATAACTTTGAATGAATAACCCTTTGAATTTAATGCCTGAGCTCCAGGCCAGGGCAGAAGCCCCTTCCTAGGACAGGAAGGCTTGCTCTGCTGCAGCCCTCGCTCCACAAGGCCAGGGACTGGAAAGGCTTCACATCAGCACACTGCTGAGGTTTTCTCTAACTGGAAACATTCCTTCTGTTATTCTGAACAGTCTGTCCACACTTCACAGCATAAACTGCTTTAGAAATTACAGCCCTGGAATGTAAACCCAGGCTGGACTGGCTGCTCACCTTGGCTGCTCCTCGTAGCCTCTCTGCCAAGGGGTATCTGGTGTCAGCAACTGAAAGAGGGACAGAAGCGTTAAAAAGCAAACACCCTGCTCCAGCAGCCATCCAGGCTGTTAACCAGGACTGTTTGCTTTGTGCCACAAGAAAGGGGTGGACACAACTCCCATTTTGGACTGTCAACAGCCCAAAACCAGCACACAGACAAAACACGTCCTCCAGCATTTCTGTGCAATATTCACTCCCTCCCTTCAGGTTTCCACTCCACATCTGGATTTTGCCCCAACACCATAGAACTGAACCTATTGAAATGGCTTCTCAGTCTGCCAGCAATGAGGTGGAAAGGAAGCAAGGCTGTTTTGGGTGAGAAATACTCAGAACTGCCTCTCTGAGTGGGTTTGGGGAAGACTCCTGAGGAGCCAAGAGCGGGGCAGTGTGTGGACCACGAGCGTACCTGTCCCAGCCTCAGTAGCAGGAACAAGCAGGATACGTGTCAATCCATCCCAGACACAGCCAGTGCATGGGAGTGCAGCCAAGGGAAGTAGTCTGATCCAAGGCCTGGCCTCCAGATGTTCCCAGTTAAGATAAACAGCTTTGCACTGCGGTGATCAGATTTTCCCTCCCCTCTGCTAACTCCTAACCTATCAAGAGTTAAGAGGGCTGAAGTTCATGCACATGAGTAGGGTTCAAAGACAGTGATCTACCCCATATTAAGGCAAAAAACCCAAAGCAAAACCCAGCTAAATCATGCTAAAGGGTTGCATTCCTCAGCCCCTGTGATGGCCCCTGTTTTATCAACATACCAGCCAGAAAAGAGATTTTGGCCCCAGATGACTTGCAATAATTATATCTTGACAGCAGTACTTAAGGACATATCTTTTCTATTGCTGCCTGTATTTGTAACGTTAAACTCTCCACTGCCATATTTTAGTCCAAGAGAGGGTTTACAGGGCAAAAGCTAAACACGTTAAAAAGGTTTCATCACACAAAATTACATCTTAAGCACTAAACAGAACAAACGAGAGACTGGGTGAAGGCAGATGCCACAGTGATGAAGCCAATACTGGAACTCTTTATCTCCACAGAAAAATGACCGAGTAGCTGCTCATTTGATGTGTAGCAATTAAAGCTAATTTACACAGTGCCACTTAGTGACAAGTATAATTATGTTCTACTCAGGGTACATATCAGATAGTAATTGCCTCCAGCTGAGCTGGAGGTTATAACCTGCTAAAAGGGATGTTAATGATAGGACAAAAGATGAATTTCAGCTGGAAAGTTTATGACTGACCAGAAGATCACAGGAGTTGCTCACAACTTTTTTAGGAAAACAGCAATAGGAGACTGAGCTCCTCTATATAAATAATTGCAATAAGCTATGTACAGATCTATAACAAAGATAAGAAGACACAAAAGAAATTAGGAGATTTCTAGGACAAATCATACAGGAATTTGTTCAATTTGCAGAGTTCTGGTGCCTAAAGCTTAAAAAAAAAAAAAATGCCTCTACAAGGTCTTAGCTGGCTATTGGCACTCTAAAAGACATCAGCTACTACCCCCAGGTTGCTGCTTGAATTAACTTTTAATATCCCTCATACAAATACAGCCCTAGAGCACAGAAACCAGGCCCAAAGCCTGGTTTGTAACACTTATATAAACAAAACTTAAAAACAAACAAACAAACAAAAAAAACCAAAAAAAACATAAAACTTCATGGTAAGCTGTGGATAGTCTTCAGCTCTTCCATAGAGCAGAAGTGCTCAGCTACAACCTACAAACCTCAGTGACTCTGAATGTACCTCCAAACCTTCTCAGCAAGAAGGAGGAACTACAAATCATACTGTAATAAAGCCATCACAATGGCTTTTGAGCATGTATTCACTGTTTCTCCCTCACTCCATGGGTCTTCCCAGCCCTCAGCTGAGAAGTGCAAACAGAAAGGCCATGGGATGAGGGTGTGGGAGAAGGAGATGTGACTGTAGCAGAAGCAACAGAAAGTTGCTGCTCAGTTGGATTTCAGATGGTTTTGGGACACTGGCTGGTGCCCTAACAACAAAACTTAAAGCTAAGTAGGACCTAGGCCACACACAGAGATTTGGGAGTTAAAAGAAATGCCAACAATCTTTCCAAAGGGACTAAAGCCAAATCTACCCCTCCCCCAGAACCTGAGGCTGATCACATTTACCATCAACACATAACATCCAGAGATGTGAATATTCATGGTGAGCCCAAAGCAAGCTGAAGTGCTGTGCAGAGCCTGAACTGCAGTGCTGGGACACAAATTCAGAGGTACCAGAATCCATCCAGCTGTGCAACCCAGGGTGAACACAAGCTCCTCACAGAGCAGCACACAGAATTTCCAACTCATGGCTCAGGCTCACCCCTCGGCAGAGCCTCCACCCCTGCACGCCAAGAATCCAGCCAACCTACTCATCTGTAATCACGTAGATATTAAATTCCTATGATTTGGGGTGTACTTCAATTGGCACTGAGCAGCAAGGAGCACGAAAATAAAGCAGGACAACAGCACAGGTCATAAAAATTGAGCTCAGGAACATTTTGTGCAGTAAACTAACGAGCCTTGTGGCTTCTCGTAGGTTTTACCAGCCTCTTCAGGGGAGCAGCAGTAGTACTACAGTTTTAATTAACTGTCCTGACGTGACTGAAATGTGCGGTGTGAAAATGCAGAGTGGGATGTCAACTCAATGGAACAATCAAAGTCACTTTAAATGAAAGCTCAAGGCATCTTCTCACACTTATTTATCTTCCTCCTCCTCCCGTGCGATGATGACAGATGGCATGACTCAACTTTTAGCTCCCTTGTTAGTTCTGGTTTCTAACCAAAAAAGGAGTCTCAAGCAAATTCCTTAAGCAGGTGAGGTGGCTTGAGAGTTTACCCTGAGCAGCTGCACCCACTGCTGACTCACTGTGCCCCTCTGTCACCAGCCACACCACGGAGGAGAATCGACTCAAGGTGACCTGGGGCTGTAACTCCTCATCACTGCCCACACGAGCAGGGTCCCTGTCCAGCACTGGGACTGTCCCAGCTCTCACCTCGCTGGGTGATAGCTCCAGGCACGTGGCCAGTCTCACTCTGCAGGCAGAACCTGCCTAAGCCAGAACAGTCAGAACTTCTGTCTCAGCCCCTGCTCCTCCAGAGCACCTCCAGATGTCACAGCAGTCCCTGGGGAGATTCCCTAAGGATACAGTGGGTACTGTACCAAGACATGAGGCTTCACCTGGCACTTGAGCTTCACTTGTCCTTGCAAGTCAAGTCTGCTAAGGTTATCCTGGGGTGAGGGATTCCTCTGTGATGATCAACACAATTTTGGGAGGAGTCCAGTGACTATCATTAGACCACGACTGGCTTAGCAAGGCTGGATATAATGTCCTGTGACCCTTTGTACACTGTTCCCACTGTAAAAATAACTTCATGTGGGATCACGCTTCCAGGAAGGAGCGCTGGTAGCGTACACAGCTCACACAGTCCTGTCCCCAAGCTCAGAGGGGATGAACATCCTATCCCTGCTGTTCACCATCCTGTCTTGCCATCCCTGCTACTCTCACCCATTGGATTCTCTCTCAGCTATTGGCTCAAAGCAAGATTCCCAGCAGGGGTAACAAGGCTTCCCAGGCTATCTCTGGCTGGTCTCCGTTTCCACACCTCCCCTGACACCACCACAACAGCCTTCCCTCAGCCTCGTGTCCCCAGCCAAACTCTCCAGCACACACCATCTCAGCTTTTATGCCAATTCTTGCCTGATCTGGGAGTTAGCAGCACTCGAGTGCAGGCTCTGGGATGGGTATGTTTGCCTGTACAAAAGTATCCAGACAAAAGCACCTTGTTAACTGTGTTGATAATGCACTAAAAGTCCTTCTCTCTCCACAGAGAGTTGGTAATTAACGCCTTGCACTTTCCAAGCTTCACAGAAAGCATTTCTAATTAACCTCTTCTTTTTTTCCTGCTGTATGATGCAAAAACCAACTGTTATTCTACCAAGAGCCCAGGAATACCTATTAAGCCATCTCAGTCAAATCAGGGCAGAAGCAATTTAAAAGACAATTACAGCAGGAGATGTGAACTCAATTCTCCTTTACTTCAGACAGAGCACTGAAGAATAAAATTCCTCCAATCCGAGGCACTATGCCAAGGATAAGCAGCACGTGAAAACTTCTCCAGCCCACAGCACAACTCAGAAGGCCTTGAATTAGAGAGGATAGAGCAAAACTAGTAAAAAAAAAAAATTCTAATTATCTAGGCATGATTGCTCTTATAATTGCTTTTTTCAAGGCTTACAGTGAAAGCCTCAAGTTCTTCACACTTTAATCTCACTAACTAAAATCTTTGCTTGTTCTCCCTTGAACATCCATCTGGCATTTAGGAACACCTAATGAGTTGAGGCAGAATGGCTGAGTACCATGTCAGGTCAATGGGAAGCACAGGGAGGCTGTTGATGGAGGGCAGCACTTGGGGATACAGCAGGATCTGTTGGGGCTGGACAAAGTGCCAGCCTGCAAAAGTTTTGTTTCTCTATAAATCTTATGCTACCCACTACAAGCTCTGAGGAGGAACATGTGTGACCTGCAGGATGCACACAAATCCCTTCTCTTTGAGTGGATGTGGCAATGAAGCTATTCCCTCACCCAGCAAACACAGGAGGCAGGAGGATGTGCTGCAGCAGAGATCTGCAGCAGGCAAGAAAACACACAGTACCCTCAGATAAAGTACAAAATAAGAATATATACCAGCAGTGGTTAGCAGCAGTATCAATAGTGGCTGAAAGTCATGTAGAGAAACCCCAAGAGCAAACCAATACAGTCAGCCAGTAAAAGCACTAACATTTGAGATTAAAAAAGAGCCAGCATGCTCAGCAAACATCACATCACCAGCTGTAGGGCATTTTATCTCATCCCTTGTTCTAACTGTACTTAAATATATACATATATATATATTTTAGTAATTCTGCATCTGTACATTTCTGCAAAATAGCATGTTTGTTTTCAAAGTACACTGTCAGGCCAACACCATTCCACAAACAAGGGTAAAGCTTGATATTGCTCCAGAAAGCAAGAGGCCATGCTCATGGATTGCTGCCATGTTTGCTGATGCTTCCATGGCCTTAACAGAGTATGAGAAGATCCAGCAGCTCCTTGAGTCATACATATTGTCTTCTTTTATGTCTTATAAAGGGGGAATGTATTATTCAAAAACAAGTTGGGAGTTAAAGAAAATATGGCTGTGGTGTTGAAGTTGTTAATCACACAGTGCATAGTGAAAGGTGCACTGAAGGAAACGCAGAAAATCATCAGAAAAAGTGAGGCTGCATTGGCTGGCACAGGATGGGGTTTGTCCTCCTGTGCCACAGGTTTTCTTGGCCATTCCTCAGAGCCTTCCTCCCGCTCTGAAAACAGGCCATGCTTTGCATATTCCAGTCTACCAGGGGAAGAAAACAAATCCAAACACCTGAAAACAAGAGCAGCAGCACAAAGAACAATAAAGCCACCAGAAATATTTCCCCAAATGAGAGCCACAGTCCACTCCTGACACTGAGGACATCCCCACAGCCAGAGCACCTGAGAAAAACCACACCACCGAGGTCTCTGCAGGTGCTTCCAGAGCAAACCTTTGTTATTGTGTTTTCCAACTGCCAAAGAAATCCACAGCGGGCAGTGGCACAGACACGGGAAGTGAAGCAGCTTCTCCTCATTCACTCAACAGGGCAGTGGCAAAGCTGAAACGTGTCCAAATGTGTCCCAGTCCAACTCTCCAGGTACTAAGCCACATGTTCAACCTGCTGCCAGGTGACCCATCAGGGACAGCCAGCACAGGATGCGCCCTCACTGGGAAGGGAAGCAGCATTGAGCGGTAAAAGGGTTTAATATTTCATTATCACATCATTCCCCACCGTTTCTGATGTTAAACTAATCCCTGTCTGTCCTGATCAGCTAAGCTCATCCTCTAGATAGATTAGGTCAGCAGTAGCCTGAATTTAAAAAGGGGAAAAAAATAAAAATCTGATTGAATGTTGAAAGTTTCTGCCATGACTGATTGCTCCTTGAATTATTCATCCCAGCAGCAGCTCTGCATTGCTCAACACATTCCTTTAGTCAGGAAAGCACTTCACCAGCAGAGCAGGGCAAAATAAGCCAAATTCCCGCAAAATACAGTGGCAGGGCACACCCTGACCCACTGTAAATCACCCTCCACAGAGCTGCATTCCTGCCCACCCACCTGCCTTCGCCTTGTTCAGCGAACACAAAGGCATTTGCCTTTGAAGATTTGGCCTCGATATTGAAAACAGCTCAAAAATTCCACTGGGGCATTGCTTTTTTTTCATCCTGCCAAGAACAGATTGCTGCAACAGTCATTGATAAAGTGACTCAGAGCCTCTGTGAGCTACTGTAGAAAAATGAAGCAGCAAAACCTCAGCTGTTCCAAAATCTTAAGAAACTGCTGCAAAGACCAATGTCAATTCATTTACGACAAGATTTTAAATGCCTCCTAATAAAGTGATGGCACAGACTATCTTCTTACCTTATATAAAGGAATTAAGTATAATGTAAGTGGATAGGCAATCCCCTGCTCCAAAATGAATGTGCCTCTATCACAGAGAAATCTGAAACTGTGTCCTAATATTGAAAAATTATCCCTTCTGAGTAACACAGACCTGGTGGCTTTAGAGCTGTGAAGCTTTGGCTTTAAGTATTAAACTATCCTCTGGCTTAAACCCCACAAGTTTTAAGATAAAAGATGGTCTCAAATATATATTTAATTGTTATTAGATGGAAGACAGAGATACTGGATGAGAGATAAGCCTGTATAGAGACAGAAGCTGTTTTCTAGTTCTAGGACAATTAATTGTGCTATTGGTCTGTCTCTGGTAATAGATCACAGGCACTTTCATACACAAGTTCAAATAACACACAGAAAAAACAGCCACAAAGTAATGACATTGCCAAAACACATCTTAAATAACACACCAAAAGAGTGGCCACAAACCAGTCAGGGTGCCAAAGTGCATCGAATGTTAAGCAGCCTGTGGTCTTCAGGATGTCAGGGTGAGACAGGCTGTTTGTGATGGCTTTTCAAGAGAAAATTTGGGGGTTTGCATGGCATTCCTGACACAGCCACAAAGGGAAAACAAGCGCTTGGTTATTAGTGACTGTGGTTTGTGAAGCCATTTTATGAAACTCCCTCGCTGTCTTGATAAGGGTGCAAGTGATGTGCAACACTCAGAGTTGTTACTATCTCAAAGGCAGAGAGGGCAGGCAAAAAGCTGCAGACAGCAGAAGTTGGTTTTGGCAGCTGCAGCCCAGACCTCCTCGTGAGGTCAATAGACATCAGGAAGAGACACAGAAAAAAAGAAAGAGGGAGAAAACGGTAAAAATTGCTGAAAATTAGCATCCCTGGATTAAAAATTCATCATTCAACAGCAGCATCCAGCTTCAAAGAATGCTGGTGAGTCAACCTTCCAGGAAGCAAGCTCATGACTCTGGGGAGCCTCTGCACTGCTTCACCCCTGAGCCATCAGCAGTGATTGCAGCTGAGAGGAGTGGAGCTGGGTTGGCATCACGGTGCTGACCTTTGCAAAATTGTGATGCAGACAAAGAGCTGAGGGAACAGTTCGTGCCTTCACCCACTGTTTCCAGCCCTTACACAGCTCCAGAGCAGGAACTTGGTACCCAGCCCATGAGCACATAAGAGGGCTCTGCTGTCACTGGGAAGGACTCATGTTACTCTCATTCTTCTGTGTTGAGAAGAGATGGAAAGTACAATTCCATTTTCCTGAAATGATCCTCACTCTCCATACTTGCATGGTATCTGTGGCATGTGGGCACCACACCAGCTCTAACAGCATCAAGGATACAGACACTCCGATTTTGGGAGCCTTTCCCTCCTCCTGGTAAATCAATCCCAGCTCGACCTGCTGCTGACAGTCAGCAGGCACAGACACACAGAGAAGGGGGTGGTTGGGACAGACAGGGAACACCAGACACAGACTGCTTCCAACCCCATTCCAAGCCCGGATGCAGCAGCAGACACCGGATGCTGTCCCATCACTTCACATTTTCACTTCTGTCACACCTGGAATTTCTCAACAAAGCCAGAAGGAGGAAAGCAGCAGTCCAGGGATCCCTCTGCTGGCCTCTGCTGCTTAGACCTACCACAGTGTGCTCCTCCTGCTTAAATGAGCATCCCCTTTGGAAACTCAACCTTCATTAAGAGCAGCAGACAGTATTCAGTCATTTCTCCTGTTTTAACATGGATGCTCAGTAACAAGTGTACTGTCAGGGGCTGTATTCCTTGGCTCTGTTTTCAGTCCTCATCTCCAAGTTTAATACTGTCTGGAATTTGTAAAGCCAGAAAAATATCACTCCACATAGGTCTGATTGAGGACAGGGTAGCTGAGTTCCCTCAGAAGGTACCAAGCACCATGGGACCAGGCAGACCCAGTGGCAGAGCCAGCAGAGAGGCTGAGACAGAGCTACAGCACAAACATGACTGAGATGAGAGAGAAAAAGACCAAGATTAAAATGCAGAAACCATGAGACAGTCAGAGAAGGAGGCCAAGGAGGAGACAAAGAAGACCATACCCTAAAAAGTTAAAGAAATAAGGGTCCCTCACCCCTTGACCAACCACTCTCAGGACATTTTTCAGAGGTGGCTGCAACCCACAAAGGGGTTGTGGCTCTCCCTGCCAAACAGAGCTACTGTGGAGTGAGCCACCTGTCAGGAAGATAAAACCACAGTAAGTCATGATGAAAAGGTGTAAGAATTCCAGTCAATTTGGCAACCCTGAAGCTCAACTCTGAGACCCTTCTCCCCCAAACATTGCCCCTGTTGCTGACTGCACTGACACAAGGCTTGTGCTGGCCCCTCAGGTGCTATTTCTTAGCCAGCAGCCACTTCTCTTCCAGCCCAGGCTCTCTGAGGTAGCAAGGTTTCATATTTATTCATAAAGGAAAATCAGGTTTCCCAGAATGGAGCAGGTGTTCCCATGGAAACGATTCAGGCACGTTTATATGAATGGACAATTTTACAAACTACAGAAAAATCCTTGACATAGTCACAGCTGAGGCTAGACTCAGGGACTAACAAAAGTTCTTAAACCTCTGTAACAGCTGTGGGGAGATGAACAGCCATGGAGCAACAGCAGGCAGATACAATGGAGTTGGAAACCCCACTTGGAGCAGTGGGATACAGCAGACAAGAGTAACATAAGCAGAGGGTGCCTGGAGACTTTCTTTGCCAGTAGTTTCCTCTACAGGTTTTGGACCAGTGCAAATGGCAGAGAAATCTCCCCCAACACAAACCTACACTCCCCCAACAAAAGGTTCCCCATCACCATGAGCACTTGCACCAAGCAACAGGGGACTTTACAGAGTTGGTTTTCATTGTGGGCTTGCAGAGCTCTCATGAGGGACCAAACAGGTGAGTAAACCACAGGCCAACAAGGTCTCACAGTGCTTAAATCTCCTGAAACAGAAAGTGAGACTGCAGAGAGCCAGTGCATGTACGTCAGTGCACATGGCTTGGTGACTGTGTGAGTGTTTACTGGGGATAGCAGGAGTGGGACAGAGGTCTCAGTGCTGATTTCTGGTGGCTTTCAGGAGTGTGAGCTGCCAATAAACCACACAGCTCTAAAGTAATAACCACATTTCTAAGGTATTATTTCTATTGATTTTTCTGCCACGTTAAAATGAGCATGCAGTCTTCAGGGGTCCCGTGGTGTGAGTCACCTAACCCTGATTTAGCTATCCAGAGGAAGGAGGCAGCCTGTCTTCACAGGCTCCACAGTACCCCAGCTGTCCCATGCACAAGCCAATGCTGGATTAGATGGGGTGGATCTCCCCCAGCTCCCAGCAGAGCAGATAATGCTGATCCCTGTGGGTGTGAAGGGCAAGAGAGCCACAAGCAAGTGCAGACAAACTGCTCAGAGACACATAGACCAGCTTTTCACAGTGTGACACAGCCCCATTCCCCTCTGCCACGGGCTCCACAAGGACTCAGTGCTGGAGAACAGGCAGTAAAGGCCATTCTTGGCTGAGGCTGCTGAACAAGCAGACTGCTGTGCTCTCATCCTACAGCTCCAGCTGTAACTCCCTGGAGCTTGCGTGGCCACCACCATCACACACATGGCCCTGCCAGCCAGGACACAGTTGCCATGAAAGGGTTCACCAGGCATATCCACAGATCATGTTCCCAGTTCCCAGCCAACCCCATTCAAAATCCCTCATACTTTGAGAAGCTCCTTCTGCAGCCAGGAGGATGGGCTTGGGAGTCTGGCTGTAATCAGACTTCAACTCAGTCTGCCAGCTGTTTTCTTCCTTTCATTGATATGTTTTACTGGGCAGGGGAATGATGAGACTGTTACTTCCTTCAGCTGGGATTTCAACAGCAGCTCTGCAAATGCCATCTTATGAAACAGAGTTTCAAAGCAACACATTGCCAAGGTTATCAGGTTTGGACAGCACTTGCCAAATAACACATGCAGGGGTTGGAGATGTGATTGTTCTAGGCAGCAAAACAACTTTCAATCCTTCAATAGGAAGGAAAAGTCTTTCCTATGAGAGATAGTTCCTTTACTTGCATATCAAGTAAGGATCTTTTGACATTCACTTTATGCTCTAGAAAACTCTTTTTGCTGTAAAAAGTTTGAACTGGTCACACTCCAAACTGCACAAAGAGCAGGCTGTGTCTGCAATACCAGCCAGCACTAACCAGCAGGGATCCAAGCTCAGCTTTTCCATATGTGCTCCTGCACTGGTTGCTCCAATTTACAAACCAGAAGTTATTTCCTGAACTCCTTTAAATTATATCCAAGTGTCAGAACTACTTTAAGATATATATATATTCATCATCAAATTCTAAATTGCTCATGGATAATTCACTGCAACGAAGAAAAACTCATCATATAAATTTTTAGCCAAAGTAATTGCCCCCATGGGTTTGCAAACATACCATAAGTCACAAAACCTGCCAAAGATGGGGCAAATTTGCACTCTGGATTAGTTCCAGCCTCACCCATAACACTGAACTGGTTGTGGCTACATCAGTGGTAACCCCTTATACAACCATGGAGAGCAGTGAATTCCCAAATACTTTTGGCCTGAGAGCTCAGCTCAGAACTTGCCACAGATCATCCTGTGCTGCAAGCACCAGGCAGGTTTGCATCCCCCTTACATTGATGCCTAAAACCACTCAGGGTCAGCAGTTAGGAAACCATTTGTTTGTACCAGAAAACCTTTTTCTCCTTGAATTCAGGGTGAGATGAGCTGTTGGCAGCTTGCAGTGGCCAATGGTTGTTTGGTGCTTGCCCCACTGCAGGGCACCAAGGGCTGCTGGATCTCCTCACCTGTGTAAGTGCTGACACCAACCCATTTTCCACCCACGTTCTGTACAGCTGTTATTTGCCACTAGATCAGCCCTTCAGGCAAGTGTTCCTAATTTGTGAAGAGGAAAAATTGGAATTAACCAATGGCTTTAATAGATGATGATAATTATTACCAAAAGCGACGGCCAATAAACAACCCTCCAGCGACAGCTTTGATCCACGACTGCTGAAGAGTTTGCCAACTTTGATTTCTGAATTTGCATTGATTGCTCTTTGCATATACCCAGAGACTCCTTCAACTTCACAGCTGCTGAGGCATAACAACTTCCCACCTCCAACACTTCTGAGAATTTAAAGGAATCAGGGCTTGAGGGGTTCTGTACAGGTGAGATACTGTCACCTGCTGAGGAGGGGCAAAGGAAGGAATCCCTGCAGCCACACCAGAGCCCAGCTTGCTGCTTGAGGACCAGCAATCATGATTCACATTTATTTATAGAAAAAGGGACAAAGACATCACTCAGTGCACTTGGAGTGAAGGAGATGCACTTGGTTATGTCTACACATACAATCTGCTAAATTCCTCCTCGAACCGCAGGATAGATTTCTTTAGCTCACGCCCACCAGATGCAGGGAGTGGAGATTCAAGGCCCGCTCCTAGAAGGGAGTTCTGGGACTGCTCTCTGCTCCTGTGGGACACTACCTCAGAGGCTGTTTGCAATGGCTGTTCCCTGAGATCTGAAGCACTAAAATGGTCTTTACAGTTTTTGCCAGGTTCCATTTCACAGGCTTGTCCTGCTCTGCTGCCACTTCTACAGCACACAGGTGTTTCTAAAGCTGCAAGGAGTGTCAAAAGATCCTTTCACTAAAGAGCATCAAGCCCAAGGATTTTGAAGGGTTCATCAAGCAGATTTAACCATTCTCTTCCTCCAACTATTTTATTCCTGCAGTGGGAGATACACTGAAGTTACTGCACAGGCAACCCAGTCCGTGCTAATCATGGATTTACTTCATGCTCAAGATATGATCTCAGCTACCACCAATCTGCAGTTTATCTCTCTCCAACAGAAGACAGCAATCCATAATGTGCATAAAAGTATTTATTATGAGCATTTGTGTAACAATAGTCATGAGGCATTGTTGTGTTCAGGCACGGCTCAGTGAGACTGAGCTGGTGGCAGTGGCTGCCGTAAGGGAATTCCTAATTAGAGAGGAGGAAAAAAGAAGGCCCTGTGTGCCCAAGAGGGGAAGGGCAACACTGCCACTTGCAATGGGAAAGGACACTGTAACAGGGTGGGAGGTGAATCTCTCCTGTTCTCCCTTGTCATGACTGATGAAGATCCCATCCCTGGCAGTGCTCAAGGCCAGGCTGGATGGGGCTTTGACAGCCTGGTCTGGTGGCCCTGCCCATCGTGGGGAGGTTGGAAAGGAGATAATCTTTGAGGTCCCTTCAAACCCACACCATTCTGTGATTCCAGGAATGTTCTCCCCAAGCCTAGAGATCCTTCACTGTTGAACACAACACATTCACACACACAAATAAAAATGCAAATGCAGTGTGGAATTATCTTAAAATATACTATATGTTGGAAGGTTTTTCCACTATTGGTTAGAAAGCATGCAAACAACCTATTGCTGTGATCAAACTCCCTTCATTCTCAACCCAAAGCTCCCTTACTCAGTCTTTGTCTAAAACAGGCAGAGTGAGGCAGGGATAACCCCAGAGCAGGTTGCAGCACTTGGAAACAGTGACACTACCCCACTTATTCCCTCACCTCAGGCTGCTCCTCACTGACACCCCAGCAAACAGGAGCTAAACAGTAACCCTGATCCCAAACAAGCCGGACCTACAGGGTGCAGAAGAAAGTCATGTGCTTGCTTTTGTTTGCCTCGAGTTCTTTGCACTGGCTCTGTGGGATTTCTGAGAGCCCTCTGACCTGCATGTGCAGCCACTTCGCTCTCAGGTGGGGGCAGCCCCTGGGAAATCACCTTTTGTAATCCAGTATCATGAACAAATTGGTAGAAGAAAAATACCTCGGGGGGGGAAAAAAATGAAACAAACAAACAATACAAATGATGAAACAACTGACATGACTCAAATCCCAAAACCAGCGAGATCTCAGAGGGGTGGGATGCAGAGATTAAAAGCTTTGCCCTGAAGACAATTTTTAAAACAGCAGTGGTTTCCTTCCAAATTGGTTTACTTGTCCAGAATTTTCAGACTATTCCACCTGATAGGCCAATTCTTCCACTCAATCACATCCCTGGGGGAAGTCATAACCCTCTGTCTGCACTTTCCCTGTTTGCTTTCCTGGGAACAGTATCAGCTACAAATCCAGATTTACAGCTTGGCAAAGAGAAGAGAGCTAAGGAAAGCAGAGAAGGAACAACTCAGTCAAACAAGATATGGCTGTGACTGGCAGCAGAAGTGCCAAGGGAAACACTGGAGGAGAGGAGAGGTTTGAACAGGTTCTGCTCAAGGACATGTGCTGATGTGTCAGGCTTTGGTAGCACCAGAGAAATCAAAGACACATCCAGTGAATTTCTACTCAAGTGCCACATTGCAATATCCCCTTCTAGGAGGAAACATGACAGTTTAGGGCATGTGACCCACATGCAGTCCTGCAGCACAAAGCAGTGGTTTAGCCTTGGGAAGTTCCATTGTTTTGGTGCTTTCCCTAAGCCATTCAGGCTGGTCATCCCTTGGTGGGGCTTCCTGCATTACAGTCTCCTCTTTCCTTGCTACCCCACAAAAGCAGCAGTGATGGGAAAACCAGCCTCACCCTGCACTGAAGGAACACACTAAAGTCTCTGCAGCCATTGCTCAGTAGAGCTTGTAAAAAAAAAAAAAAAAATATATATATATTTCAGGGGAAAATGTTCTCCTGTGAGTTCTGTAGCTGAGTCAGGAAACTGCACTTACATTTGTTTCCCACTGGCATCTTTTTCCCTGCGAAACCCAACAGCATTTCCTACCAGCTCTATTCCTTTGACACTCTGTAACATCACCAAGGAAAGCACTTCATTCCCCATGGTTTACAGCCAGCCCCACGCTCTCACACACAGCACAGCTCCACAGCACTGTGCAGGTGCTGTAAAAAAATTGCCACCAAGGCACCACCTAAGGCAGACAGAACTGCCCACTCTCAAAATCCAAAGAGCCTACACAATGTCTTCCTGCAACTGGGTGGATGTGAACAACAAAAAAACATTTGCCTCCACAAGGCAGTTATGTCTAACATTTTAAAAATGCATCCATTCTTTCTCATTTCTTTCAATGTTTTTCCTCTGGAATCTCCTTAAGGGACATGATATCTCAGCCTGAAGCTCCAGTTCTAGATCAGTTAAAATATCGGAAGCTACTCTTTTGGCTAATACACCTCAGTTCTGGTTTCTGCCTGTGTGCTGAGCAGCACTCACCTCAAGGAAGCCAGGGCTGACCAGGAATAAATTAAATCTCTGGGTGATTGAAGTGTCCTCTGAAAGTGCTTGTCTCTCCCTTCCTTGATGAGATACCAAGCAAGAATTTCGAATGCTGAGATCACATGGAATAAGTCCAGGCTGCCATGGATGTTTGGACCCCAGGTGAGATGGATCCAGCACCTTCTGGTCAATGACTTTGGCTGCCACACTTCACAAAATTAAGGTGAAAAAAAACCATTTGACATTTTCAAGTAGGAATGGTAGAGGAGGCCACGGGCACATTTCATCTTGTTTAGCAGCACAATTCAAACCTCATCCCTAGCTTAAGCAAAATGGCTGGAAAGGCTTCCTGACCCCAGTTGGCTTGTCTTGATTAACAGCCTCTGTCACTTTTATTTTGGTTACTCTGAACACAGTTGCTATTCTGTGCTCTGATGTAACATCACCAAGATGCAAGGAATCAAACCAGCCTGGGAAGTGGTGTGCACTATAAAAAAAATAGCAATGTAAGACTTGCCAGATGAAGAAGAGAAAAGGCTGAAAAAACACTTTGGTGGCACTTTGAAGAGTGAGGATGAACAGTGTCATAACTCATGACACAGCCAAAACTGCAGACAGGACAGAATTAGCTCACCACAAGCCCAAATTAAACCTCCTCTGTAACAACCCCTGATGTGCCACAGCCTGGAGGTGCCAGGGAGGCAGCAGCCTGTGGTCATCAGCCCCTCAGCCCCAGGCCCTGGCAGCCACAGCCTCTTCTCTCTCAAAATAACTCCCAGAGGGAGCATTCCCAGACCACATGGAGATAGAATGCAAAGATAAGATGTGACTTTGGACCAGATCCCAGGTATCTTCTCAGCTCTGTGATTACAGTATAAATCCCATAGGATATTTATCACCTTGGAAAACAAATCACATCTGAAGTTAGTTAATGGGTTTTCCCCAGGGAATAAAAGCCTCCTCCCTTTCCTGTACCACACAAGCATTCAAAAATTGGACAGAGCCAGAGCTCTACAAAAAGATGGCCTGAAATGGAGACACCCTGTGCAGACATGGAGTTCCACGGCCATCCCTATGGAATTAGCCAAGCCACTACCCAGAGCTGAGGAGGGCAGTGGTTGTGGAGCAGCCTGTGCAGACCCAGAGCTTCCCCCCCACTGTGGGACACTCCACAGTCACAGTCAGGACACGTGTGCCCAGCAGCCTTAGCTGGCACGTGCCCTTCCAGGCTGAGATGGACACAGCAGCACAGGCGTCAGGGCTGCGAAGTAACTCAGGAAATCAAAAGGAAAAACAGAGTGGGTTGTGTTAAACCAGAATGTTTCAGGTGGAGAGGGGAGCTCGAGCCAAGCTAAACCATATTTGCATTCCTGCAGAACAAGTTAGGTACAGGGCATTGAGACCAAAGACAACTAATAAAAGATAATTATTCCGGAGACTGGCTAAAATATAACCACCTGTGCCCAAGGTCTGATTAAGCACAACCTTCCAAACTAATCTTCAATGGAGTGCTAGCGGTTTGGGCTCTGACCCAGCCTCTTCTGTCCAAGTTCTGATGAATCAGAGGCAACTCACAGCCAAGCCAGCCAACTCCCAAAACCCTTCTGACACGCTACCATTCCAGGAGGCGAGCAGGCCGAGTGCAACAACGTGTTTTGGGGATTTCAGGTGGATTCTTTCCAACTGTTTAATTACAAGAGGAACTGATGGTGAGGGAATTTCATTTTCACTCAAGCAGGAAGGTCTCAGTGAGCATGCTAAGCAAGGATAGCTTACAAAGACAGCCTGACAAGCAATATTCCTTGGGCATTTTGCTTCAATCCCCGTCTTCTACCTACCTGTTACTTTCTACCCTTCCTGCTTTCTACTCCTTGCCTTGCTCTTCCTTTAAGTGACCCTTCAGGTGTCTCTCTCTCCACTTTGTAGTTCAGGTTTAATGAGGTTGTTTCTGCTCTGCAAAGTCTTCCTGCAGCACTGCTCTAAGTCAATCCCACAGCAGACAGAAGAGCCCTGACCACAGAGATCCTGGTATTAAATCCTTTTCAACAAGAAAGCTGAGAGCTTGTATCCCTTCCTCACCTGCCCTGGAGACACCTTTTATCTTTATATGGCTTTGACCCTTAAAACTGTGTCTCAGAGGGGTGATCTCAGATCAGCACAACCTTACAATGCTCACCCACCCTGGAGCTGCATTTGGCCAGCACAGCCCAGATTGTGGACAAGAGCCTGTCCCCACCTGCTCCTCTGCACCCACAGACCCTCTCCTCCTTCCCTTTCCTAGGCAGGGTTCAGCCCCTCCTTTGCAGCAACACAGTCAGCACTCCCACCCCTCCCAAGAAAACCAGGGAGGGCTTTGGCACGAGCCCTCCACCTTTCCTGATGCCTTCTCCCCACAGGCAGCTGGAGCCAGGTCCCAGCCTTTCCTTTAAGCAAAGTCCCACACAGTCACTTTGTTTGGAGCCCAGGCTTATTTTTGCACAGGCCTTGCCCTTTGAGTGCATTTCTGTGCCACGCTATTTAAGAGCCTGGCATTTTCCCTGCCCAAATGACCTGCTGTTTCTTGGTTCATCTTCCCAAAGCCCAGCTTGTGACCCCCACAACTCACACATTCTGTTCAGTTTAGCTGTTTACTTAGTAAATTTTATGGTCATCACCTTGACCTGACTCAGCACAGCTCACAGCACTTTATCACTCGTTGCTGCACAAGTGACATGAGCCAGCTCTGCAGGAGAGTATTTAACCAAGTAACTGGAGCCATGTCCTCAGCATGGTCAGCCTGGCATAGAAAAACTGTTTTCCTTGGTAGCAAATACCTGGCAGGCAAATCAGTTGCCATCTTACAGCTCTGTCTGGCCTCACTTACTTATCAGAAGCATCTGCTTTGTGCAAAACTGTCAGAACACGACCCTGTGCCTTCCCCATTCCTGCCCTTTTTGTCTCATTTACATCAGAGGCTCACATGGTTTGTAGATTTATGCTTTTTGTATTACTTTATGTCTGACAGCACATCCTTTGCATCACCAGCAGGCTCCACCACCTGAAGTACACGGCCACTTCCACGGACCATTTCTTGGTAAACAATATGAACAAAGTACAGAGCAGATTTTTCAGTCTATTCCTGTCTAGTTTTCTTGCCCATAGATGCCAAGCACTTCAGAAGCCAGCAATACAAAGCAGTCAGCAGGCTTTTATGGCTGGGGCCAATAAAACAAAACACATACACAAAAAAAAAAGATGCAAAGGGACTTTGAGAGCCTGAGAAGATTTTCAGAGCCTGAGAAGTCCTGTGTTCTGCACGAGGCATTAAGAAATTTGCTATTAAATGCTACAGTAATGAGACTATGAGGCAGGAGCACGGCTGGAGTCACCTTCTGCCCTCCCTTCTGTGCAGTGTGGCTTTTCCTGGTGACTCCCCCAGCATCCTTGGTTCAGAGCTCACCAGTAAATCCATAGATTGTACAGCTCAGATCCAATGCAATTCCTGAACTCTAGGTGATTAATCAACACTGTAGCACTAAATCAGTGTTTCAAAGACAATTCTGACCCTCTCCTTCATGTATTATGTCTTCCCCAAAACCTCCTCACAAAGCCCATGTTCCCATCTCCTCTTGGTCTGCTAGACCTGACATCAGTTGCTTTGGGTAAGTTTGAGCCCCCTGCACTCATGAACCAGCTGCTTGTTATATCCCCTACTCCTTTGCTTTTTTTTTTGGCCCTGCAAATTTCTCTATTCCTCATTATTTTTATTGTATTTTTTCCCATTTCATTTCCCTGGAGGTTGAGATATTCCTCCCCCTCCCCTGTGAGGATTCTGTTACAACACACAGGACTAGTGGTTGAAGAAGTCAAAACACACACTTTTTCTTACAGTTCTGGGAGTGTTTTTCCCAGTATTTATGGTCATTTTTTTCCTCCTAGGAGGTGCACAAATACAGAAAATTGTGCTCTGCAAGGGAGGGAATCCATCACAGTACAGAAAACTGTATGGAAACATATCTCTCCACAGAATTGTTACCCAATTGTTAATTGGACTTAATGTTTATAATCACTCTGTGCTTGTTGAAGGGCGCTATTAACTCAGAGAATAATTACACCAAGTCACCTTCGTATTTCTCATTTAACATATTCCAAGAGATAACCAAAGAAATTAGATAAAAGCCAGTTACAAAGGACAATAAGTGAGCTGGAGACACACAGAGTTGGTTCAGACAGGGACTGCAGAAACACATCTGGAGATGTCAGATGTCTTCCTGCTCAGGGAGGGCTGGGAAAGGTCTGGGAGCAGGGCTGAAGTGTCACCTCCCCCTGCCAAGGACACAGCACAGTTGTGTCCATTCCACCTGGGGACACAGGCACTGTTCTCCATGCACAGATGGAATGTGCACATGGACATCTCCAGGAAGTGCTGCTGCAGGTGTGAGCTGGTGTCACCCTGGTCAAACTGGCCCAGTTCTCTGCACACAGGAGTTTATGCCAGTTCCTCTTAGAACAGTTGTGAACAGGCACAAATCCAAGGCAGAAGTAAAGCTAAATGACAGAAGTGAGTTATTAAACTTGTCACTGACCAGCAACCTTAAGCTCTTAAATCAAATGCCTGATGCCAAAAGGTCTTTTCTGGAAACAGACCCAATCCAAAAGTCAAAGATCTCTTGTTCTTCCATTGTTTCTGTCTGAGCTGGTTCATGGCTTTAATACACAGGAGCCTGTGCAGAAGGCAGGGCTGTGCTGGGGTAGGGAGGGATGTCGAGCTCAGGCCTGGAATTCTGTCTTATTGCTTATGGTGCCCGACTTAAAATTATCTAGAAAAAGGGACACACCCCCCACCAAAACCAAATCCTCCCCTCCACAAACCAAACAAAACAAATAAAGACAAAAACCACCACCAACAACAAACACAATACTTTGACATAACAATAGAACATCCTTGGGTGCTACACCATGTAAAACACTTCTTTGCTTTTTTTCTGCAGGCAGACCTTCAGCTGCTGCTCAAGTCCAAGGTCTTTTTTCACATGATTTTTTTCCCCCCAGCTCTATATTAACAGCACCACACAAGAAGTGAGATGGTGACACACATCCTGACAGGAATGCACTGAATTGCTGCACATGTAAAAAGTGGATGATAAGTGAAAGCAGGTCAAAGAATGGAAAGCTCAAAGTCAAGCACCAAGAGAGGCACATTCACATTTTGTGTGTCTATAAAAATACAGAAGTACCTCAACTTGACCATAACAACCAGGTCCCAAGTGGAGCATTTCACAGGCTCCAACTTGTGCAACATGTCCTACTGCCATAGAAACCAGACTGCTGCAGGGCTTTTTGGGTTTTTCCCCCTCATTATCTGAATTCCCTGACAGAACAGAGAGGCAGGAGGAGTGGGCAGCATCCCCAACACACAGAGATCAGGGGATGTTACGTGAGGTTACACCATGTACCTGGCAAGCTCAGGCTTCCCCTGGCAGTTGTCAGTGATTTTTTTAAATGCCATTGAGGTGCAACAGTGTTGCCTTGCCTGCCCAGCTAATGCTTCCCTAGCATCTGGCATCTTGGAGGCTTTTTCCAACCTTAATGATTTTATGATCCCAAATCTGGACAGTAGTGCTTGTTTGGATAGGTGAGGATACACTGCCCAGAAAAGGTAGTGATATCTTGTAATATAAGAAAATAATCATCTGGAAAAACAACAGAGAGGGAAAAGAAATAAAAATTCCTTATCTTACAATTTCAGACTCTGCCTTTTAATCAGTTTGACACATGGTCAAAATTTGTGCCTGTCCAGTGATACTTTTTCTAGAAGCTCCTATGGCTGTCACCTCTTTTGATTATCTGGACTCATTTTTAACAAGCAATTCCTTCCATGGGAAATAAATTTCCAGCAGCATCATAGACAATAGCTGCAGTTTTTCTACACAGAGAAAGACTTGTGTAGCACAACTGTCACTTCCTATACCAGATTCAATTTCATAAACAACAGCTTTATCCAAAGCATTTTAAACTTCTTAAAAGGAACACGAGGGATGTGAGTGACTAAAAAGAAACAACATCTACCTTTGTTCCTGCCTATTATGTACTAACAAAATGTAGTCCACAAATTCCTCTACTTGTTTTGTAGCCTGACCTCACACACCCCTTCAAACCAAGAAGCCAAGTTTTCTCTCTGAGCAGCGAGTTTCTCATGCAAACCCAAAAGCCACTAAATGCCACTGATTTTCCTCACTACCTGTAGATGCATCCCAAGCTCTTCTCCACCAAGGCAAAACCCTTCACTAAGTGCCACCCTGGGACAAGGCAGGTCCTCCCCAGCCCTCCCTGCAGGCTCACAGCCTGTGGAGCTCATGTTTGTCCTTCCTAGATTTCTTATTTGTACAATCAAAAGTGTTGATGCCTGGCCTGGGGTTTCTTTCCTCTCATTATTAATTTGAAACCATGTTTTGTCTGCGTTATAAAAGCATCCATGATGATGGAGTCTTTAATGCACTCCCTGACTCTTTTTGAATTAAATCACTGATAAACTCTATTCTTTAATTTTGCCTTAGTAGAGTTGATGGATGAGCATCATAAATGCCTAAGAAGGAAATAAGCCACTGCAGCTCAGTGCTCACAGCTCTTATCACAATGGGCTTCCTCTGTTTGGAGAGAAAGGGCAGTGAGTGGCTTTAATGCCTCTGCTGAGGAACCAGCGTAACAGGAGCTTACATCATTCATTTACAGAGGAAAGAAAACATCAAACTCCAGCCTCAGGGCCAGCTCACCTCAGTCTCACAGTCTGATGTGATAATTATCATGATGTTTGGGGTTAGAGCCATGCAAGACACATTCACCAAATACAATCAACAAACCAAATTCTTCGCTCTGTCGTGTTCCTTCTCATAACCAAGCTTACTTGCACACCTGCAGCATGGAGTTCCTTCCTCTGCACACATCTGTGGGTAGTTTTGAGCAGCAAAGCATCAACAGTGGGTGTATGTTTCCCATGAAAATTTGAAGGGTTATAGCTCAGCCGGTTCTGAGCAGCGTATGAACCATCTCCACCTCTCAAGGTTGTGCTCTTTGTGTAAAACAACTTTCCCTTCAGCATTTGCTAACCTAGGGCAGGCAGGAGAAACAGAGGAGTCAGGCTGAAGCACCTTAGAACCTCTGGCTGTTACAGCAGATGACAAATGAGATGCTACTTTTTCTGAAACAAGTGTGGGCAGTTCCCCAGTGAGGGACCATCATCATCTTGGAACACAGAACAGCTGTACTTTTGTACAGTCTGAATTGCCTCTGCAATCCCCAATTATTTCTAAGCAAAAGATTAGCAGGGACTCAAATGAAAGAAAACAAAACCTACTTGTCCCTTACCCCAGATGGTACCACAAACTCCCATCTGAACAATTTTGCAGTTCAGAAAACCACGCTGCAAAAACCATTTAACAAGTGAAACGTGTGCATGTCCAGCTGGTGGGAGGAAAGCTTTACAAATCTCTGATTTTCCCTCCAGTGGCACCTGCTGTTTGTCAGCACATTATCAGGGCCAGTGCAAAAGAACCATATGGCACAGGGAAGGCACTGCTGTAATGATTCATACTGCATTAATCAAGTAGCTGCCCATCCATGGGGGCTTGGTCACACAGAAGCCATTGAACTTGAGAAAATAGGATGTTTTTTATAAAGCTGTGCAACCTTTGCTGGGACTCCTTGGCAATAATCATCAATTTTTACATTAAGGAATGAATCTTCAGCATGTAACTAAATGAAGATATCACAGAGTTGTCTCCAGGGCTTCCATTCTCAAGCAGAAGATAGACTTGCAAATAAACACAATGAAAAGAAGAGTGAAGCCAGATGGCATTGCTGAATTTCAGAAAGACTAGTCAAGAAATGTGACTTGGCCCTAGTCCAGTATCTTCCAGAGCCTCGGATAATCCCCAATTGGACTTGCACTTTCCATTGCAAAGTGAGGTCAGGAGTGAGGTCCAGATTCAAACCTCTCAGAGGCTCAAGGCAGGGAGAGCACAACCATTCCTGGTCCTGCTCTCCCTCTGGAGGAACACTTTGGGACTGGAAGGGGACACAATGTTTCTGTTACATTTTATCAGTGTATTTTAAATGGGAAACGGGGAGAAACCCCTTCTCCCTGGTTTCACTGTAAGTGGTGGGATATGGGCAGAGAAAGGACAGTGTCACACCTGGACCTCTTGCAAGGGTCACCTGAGCACTGGGCAGAGAGAAGAAACCTCCTCCCACACATAAAGCACGACCACATCAGATGTGGCTCAGGTCACCACCCAGGATACTCCTCACAACCTCCCTCAGCAAGCTGAGTCACCAGCCAGTGCTGCCTTCCAAAAAGGGCAAGGAGATGCCTCAAGTCCCCATGTGGTTTGTCCCCACCTTACACCCCCTGGGTGCCAGCAACATGAGAATGAGATGGGGCTGAAAAGAGCTGAACAAGGATTAGAGACCTTGGTGGGAGCAGATAAACCCATTCCCACAGTGAAAGGCAGCAGCAAGACATTTATTGCTGGGATCCTTGGACAAGCAGGGTACAGGGTTGGTCTCTGCTCAGATACTTGCCAACTGATTTTAACTGGGATATTTGCTCAGCTTCTAAATGCCTTGGAGCATCTTGTGCTTGGCTGGTAACTTCTCATACAGACACCTGGTACAGAAGCATTTGGACCTGGGAAGCAAATGAAGTGTTTGTGCTGCTGAGCCAAGAAAGGAGAGGGATTAAAAAACAACACTTAAAAAATGGCTAATCTGAGCAAAGCCCATTTATATGCAGAATCCACAATTCCCTCCAGGGATTCATTAGAGAAGGAAAGGAAGTTTGCTTCTGTTTGTTTGGAAAGGCAGATTTATTAATGGCTGTGAAAAAATTCGCACTTGCCAGCATTTCCCTAGATAATGAATATACTTGTTGCAGACCAAGTCTGGTTTAAAGGGCATAGAGCAGTTCACAGTTCAAAGTGAGAAAAGGATGAGCCAAGATTCAGGCTGGCCCTAATTTTGTTTCAAATGGGACCACAGGCCAGTGCAAGACATTATCACCACTGTTAAAGGGAGCTTGCATCAACTGCATTTTGTTTGTTTTCCAATCAAAATATGCTTAAACTGTGACTCCTGGAGTTCAGTCTAGTTCTGGATGTGAATTCCCAAATATCCTGAATGGTTCTAAATTGTTCCAAGAGAAGAACATTTAAGCCAATCCTTACTTTCCCACATAATGAGAGAGCTTAGATTTGATCCTCAGCACAGGGTTTGCATTGCCCAGATCCTTGGGACAACTGTGTCCCTTCCCTGCAATTGTTGTTTTTATGGATTACCATACAGTTACTTATTCCTGAGACAAGAAAGCACAATTTTGCAGCTTCCAATTTCTGGCATTTTCCC
>VYXB01005031.1:18546-38925 GCA_013397135.1 Pachyramphus minor | reverse complement strand
ATCAATTCTATGATTCTACGATTAAGTGAAAATTTAATCTTTAAGTAAAGGATTGCTACAGTTAAGGAACTAAGCACATTCAGACAAGTGTGTTATAAAATGGAGCAAGAAGTGGCACATGCAATGACACAGAGAACGAGATATCCTCTGGAACACAGACTGAGTCTTAAAAATCCCCAGAAGCCTTAACAGATGTAACGGCTTTCCAAAATCTCATGTAAACACTGGGAAGACATTTAACAAGCTGTAACTGAACTGTTTTGATGGAAAAGCCATGATGTATCCCAATATTAAAACTCCTATGAGTGATTTTTGGGTGCCCAGCAATTTAGAAGATTTCCCAAAAAATCACAAGGCGTCCACAATACTTCCAGAATTTCCTTTTCCTTTCCTCCTAAAATTTCTTCAAAAAAATCTTTCCTGAGCTAGTGTTCAACTGTGTCATTCAAGTATAGTGTTATCACAACATACATAGTCAGTGTCTGCCTTTCAAACAAATCAGTTTCCAAAATAACCAATTTTTTAAAAACTTTGACTTCAGATGGCTTCAGAGATAAAATAGAATACATTACCTATTTCAAAAGTAACTCAATTAATATAAACTTACCTGTGCTGTTTCTGTCATTTTCACTTCAAAATCAGTTTTAAATGCAGCATATTTCTCCACATATAGTTTATAGGTATCTGTAGCTTTTTTTGATTTAACTGCTGCCTGTAGATCAGCACAAAAAGTGTCAAACGTCACACATGTGGTCTGAACCAAGGTTTTTAAAGTCATTATTAAAAGACAGCCTAGGATGGTCCCTAAAAATTATCCAGGGACATATCAAAACAGGGAAGTGTCATAAAAAAAATGTTATCACGAAATAACTCGTATTCAGGCTATTAGAGATTTCTATTTGGAACTATACATAAACCACATTAAAAAATCTAACAAAGTTGTTATGTCATTTAAATCTTTTCCACTTACCAGCAGTGACAAATTTATAACACACTTACTTGGAAATCAAATTTTTATTGCTGACGATAACTCATTAGCTCTGTCAAATATTTACAACAAATTTATATTTGCAACAGCAAAACAGGAAAAAAAGCAGGGTTGGAATATAGAACAAACAGTTATATGTGCAATTCTGAAAAAGTCAATGGTAAAAAAACCAAGATGGTGCAATGCTCTTAGAAGCAAAGTAAGAAATTCAAAAGTAAAAGAGTTACATCAATGGATTAAGAGGAATTATCAAAGGATTAACAGATACTTGAAAGTGAAGCTAATGCAGAACACACTGACAATAGCATTTATGCAGGTTAGTGTTATTTATAATAGTCCTTGTGGGATTTATAATTGTTTTTTCATTATTTGTTGCTAATAAGCCAAAATTATCTTTCTGGGAGTTAAATAAAAGACAAAACAAAACATAGGAGAATCACAGTATTACATGGAGAACAAAACTGAATGAAGTGACTGATTGTGGTAGAGAAAAAGTTATTTTCAAAGTCTACAGCATGATGTATGAGTCAAAGTCTTTCAAACCTTTGATATTTTATTTCCAAGTTAAATGCCAATGAAACTAAAAATCGTTTTGAACACCATTTTTTCCCTAAGCTGCTTTGTTCCTACTTTATCTCATTGAAATTTCCCATCAGTTGTAACTCAAAAGTATTCCTGAATTCTTAATAAGGTCAATAAAGACAGCTGTACATTCACTATTTGTTCCAGTTCCAAGCAGCCCTCTTCCCCTTTCAAATTAATTTCACCTGTCTCACAGTAAAAACAGAAACTATGTTTTATTTCCAGTGAGTTGGAAAGCTGATCATTACCTATAATGTTCAAATGAATTAATAGAAAGGTGCCCTCTGACAATACAGAGACTGATTCTGCAATTTCCAAGAGAAAAATAACAGAAAATCATGAGTAACAATATGTCATTAACACATAGGAACCAAAGCTACTCCTCCAGTTACAAAGAAAGCTTAAGCAGATCTCAAGTCACATAATCATCTACAGTCAGCATAACAGGTAAAAATACCTCATGAGAGAAGAATATGGATCATTCAGGTATTAAAATGGACCATGACAGGTTGTATCAAACCCATCAGTTAATTATCCTGAATTCTACTTCATGATTCTCACTCTTATACATTCACACAGGCAAATCATATATTATTTCCCAAATGCCATTTACTGTGATAAAAGTACAAGGTGCTCCACAAAATCTTGTTTTTAAAATTGATTAAGACTGCTTTGCAATAAGATCATTCCAAATTTAACCATTGAAAAGGAAGGAAACGACAAGTTAAAAGACTTTTAAAAAAGGGTTTTCTGGTAAAGCATTATGTAATTGAACTCCACGTGCAAGGGATTTTGACAAAGCAAAAACATTCTGCATCTCCTATCATGTTTAACACTGAGTAGAATCTGAGTATTAGTGCTGAAAAGAGTCTAAAAACCTAACTACTCAGCAGGACAGACAAAATGACAAAACACATGAACACTGATTAGGTACTAATATCTCCTGAAAACAGGATGTGACTATTCTCAGGTGCAGCAATTGCTAGAACTGTGTTTAACAAATTTATAGTAAGTGCAAGAACAAGAATCAGTCAAGAATTTTTTGCTAAGTCACTATAATTAGAGAAGTTCATGTCAGAGAACAACAGGAAATTATTACACAACTTAGTATTAACTTTCAGCTGCAGATACCTCCTCAGATTCTTCAATAAAGTATCTCTCCAAACATTTGTCTTTGTATACTGGTATAGATTCCTTGTTCTTTTATAAAGCAGTTATTCTGCAGTTTTCATCGAAAATCACTTTCATGTTGTGCTGAAAGTAATAAACATATTTTCTACCAAAGGAAAAATAAATGAATACATTCTTTGGTCACCCTGTTTATGAAATTACAAGTGTAAATTTGGATACTTGCATGACTGAAGAGATGGGACAGTACTGGTTACTGCTCCCACTGGAAACATTTTTAAAGTACTTGAAGAGCATTTAACTATGACCTAATTGTATCTAAGGAAGATGCATAAACCAGTAAGAAACAACCTTCCTCCTATAGTGCTTCCTCTTTCTCTCTTCTCATGTGGACATCTGTCAGGCTGAACACTTTTTTGTTTCCAAATGAACAAGGCCAATGCTACATCTTAAAAACAAGCTTTCCATCAAGTCAGCTTTTCCTACTGAAAAGTTTCAATGTATTTAAAAGAATTCAGAAAATTTGTACTTTGAATATACTGGCAGGAAAACATCTGCCAAAACACATATTTCTGATTTGTGTCTAGAATCCAACATCAACTGTCATTTGAGACAAAAGCTGGGGGAAGAAAAAAGATAGATTTATACCAATCTGAAACAACTGGAACATGGTGAACAGAATCACTTTTGTCATCAGTGAAAAGGTAATAACCAATTTTATCAAGATAGCAGTATAAAAAGCACAAAGATGATTCTAACAAGCACAGAATCCTACACAGATCAGTTAATCGAAATGGAGATCAGCACAGAAATTAAGATTTAATAAGAGAAATTCTAGTTAGAGACAAGGAAATGTGACCTCTTTCCTCTACTAATTAGATTCCTGAAAACAAGAAAAAGTTACAGTGATGTCAGGAGGTCAAGGAAGGTGATCCTTTCCCTCCGCTCAGCACTGGTAAAGCCACACCTGAAGTAGCATCTAGTTCTGGGTTGTCCATTGCAAGAGAGATATGGACGTACTGGAGAGAGTCCATTAAAGGGCCATGAAAAAGATCAAGGGACTGAAGCACCTCTCCCATGAGAAAAGCCTGAGAGCACTGAAACTGTTCAGCCTGGAGAAGGGAAGCTTTAGGGAGAATCTTTTCAATAGATATAAATACATGAAGGGAGGGTAACACAGAGGACAAAGTCAGGCTCCTTCCAGTGTTGCACAGTGACAGAACCAAAAGCAATAAGCACTAACAGAAAACACAAGAAGTTCCCTCTGAACCTCAGGAAACACCTTTTTCCTGTGAAGGTGACTGAGCCCTGGCAGAGGCTGCCCAGAGAGACTGCGGAATCTCCATCCTTGGAGATGCTAAAAAGCCATTTAGATGTTGTCCTGGGCAACTCGTTTGAGCACGGGGGATAGACAGGATGGACTTCACAGGTCTCTGCCAACTGCAGACATTTTGTACTTCTCTGAACGGAGCATACCCCACCAAAACCCAAGGGCAGTACTAAATACAACATCAAGATACTCATCCCTTGAATTTCCATGAAATTGGAACCTTTTAAATTAGAACTGAAAGTATTGATAACATGTTTTTCTTTTTAATGGAACAGACTTCAAATACTTGTGTAATTAGTTACCATATCACATAAAAGGGACAACACAATTATTCCTTAGTTCAGTAACAAGGACATTGACTATTTGTGTATTTATAAAAGGAAATACATTCAAAACCATAATAGATGCTAAAAAAATTATGCATGATTTCTGTAAAAGCCCCTAAAGAATATTATCATATAATGCAGGTATTTACAAAATAAAGAATTAGAACTGCACTGCAATTAGGACAGAGAAGGAAGTAAGAGTAAACAAAACATCACTGGGTATTCAAAATATCATGCACATTATAAAAGTCAAACTACTACTTTAAATTACACTTAACCCTTTCAAAGCATTTTATTCATACAAGGTGAACACATTACCGATTAATAACACAGTTAAAGTAAGACAGAGCTACCTTATCAATTTCTCTCTGTGTTGCTCCTTCCTTTTTCAAGCGCTCTTGTTCCACACACTTTGTATTGTAGTTTTCCTTCGATTTCTGCAAGGCCTGAGTGATACTTTGAATATTTTGCACTGCTTCCAAAGTTCCTGAAACATCCTCTTTAGTCTGCCAAATATCACATGGTTGTCAAAAGCAAATCATTTTAATATTAACAAGTCTCAGACATGCATAAGAAAAAATTAATAACCTTTTTATAAGCTTTGATTTGTTCATCTCCATACTTGTGAACTTCTTTTATTAGTTCTTGTAATCTCCGCACAAGGTCCAAATGACAGCTTGCTAGTTTCTCTGTTGAGGTTTTGAAAACATCCCAAACTGGTGCAAATGTCCTAGGATTGAGGAAAATAATACTTTACATTCATCTGGATTTTTTCTTTTAGTAGGCTTTTTTTTTTAATAGTGCTAAAAGGTAATCAAGAAATATACAGTTCACTTCTGTTCCTAAAATTGAAACAAACCCCCAACAACTGCCATAAATTCATATTAAATATGTTCCAAATGTACTTGGCATCCTATCTACTAATTTTTCTATGTTTTATGTTTTACCCATATTGACTCTAATTAGTAAAACAAAGCAAATTTCATTTAATCCTCTCTATTATCAGCACATAATAATGCCAAGTTGCAAGATGGTGCAAGAGCAGCTCAAAATAATCTAATACGTAGTAAGTATTTTTATGTATATACTTGAGCAGCGAGAACAAATCAGAAATTTCTTGGTTAGTTAAATTTGTAGATGTCTTACACCACTGCAGGCACAAGATGCAGAAAAAAAATATTGCCAAAGATGGTCTGTTGATCAGTAAAAGGGATTTCTACCTCAATTTCCTGGTTAATGCTGTTAAAAAAATCAATACTAACCATACCCTTTAAAGCACTGATAAAAGGTTCTGTATCTGCTTTTTAAGGAGTAGGAACAATTGTTATCAAATTATTCACTGAAAGGTCCCCACATTTCTAGATGAGATTATTACAAATAAAAAAAAAAAATCTAGCTTCATCGAAGAAGTCTGAGTTCTCATTGGTCTAATCTTTCTGATGAAAAAGCGCATCCATTAATCATTCCAGCTTTTTTATACCCTGTGTGTAAAATTTTCATTAAACTAGGGAATGAATCTATGGAAAAATCTCATCCCGAACATCTCTGAGGACAGATAGCACTCCAAAACCAGAAAAAATAGAAATAAAAAAATTAACTACCACATTTACGGACCATAAGTTCTCTCTTCAAAATAATTTGCATAGGCTTGAGAACACATAATGGAAGTCATATGTCTGAAAAGAACTCTGCCTTAAGCACAGGGGAACAGACAGTTTCTCCATGTTTGGGCTTTGGTCTTTTCATTCACAGTTTTAAAAAAACTGTGCTGTCTTAGTTTTTATCATAGCCGCATGATATTTTGCATGGTTACTGAAGAACTAACAGTCATTTTTAAAGGTGGCAAAGTTATGCTAACCTTCAACATCAGCAATAAAATATTCAGAATCAAACTTGGTTCTTAGTAGGTACGCAGTTATTTATTTCTCTCTTATGTACACTTACTTACCCAAGTTGTGTGTAATTGCTTGCTGATTTGGCTAGTTTTGTCATTGACCTTGAATATGTCTCCTCTATTGTAGCCCTGGCAAAAAAAAACATCAAAAGCATAACTGAAATTTTGAAGGCATTTGACGAGAATTGAATATGCGTTCTAAAGGTGCAAGACATAGCACTTTTTACTTTAGCTGAAAATTACTTCATTTTAATGATCCCTCAAAACCTTTATGAAAAATTGCATTAGTATATTTAAAAAAATAATCTAAGAACCCTGTGACAGAACATTACAGGGAATGGAACAAGTAAAACATAGGAACTGAAGACTCGAAAAAGACCATTCCTTCCATACTGTTTGCTGTTCTCAACTGCCTTTAACATTTTTTAGTAACAGACAGAATGAAGTGTCATAACAATCAACTGTCTAGCACTGTCTAAGCAGGAGAGACTGACAGAGCAACAAAATAAAATATATTTGCAATGAAAACATCACAATAAACAAACTGAAAGCTTACTGAGCAATCACATTAAACAAAATGACGTCTCCTCTAGTCTTGTTGTAGGGGAGGTTGTTTTTTCCTTTGTTTAAATCCTTTGCATAGTGATATCTGAGTTTGGAAACCAAATAACACGCAATGGTAAGTATTGTGTTCTACTTTTTATACTAATTTTTAAAGAAGGTTGTCTCAATACATTCAGATTTATTTTGGAAAACTTCTCCCCTACACAAAGTTTTATTATATTTTCCTTCATTTGAACACACAATTTCACTTGTCTTGCAGAGATGCAAAATCCATGGGTCAGTACAGATTTCCTCCTTAGAGCCTCTGCTGGGGCAATTGACATGGAATAACCTACTGCAGCAGTGATTCCCCTTGCAAGTCCTTCCTCACCCTCCCATTATTAAAGCCACAGAGTATTTTAATTTTCCACCCTAAACCAATATTTATTACGTAGTACCAGTTTAGATTTAGAAGCATCCTGGATTTCAGTAAATACTGTAATTGTCTTTTCTTGAAAAGCTTGAAGAAATTTCTTTCCTGCTGCATAATACCTTTACACAGGGAGAAAAGAAGATAAAAAAGGGACATGAAGAATTCACGCCTCTCTCAAGTTACACCATGACTATAACCTGAGATAGAGGTTTTTATCTCTCCTGTACAGCAACATTTTCCAAGTAAAAAGAATTGTCTTGTGAAAATATGTGACAAAATAGCAGTAGTCATCTGAGACAGGGAGGTATGTATTACAACCTTCCAAAATAACTATCCTATTAGTTGAAAATCAATTTGGAAAAGGGGATTACATTGTAATATGGAACAAATAAATTACATTTTAAATATCACCTACTGTGAAGTTATTCACCATAAAAAAAAAAAAAAGGACAATTAACGTTATCCTACTTCCACATATGAACATACCTTTGATGACAAGAAAAAGTTTACATTTCCAAGGTTTGGAATACAGCAGCAAAAACATACACATCATGCAGAGGCAATATTGGTTTTTTTTATTTAATTACCACAATGAACAATAAATTTTGATTATTCATAAATATCTTCTATCACAGTTTTCTAGATTTTCTCTCTTAATGACTTATTTTTCCTTCTTATTTTTTAAATACAGAATTCTGACTGAAATCCACATCTCTTCCTTGGACCAATTTGCAGCACACTTACCTGAGCAATCTTCACAAAACTGGAGTTCTGCCATTTACCGCACAACATCAACAAACATTAGTTATAAAAACCAACAACTAGAAAATGCTTTTACAGACCAGTTGCGAATATATACCTAGATTTGTCCTATCAACTGACTTTCCAGAGCACTGTGATGTGCAGATAATACACTATAAACTCCTTAAAATTAAAAAAATTAAATTAATTTTCACTCATTTGAACATCTGTCTTTGCTTGAGACTTGCTTAACATTTAAAAGATAAATGGGAATATATGCATTGCCAATTTCATCTGATCTAGAAGATTCTTTTTATGAAGCTTACAGGCAAGTGGTACAGAAAAACATTAAAAAGATTCCTGGAGAAAAGCCAACATATTCCTGTTCCTATTTCGCTCCTAGACGAGCAGACTGGTTTCTTACATATAAATAGTTAAGCTACTAAATACACACAAAAACAATATAGCTCACCTACAGAATCTTCCCAGTATTTAAAGGAAAAACTCCTGTGTGGGCAGACCAACCTTACTTTCACTTCTTAAAAACCAAACATTTCTACATGCTTTATCAAGAAAGCATAGCCTTTATTCAAGACCAGCTTGGATGGGACAGGAAAAACCTGGTCTAGTGGAAGGTGCCCCTGCCCATGGCAGTGGGGTTGGAATTAGATGATCTTTAAGGTCCCTTCAAACAGTTCTATGATTATAACAAAAAGTATCTCTTTTTCAGCAAATTGATAATCTGTCTCACCCAAGATTCACCAATACTGAGCAGACTGCCTGGCAGAAAACTCTTTCAGATGACACAGTCCTGAACCACAGATCCTACTGCCTTTCAGTTCTTCTAGTACTTGACCAATAACAAACACCCAAGAGCAAAACTGCAAAAGTGAAAATTGAATTGGTCCTGACTCACTGAACAGAGACAAAGAGGAAAATCTCTGCTCCTTCTAGGTATATTCACTAGGAAGAGTAGATACAGCATAGAAATATTATTACAAACTAATACATTTCAAACACTTTTGTTTTGCTCAGAGAGAACAACTTTATAAACTCAGAGCGGTCTTACAGAAATTTTGAGAGAAAATTCTTCAAAAAATCCTTATGCTAACTATAATTAAAAAAAGTTATCCAATATCTTATATGTTTTCCTTTTTTCATTACTAATTCTGGAGAAAAGAAAACAGTACACTTCCCTAATTAGGCTACACAGCTAAGCAGTAGCTTAGTTACTTGTTCTGAACAGTACAAGTAACAGAGATGGGCTTCATACAGACATGTGTCCTTTGTGCCCTAAGCAGTCTGTACATCCATCCAAATACATTCCCAAGAACATATAAGTACTCTGACTTGCCAAAAATATTACCAACAACTTGGATCTGTCTCTACCTATCCAATAGTTTTCAGTTTTCACTTCTTATATCTCCACTTCTACAAAAAAATTAAAAAAGCCAAAAAGCTGATGTGTCAAAAGGCATGGAAGGGCAGATGTGAACTTCAAATTTATGTAAGTTTAGTTTTCATAGAGAAGGGTTCAGAAAATCAGGTACACAAAAGTCACAGCATAAAAACAGGGCATAAAAATCTCAGTGACTCCTCACAAATGTTTGCCATCCACTTAACAGATTTCTAGCAGAAAACAGTACTGTAAAACAATATTTAAGCTATAATCTGCAAAATAAGGAGGGGAGCAGATAATTGTGTGCAACATCTCTTAATTTCTTTGCAAGAAACAAATATGCAAAATAGATCATGGAAAAGACAACTGGATCATTGTAAAATACTGCTGAAATACCTGTGCAATCCAATTTCTTTTTGAGACCAAGAATTTGACCCATGTAAAAAAATGTGTTCTACTGAACCATTTTAATCTCCCAGGACGCTGAATGACATCCCACAGTAACTTCACAATGGCAGGAAAGGGTTTCACTGCCAAGACATATCTCCTAAAAGGTTTTAGTAAAGTGAGGACACCAAATATTTCTTTGAAACTAAACTGTATGCCACAAACTACTGGTAGCTTAGGCTGTGCTTGATCAGTGATTCACCCCCTCACTTGAAAAGCAGTATCTATGTTACTCAAATGTTGTTTTTTTTTTTTTAATTGCAGCCTGGCACACCCAGATGTGGCAGTAAGAGAAGGCTGAAGAATACTCCATGGAGGTTAAATATCCTGATGGGAGAGGGTCATTGGAAAGAACTAAACTTAGTGCTTCTGGTCTACTCACTGACAGATGTTTTCCAATCCCGGGGCAAGTTGCTCTTAAGGAACTATACTGCATCCTTATCACATAAATTCCAGAGTAGCACTAAAATTCTAGCGAATCTCAGTGAGTTAATGTGAACTGAATTTTTTTCACCAATCTTACCAAAAATGCTATAAGATGGCTGCATATCTTTTTGGCACATCATGATCCATCCACAGGAAAAAACATTTCTTCACTTCTCACTGAAGGATAATGTATCCAATGTGGATCCTCATGTATTCCTACATGGTTATTAATCTTCAGAAGTTATTTAAATGTTATTTAAACATGTTTGAATGTGGAAAAAAATTGTCCGCTTCTTGACAAACGACAAGAACTAATTAGCAGAAACTTGAGCTGAAACATTTTAATATGTGCAAGTTCGTGAAGCATTAAGCATTTCATACTACTTGTGAACAATGTGATATCCCTCTGCTCAATCCAACAGAGGATTTCACTGAATTCTGTGTGGCTTCATAATGCATTCTCTGAAATCAGGGATTCTTAAAACACAAGATTACTTGGGCTGTGCTCTCCTTCCAACAGGAGACTGCCCATCACACAGGGACTCTGGAACTCACCCATTTCTACTTAGTGAAGAGGTTTTTGTCATTTTCTCCAATTCACTTTGAAACTATACAAATGTCAGTGCAATGGAGTATCTGTCAGATTTGCAGTGGTTATATTTTGTGGAAATTTAAAAGAATTTATTTTTTAATTGAGGCCAAAACTTAAATTTTGATAAAGAATTACAGAAAACAAAAACCGTTTTTTGGGACAACTTCAACTGAAAGAAGCTGTCATTGAAACAGATCCTCAATCAGTCCCTTGCAAGTATTTTCCATGTATTATCTAGTGTCAGTAACTGAAGGAAGACAAAATCCTGAAGCAAACATAAAATCAATTTTGTTCAGAAGGTATATTCTTATGTTCAGCACAACAGCAGCACTCTTCTTTCACAAAGAACTAAAAACAGGACTAGGTCATCTGTCGCATTTTCAGATTTCAGTCTTGTTCCTTCCATTTCAGAGAAAAATCTGTTATTTCCTGCATGCTATTTTCTTGTCCCTACGTATCACTCTTTTCTTTAACAAACATGTTGTCTCAATATCTGAAAGTATAATTTTTTAAATATTATCCTAGCAGTTGCTAATAGTCTAATTCTACATCTATAATCAAAACCTTTGTAAAACTGATAATTTTTGCAACTTTAAATTGTCTTTTTTCTTCCAAACAAGATGAAAAATTTGGATTAATTTAAATCAATTGTTGGACAAGTGACACTTCTAGATTTTTACTTCAGTTGTTTAAATGAAACCTGAAAAATTAGAAGCGTATTATGAACTGGTGCTTAAGAGTCCCTATTCGGTTCTAAGTGAATGGAGTAAATGTGGATATTCCTGTAGGATGTAAGAGATATATTAAAACTATCATTGATTTTTACATATTTTGCACGTTACTGTTCAAACGCAATGATAAACAATAGAAACCACAAACACTATGTTAAAGAGCTGGAATTACCAAGGATGAATACTTACCTTTCTCTTATAAAGTCTGCTAAGTCTTTTGTGGACAAATGTCCATGTTTCATGTTATGATAGAGGACACCAAAGCCATTGTTCCTTTCTCCCTAAAAATAAACAAAAAGCAGAAGTATGAAACGCAACATGCATTTTAATAACTGGTCAAGTTTCATGAAGTGAATTATTTCTAATGCTTCAGCTTTTTAACAACTGATGTTAGCTCCCACTAATCCCAAAAACATAAGCCAAACTAAAATCACCTCAGCAGCTACTACTACCCTTCTATCACATATTTCTAGGCCATATTCAAAGCCATTTCTTTTGTAGATTTCTAGCAATCTCATATTCTTTCACTTCCCATGTTACTAAGTACTGTACTATCTCTTCATTCTTTTACATTTTTCATTATTTTCCATGAACTAAAATTCACACTTTGGGATCACTAGATATCCTTCTTCCCCAATCCATCACACTTCATTTATCTTCTTCTGCTTTTTGTAAAACTGGTTAAAAAAAATTCACTAATCTCTTCCTTCTAACAAGCAGTTTTCTTTCTCTGTTTAAATTTTAAAACATTTTCCAGTGAGCAAAAGGCATACCTCCCTAACAAAAGTGAGACACTGCCCTAAAAACTGATTAATAAACACAGCCAGATTATGACCTCTGGCACTACGGTGAATTTCCACCTGACAGGAGAATGCAATAACAGAAATGAGAGGAAGGCAACACAAGACACAGCATAACAGCACTGCTACTATAGCAGTTTTCCTGTCAAGTTATTCATTGCTCCTCCTCTTTCCCAGAAGATTCAGATCCATAATGCTGCTCCTACAAAACATACAGAAACATGCTGTGATGAAAACTGCATTCATGTTCCAAGTGGAGGGGAAAGAAGACTAGGATGGGATAAGATGGAATGGAATAGATTATTTCAGCTGGAAGAGATCTGCAGTCATCATTTCGCCCAACTGGCTGACCACCTCAGAGCTAACGCAAAGTTAAATCATGTTGTTAAGGGCATTGCCCAAATGCCCCTTTAAAGGCTGACAGGTTCAAGGCATTGACCACCCTCTCTAGCAACCCTGTTCCACTGTTTGATTACCCTCTCAGAGTAAAGAAATGCTTCCTAATGTCCAATATGAATCTTCCCTGGCACAGTTTCCAACCATTCCTATGCATCCTATCACCAGATTCCAGGGAGAAGAGATGATCATGTCTCTCCCCACTTCCCCTGCTCTGGAAGCTGTAGAGAGCAATCAGTTCACCCCTCAGCCTCCTTTTTATTCTAACTACACAAGTCCAAAGTCCATAGTAGCTCCTCACAGGATATGCCTTCCAGCCCTCTTACCAGACTTGTTGCTCTCCTCTGGATGCATTTAAGTACTTTCACATCCTTAAATCCTGAACTTTTCACAAAGACAGCTCTATATTGTCAGTAAGAGGAGCCTGAGAATTTGGTCATATACCCTTCCAAACATTTCTTTCTGTTCAGTTCTGTGCAGCCATAAGGCAAACCTGATAAGGGAAATTATACACTTGAAAAATAAAGCTGGCAAATAAAAACAAGGAGCACTGATCCAGATCACTACAAGGACACAAACAAGCTGCATTGCTCAGCCAAAGAGGCGGGAGCAAGGAGGAGAAGGCATGCAAGAATCTGACATCTTAAATACGTAGAAGCAGTCATGGGTAGAACAACTTCACAGCAGCCATGGTATTAAGTCCAACTCTGTGAAGTGGCAAATTGCCTTAAAGGACACCACACACAGCCACAAAAATTTACAAATAACAGATAAATGAAGGCATTTGATTCTGATTACTAACCATGATTATTATTTGCTTTACTTCTTCCAAACACTGGGGAAAGCAAAACCAAACAAAGAAAAAAAAAACAAACACCTATAAAATCACAGTTGCTAAGACTGCAGTAAGTTGCAACCTGAAAAAGTGCAAAATTCAGATCAGTTTGGCGTGAGTGGAATTACAGTCTGTAGAAAGTACAAGCAGCATAAATTGAACACATTAAATACAGCAAACTCTAATAGGACTAACTACACCACAAGGCTTTTGCAAGATTGAAAAATAAAAGTATAAGAACACCAATTAGTAGAAAATGTAATTTCTTTCTAAATGTTGTTTTACTCTTTGAAGTATCAGTCTAAATAGTTTCACTCCTATCTAAACATTTTTTCTTGTAGTTTGAAGCCCACAATAACTTTGAATGGTTGCGCACTAACTTATTAACTTTATGCAGTTACTCAATATAAACCCTGAATGCCACTGCATTATAATTAAGTCTTCACCAAAGTTTTCAATTAGAATACAGAATATAATTCTTATTAAACTACTCCAAAGTTGCTACTGCACTCCAATTTAGATATCAGTATTTACAAGTAATTATTAGGCATTTCTTCCAGAAAAACCAATAAAATTCTCCTTTATGAAATGTTCTTTCTTTTAAGGTGTTTACTCTTTCTAAACCAACATGATCAAAACGCACTGATCACAGGCCACTTCTTAACTTTTTGTAATGGGTCTTTTCTACACTGGAGCTCCATAAATTTCCTGTCACTTTAGAAATGCAGGAAGGGTAGCATAGCCATGACCCAGTCTCTGGCTGCAGCCCTTCTGATAAACTGTCAGAAATGTAACTGCAAATCTTTAGAGAATGGAATGAACCAAAACAACCAATTGCCATCATCATCTTGTTCTCAAACTGTAACTGAAGGTTACTGCAAAGGAAGTAATTTTTCTACTTCAATCAGGTTTTTTAATCAGTCCTGCTCTTGTTCTTGACTTCACATAAAATATTAGAAAGCATGACAGAGAATCCGAACAGATATTATCTTAATTAAAATGAGTCCCCTGAAAACCACATCCCTTATACATCACCAATAGTTATCAGAGGTTAAGAGTCTATGTTCAAAATACATTAAAGTTTTTTACATCACCAATAGTTATCAGAGGTTAAGAGTCTATGTTCAAAATACATTAAAGTTTCAACAAAACACCGAGCTGAGAGCAGGCACCCAAATTTGAGGGCCCTTGGGGTTTAAGCCTGGCACAACTAAAGACATGGCTTCACTTGTAAATATAATGTGAAATACAACCTATCTTACCAATATCAGGGTCTACCTAAAAGCATAAACACCTACACTTCAAAACTCTTTACATGATCAATAGCTCTGATGACAATTTTACTCATGTTTGGAGATCTGCATATCTAAGCCAAATTAAGCACAGTATCTCAGTGCAGAGAGCAGTTTTTCTGCTTTAGGAAAAGCGATACAACCTATCCACTTTCGGCTGCAGTAGTAATTTTTGTGAAGAGTAGTCATGTTTGTGAAGAGCAGCAATTAGAGTCATTTCGTCTATAATGTTTATATTGTATATGGGGTGGCTAAGAGGAAAAGCTGTTCAATTTACAAAAGCCAAATACGTATCTTCTTGCATACACACAGGCCATAAACACTGTTTGTGTTTTGGTTGTGTTTCCTCAACACTTCCCTTCCCCACACAAACTGCATAGAATTCTATACATGGAAATTGTGTGTCTACACACTTTTTCTTCATTGGGTGTTTTTACCTGCTCCTTCCCAGTGGCAACATTATAGCTGTGATCACTAAAAGACCAGTACCAGCCTACTTAAAAATAAATTAATGCAGCACATAGTAGAAGGAACTGGTGAAACCTTCCACTCCCATTCAGATGCAATTACCATCCACTGCTATAACAGACAGACAGTTAAGTCAGATGCAGATTCTTCTACAAGTTGCATATTGAAGAAAGAGGGTTGTCATGTATAACACCAGGTTTTGTGTAAGAGACTCCCAGATCAGTTTGACAGACCATTCTGTGTGTCATTTTGCAGGTAAACCACCATCTGTTCAGGACAATCCTGTCATTACTCAACAGAAAACAACTGTAAAATTGTGTATAAGAATGCAAAATAAGTGATCCCCTCTCCATATAGGCAACATTTAATTACTTTGAAGTTCATTAGCAGTTTTCTCCTTCTTCCTCAGAGCTAACAAAACTCTCTTCAGAAGCTGGTATTCTTGTTGAGGTTTCCTATTATATCCTGCTGTAAGAAAGCTCTTTTGTATCTACAGCACAGGTGTTCCCCAACAGCAGTCCATAGGAGGAAACAGGACAAATACAAGTAAACGCTTCACTTAAATAAGCCTACAACTAAGCGTTACTGACCAACTTTGCACACAAAACAAATTGAAGTCACAGAAAGCAAGGGCAAACAGTCCTTCCACTTCCCTTCATCAAGAACTAGTTGCAATGATTTCCTCATGGAAATGAAAGTAGCCCTGTCAGCAAATGTGAACTCAGAAATCAGCATTTCCATGGCTTGTGCATAACAGGAAACAAATTACAGGAACTGTGCTCCACTGAACTACTTAAAATAATTTTAAACCTTTTAAGAATATGTTTGTTTGTTGCAATAAAAGTGATTCTGAATTTAAAACCTACATTTAGTAAAGTAGCCAGAAATTTCTGGGTAATCTGCAGTAGCATTTATTTCCTATGTTTCTAATCAAATTGAGCGTAAGTACTATCTCCTCTGGATCAAAACTGTTCAACATTAACATCTATCAGTGTAAAAAGCTTATATTCTGTTAAAGCACTTTGTATTTACCCTGTACAAACACATGCTTTTATGAGGGTGACCTGAATGTTCCCATTACTGATCAGATACTAAATTCACGGATATGTAAACTCATTTTAGATACTCTGAAAAAGACTGTTGTCATTTTTATTAGACTCCTTGTTGCAGTTTCAAATCAATAACATGTGTTTCATGCTTTTTAGCTAGCTAACAATTTATTGGGCCCTGCACAGAAGAAAACATGCCTGAGTTTATAATCTTATGTGTGCTATATTTCTGAAAGCTATCTATCAGTGAATTTCAATTTGTGTCTAAAAAGCTGTAAAAAACTTGAGAATATTAACAAAAAGCAGTCACAGAGACAACATATCTTCTTAGTTCTGAAAGTTTTGAGAAGATTGAACACAAAAGGAACCTGGCAATTCAATTTCCTTCTTCCAGCTTCAATATATTAAATAAAGACCAGCTCCGGAGAAGCTGTACACTTATGAGGAAGGACAGATATTTTCCTGCATTCACAGATAACTAAAAATATTTTTTAACAAGTAGATGGAAAGATGGAACTCATGCTAGATGAACACATGCAGAGGGAGGAGACTAAGCAAATATTGCACAACGGCTTTCCTGAAGCAAAGCATCCAGCTGTATGCCAAGCAGAAGAGTAATGCTGTGTAAACATATGAATGGAAGTACAGATGTCAGCATGACAAGTCTCAGTGTCACTCGTATACTCACACAAGTTTATTGGAAAATACATTTTACACTTAATAGAGCAAGTCTCTTCACAAAGCTAAGATTATTAAATCTAGATACTCCCAGCCCTTACATGTTACAAAAGCTCCTGGAAAAAACCCGAATCCTCCACACAAGCATTCTTAAAAGTTACAAGTAACACAACCAATTAAAAAATAAAAGAAATTCGTCAAAGCCGATATAAACATAGATTTTTATATCTCAGAACTTCCACAGTTACCAAGCACAAAATTACACAGAAACCAGTTTCAACTATACATAGAACTTCCAACAGTTTTATCAAATTAATTTTAAATGATTCATAAACAAACACTAACTGGTTTGGATGGGGCTTATTTTTCTGACTTGTTCACAATAATTCTATTAAACTCTGTCAAAAGCATCATCTGCACCAGTCAGTTTAAATACAATGTCAAAAATTAAGCAATGTTTTCTGTTAAGAAAACAGTAAGTCAATGATAAAGAACACTTTCTATTCCACACTACCAGTCTGAGTGTACTCAAAGTGACAAAATGCAGTTATGTTTAATGGAAAGAGCTTATAATAGTGTTACCTTTAAATTACAATATTGTTTTGATGCAGCACATACACAGCAGCAAGCACACAGTGTTTTATGACAACATCCTAATTAGGAGTTGGGAATGTTTGGCCACGTGACTTGAATGCCTAAAATTCAGTCATAAGAATCAAAGCCATTTATAGCCTGTACTACTAGTCCTAACTTTTGATACCCAAAAATACCCTCCTAACTTTGAAAACTGCCGCTCTAGAGCGTCGCGCTCCTATAGCAGACTCCTGCATTTTTCAAGTGATAGTAAAATTTTTCAAGTGACAGTACTGGCCTCTGTACTTCAGAGTACACATCCTGAAACAGTCTTATCTGTCAAGGACCTTTACCAAGACCTCTTGCCAAGAGATGGCAGGCCCACAAAACACCCAATTTTCTTACATCCTCTAACAACAACAACAACAACAAAAAACAACGTGCAACTATTCAGACACTTTTAAAAGCAGTGCAAGAGGAAAACCTCATACTAAGCTTCAAGACTGTTACAACAAAGAAGGTAAGATTTGTTTTGTTTACACGAGTACTTTTAGCAAGACAACAGTTTAAATAATCTGTAAGGAATTGATACATTCACATATTCACCCCTCTTCTTTTCCGAAGAAATCAGTTAAGACAGTCAAGTCTCTGATGTCTTTTCCTACGAGTTACAGCAAATTACCAAATCAAGGGAAAGCATCATACAGCTCAAGATCCAGACTTCCATTTCCAATAAGCGAATTGCTGACAGTATGCATGTCAAATATGAATTATGTGTTGGATTCATTTTCACATCAGTACTTTAAAAAGCCTAATTATTCTATTTCATAGGTGATGAACATATTTTTCCTGGTGTTACATAGAATGGCAAAGCAAAAGCAAGAAACAGAAGACAATTCTTCATAAGTTCTACACACTACCATGTTCCTTTTCCTTACACATTTCTCCTCATTTTAATCATCTAGAATTTTTAGTCATTATGCATTCAGAGCATTTTAACATTCTAAGTTCCATCTTAACTTTCTTACCACAATTCAAAGCCTATGTAGACTGTGTCCCAAGTCTTCCAAAGCACTAGCAGTAGCAACACCGAACAATAATCTATTCTGAAAAGTTAGTAGAAATGGAGAAGCCTTATAATTCAAAATGCACAAACCTCTAATTTACGCCTAGTTCTGCTGAAGAATTCAATTCTTCAAGACTTTACAAATTCAACACTACAGTTAATCTTGGAAGACACTTACTTACCCACAAGAGTAAAGGAGGAATATTACCCGTTCCTTTTAATTTTACTTCCACACAAAAGAAAACCCTGCTAAGGTATTACAAAAGTTTCTTGATTAAGTTTTGCAAGCTAAGATCCTGTCTAATGCCTTTGTTGTAACTGCAATACAAACAAGAAAAACACACTTCTTGTTCTCCCTTGTGTCATTTTTGGAAGCAGGAGAAAAATCTGCAGTAACAGAAGAAATCCCCCTTCTCCTGGCACTCACTGATGACCCACACTAGGAGTTTTACTTACAGAGTTAAAAGGCAGAGACTTTATAGAGCAGAAAGAGAGAATGGGAATTTTGGGTAGATGTCTACTACCTCATATTTGCCAATAGGATTTGTGAAGATACAAACAGGGAAACAGAATGTAATGGGAAGTGAGAATGGCCCACTGCCCTGAATGATTTAACAAAATTACTGAGCAATTAACAAAATAAAATAAAACTGATCAGACAAATAGTTAAACAAACATACCACAGTCCTTAACATAGTTTGCAGAAAAGTGTTGATTTCAGTTGTGATAGCTGAATAAACGACTCCTATTTTACTTTGATCTTAGGCAGAGATAGTAACTTTTCCAATTAAAATGCATCTTTTTATACAAATTTTAATCTTACTTTCAGGAAAGATGAAATTTTTTCATGTTAGTTTAATACTGATCTCCCACACTGAGGCTTTAAATTAAACAGATTTGTATACCAAGAGAGCAAACCTATTATCTTGTTTCTTTAGGTTTTAATAGTATGTTAAGAGCAAAACTTAAGGAGTAAAAAATAAATACAAAGCTGCAAACAAAACATGAACTTGAACTATGCCCTATATTCAAGAAAAGGGTATTACAATTGTGAAAATAGTTTCCCCTAAACTTTAGCTGTTGCTTACACCGAAAAAACAAACATGTAAAAGATATTTGTCTGTCACTTCAGTCTGAACAAATAACAACTTTTGTTTCCCTTATAAGTTGGTAGAGAGGCACATAAAAATAAACATGTAAAGAACTAGCAACTCTGTTGATTACAAGAACACACTTTAATGTTTCAAAAAGTGGTCACAATGAAAACTAGTTGCGTTTCACAAGAAACCTAACACTAATCCAAACCCATAGTTTAGCTTTTCATCCATAGATATCTACCTAATTAAAAACACACATATCTCGTCAGAGATTACTTATAAAATCGCGTGTCCGCAGCCAACTGGAAAGCCTGTTGTTTCCCTGGACGGCTGGTGCTCGGGCTGTAGCTCCTCCCGGGCAAAGGAGTCGAGTTAAGGGTCTACAAGCGCGGAGCGCCGAGGGGCAGCTCTGCCTTGGCACGGCACAAACGCGAAGCTGCTACAGCCAGTACTGCTCCCCGCACAGCAGAGACCGCGGCAGCCCAGGACACACCCAGGCACCGCCGTGCCCGCCAGAGACAGATCCCCGAGCACAGAGTCGCGTCCGCGCATCCCTCGGCCCAGC
>VYXB01005031.1:0-18299 GCA_013397135.1 Pachyramphus minor | reverse complement strand
CCGCCGCGCTCCTCCCTTCCCGTGACGGACGCCGCCGCCGCTCCCGGCCCGCCCCGGCCCCGCGCCTGCGCCTCGCCGCCGCTGCTCCTGCGCAGGCCCGGGGGCCAGAAACCGCGGGGCGGCATCTCGTGAGGGTGGTGCGGGGAGTTGCTGGTCTGCAGCAACACAGAGACAGCTGCAGAAGGCAGTCTCGGAAACCTCCAGCAAAACAGGAACAGATACTATGATATGATGGAAGGAGAGGTTCACTTTTACATTTCACAGAAAAGTTCCCATATTCCACATTTTCAAAGCTATGTAGTAATCCCTTATATACTACTATATCTAGATGTGAAGCAACTGCTTCAGTTCTTCAGCATTCCAGCATGACAGAAATATCAAACATAGCTTCAGCTTTTTCAACAACAGCTTTCCACATAAACTCAAATGAAATGCACAATCTTAGCCATGAATATTGAGGCATATCCTTCAGCACAGGTGCATTTATATAGAAAGCCACCTTGATAGGGATGATGATCAGGATCAATACTTAAGTTTCTAAATTTTCTACATAGAGAAATTCAGAGTGGATTACTAAAAGCAGAGACAATGTCCCTTATTCTGGAAGTCCCTGATCTGCAAGTTAGTGAACCCTTTGGAAATACTTTGCATTAGCATCATTGATAGTTCTTTAATCTTAACTTCTACTCTAGGTATTGGCTGCCAAGGACAGGATACTGGATTAGGTAGACTCTTTGCTTGTCCCAGTACAGTCATGGGGTTTTTTTCTGATTGTAATGGAGATGGACAGAAAGGAACATTATTTTTACAGCCATAAATACACGATGAGTCCTGTATAATAAAACAAGTATTCCCATTGTGTATTTTCAACATCTTTTATGGAAGATCTAAATAGTTCTCTGGATTGCTAGTTTTTTAATTTAAAAAAAGCAGTTCCTCTCCCAGTTTTGTGATCTACATGAGTGAAAAATTAAAGAACCACAACAACAAACCTCACAGGTATGAAGAACTAAAGAGACTTCTTAGCTATACCAGTTAACTAGTTATATTTCATGAATATAATCTTAATTTTTGAAAAAGTATTCTACATTTGGCATTAATGTGGGTAGCATACATGTGAAAGGAGATATCTAGCTTAGAATTACCCTTTCCCAAAATCATTCCTGATTGTGCAGTTTGCTATCTGCATCTCAGTTTATCCATCCTCCCATATTTCCAGCTTCTTGTTTTATAAGTATTAATATTAACTTATTTTCAACAAAAATAAAGATTGTATATTTTATTTTTACCTGTAGTTACTAAGTTAATTTGCTCAATGTCAAAGCCATTTGAAAATGGATTATGAACTGTAGGGAAGGTAACTGTATTCAATTATTATTAAGGTAACTATTATTATAAGGTAACTGTATTCAATTAATACCAGAATGTACAACTGAATTTACTAAATTTAAGAGAGAATAAATAATCCAAATAATTATAAAAAATAAATTGGATTATTACATCATTTAATGTAATTCTGTAGTGTCAAAGAGCCAGCTGACATTTAAAGTTCTTAATAAATTAAAAAAGAGTAAGAAACTGATTCAAATAAAATAAATTTCTAACACTGCACTTCATTTTTAAAGAGGATCTGAAGAAGCAGACGGAGGTGGAACCATTTTATATACATATTTCATTTACTAGATTGAGGGTGTGCCTTGAAAAACGCATTTTCTTTCTTTATATCGTCTTTGCTAAAAGAATTATTCAAAATATTTGCTAGCTAAATAGAAATTTTTATTGCCAACTGAGGTATGTTCAGAATATTACGAGCAGCAGAAGGAGATATGAAAAACCGGGCTTGTTTATCACTGTGGTGGAGAAAAAAAGGTTGTTAAAGGGAGAATTGTTAGCTAAATCCCTTCCAAGAGTCATTTAAATTTGGTGAGTAATGCCAGGTTACTTTAGGATTTAAAAAACACCAGGATTATGCTCTAACCAAGCAACTGTACCTGAATACCTGTAGACATTACCCAGAAGTTTAATAATTCACTTGCTTATGACCTACACATTACCTTTATTACTAGACATTTATTGCAGCCTTTCTGTACAGAAAGTGTAACAAAATCCCCTAGGCAGAAGGTTAGAGCTGGTAAGGTTTAGGAAAAAAATCTGTCTAGGAGAAAGAGATTATAAAGTTAGGAGCAAATACAGCTAACTTGAAATAACATATTTAAAGGTAATTCTCCCAGACAATCTTAAGATTGTCTTAAGGCTAGGCTAGGCCCTTTTCTGAAATACATGCACAAACTGAAACTATGGCCTGATGAGAGAACACTGGTGAGATTATGGCCTACATTACACTTTTGGGTAGGATGGCTGTCTCTAATGTAATTTCTAAGTTTAAGATTTAAAAAAAAATGTGCACAGAGTTATAGCCACATTATTACAGTAAGAGAGTGACTGAATTTCTTTGAACTCAGTGCAATACCTAATTGAAGTTATTTCAAATTTAGGAATGATATTCGTGTTCTGTTGAAGATTTGCAGCAAGTTTTAATGACAGTTTTCAACATTCCTGAATTATGTATTCCACTAGGCTGCACCAGCTGACTCAATGTATACTTAAATGCACACTTCTGTTGATTTGGACACCAAGCTTGATTGCATCCCACTAATTAATTCAATTACTGAAATTATGAACCCAACAGCATTGTTTCACAATGAGTCATTTGGTGCTAATACTCCACCTGTTTCACTCTTCTGCTCTGTTGCTACCAAAAACGTGTTTGATCAAATCAACCTTCAGTCAAATGGAAAGATCAGAAAGCACTAGTAAACATGAATAAACTAGAATAGTTTAATGTTTGTAGATTCCATTTTTACTTCTTGTCACATTTCAGCCCTGCATGAAAAATTCTGGGAGATGTATTACTAATTCTGGGAGGTGTATTACTAAGTAAACACCATGCTGAGGTTTTTAATCTATATTCTGTGTAGAATGGGGAAATAACATGACTCTGAAATTAACTGTTAGAACATGGTGCTAATTAACATGAAGGTAGGGGGGTCAATCCCTGTAAGGGCCATTCACCTAAGAGTTGGACTCAATGATCCTTGTAGGTCCATTCCAACTCAGAATATTCTGTGAAACATCATAAATTATTATGCTGCTATACTCTCAAGAATACATTCAATGGTTAGTTGATACTCTTGATGTATCAAGATATTTACCACTGCATACATGCTTTAGGTACTTACCTGCAAGTATGTCAACCTTGGAGCAGCTTATTTGCAGTCAACAAGAAAAATAACCTAAATGAAAAAAACAAACAAAAATACAGCAAAAAATGGAAGTATTTAAAACATTCAAATTCAAAGAAATGTGAAGTGTATAGAAGAGCAAGCTCTGATTATATAACCATTTACCATCAAAGTGCCCCACAGTACCTAGTTCACAAGCAAGATGGTGTTCAGATCACAAAGATCTTCTCCACTCTAGTTATAAAATACAAGAGAAAAGGTAATTTGCGGTAGAAGGATATGAAGCCAAACTAATAAGCTTATGTGGTACCTCAGGAAAGTACTCCTGTACAGCACAGTATAAGAACAGATGGCGCTTGTGTCCTTAAAAAACCACAGGCAGCTTGTAAGTATTACTGTACTAACAAAAAGAAGTGCTTGGGATTGAGTTTCTTCAAGGTAGTAAATGAAAGGAAAGGTATTGGTCTGGACAGATATTTTAGCTCTCTAGCTAAGAAGCAGATATTGAAATACCGTGAAAGAGGTAAAATGATTTGGTTATACAGGTACTTAATTAGGATTGCACATTAGAAACCAGAATGTCAGTATGAACAGGATGGCCAGTGAATGGCTTGCATTTGGGCAAAAATAATACTATGTGAAATTGATTCTTACCTTTGATTCTTCATATCCATAGATTGACATAGTAGTGCATACTAATGGCAGCCACCAGCTTCAGCCACTGGAAGAAACATGTGAACTTCAGTGTCCTTATAACCTCGATAAAACTCTTAAAGCCTAATTGCTTCGGAAGATTGCTTCTGTGCAGACCTTCTGCCTCCACACACAGAAGACACTGAAGTTTTTTGGGCTTCATGTTTTTGAGAAATAAAAGTAGCCAAAATGCCTATGGTTGTTAATTAGAACAATGAAACTCTGAGTTGTTACATCGGGCAATTATTTGCGTTAAACACTGCCCTTTTATGGACTGAGAGACAGTTACTTGCACGGGTGAATTACTTGCAACACAATGAGAGCTGTGGTCTGAGGTTCCAGCTAGCTTCCACCTGGTTTTGGCCCAATGTTGAAAAGAGTTTTGGTGTGCATGGCCTCCGAGGATGGACATATGCAAAACTGAAATTAGCTTCATATTCCTACGGCAGAGTATTGGAGAAACTTCTTACTGCTTTATGCTATGGTATATAAAGAATTTAAAAAAATGAATACTTGAATTCTTACTTTGTCTTGTGATTCATCTCATCTTCCAAAGCTAGAAGGAAAAGGTGCACATATATACATACGTGGTTCCAAAATGTTTATTTGAGCATCTACATTTCATAATGAAAAATGTATATGCAAAACAATGCCCATCAATACATTAAGGGGAAATAAACCCCCACCATGTAAGATGATTCAAACTTTTGAGATAATGCTTATATTAAAAGAAGACACTGAAAGATGCCTTGTGTCAAGACGTGGTTTTAGAAAGAAAAATGCCACCTTAAAATTCAGCTGTGAAACAGTTTTACGCTTTTTTGGAAGGGGTTGTTGTTTTAGTTTTAAAAGAAAATCCATTTTTTTTTTTTTTAATGGTATCATTCACAATGTTTTAAGTTTTGAAACTACAAACCCCTTCAGTTTCTATATCTGCGTAAGTTACAGAATCCTCTCAACAAGTCGACATAAGTGCAAAGCTGAAAGAGAGCTTGAGAAAGCTGTAAATTAAACATACCCAACCCTGTTAGGACATTCTCTGAGAAGAATTTCAAGGTAAAAGGAGTGATAAATGAACATTGCTTCTCGTTGTGTCCTTTATCACAGAGATAAAATTCTAATTCCTATTTGTATTAACCACTGACAGTGCTAAGAAAAATACTGGAAAATTTAAAAAAATTGGTATGTTACAGTAACACTGCAGTAGCTATGCATCCAAGCATGCTTGTATGCTCTAAACATCAGAAGATTTTAAGCTCCCCTGTATATTTAATACAGGAAATTTGAGACCATCCATTTAGCCATGGGACAATAAGGAAAACTCTCAGTATAACAGTTCAACGTGTTTTATTTCCATTTTTTTATTATACATTATTATATATTTGTAGTTTTAAATTATAAAGATTTGAAAAAAAAATATACCTGAAGCTACACACACACACAAGTATATATAAAGCTCAATTTTAATTTTTTTTATTCAAATTGAAGTCTGGCAAACCCCCAGAAGTCACAACAACCCCCTGAAAAACTGTGATTCAAAAATAATTCCTTATATGCCATCACTTACACACATTAGTGTATATGCAGCTTAATTGCATCTGTTTTCCTTAAATTGAATTGATTATTGGAAGCAACCTAATTTTAAGTCTGTCATTGTGCAGATTAACATTTGGGTATCTTTTTGGAGGTTTCAATAGTCTGTACTACTTACTTTGTGCAACACAAGGGTAGGTGCCTGTGAAAGATCATTCCTTTAAGTAAGCAATATGTTTCATTGGGAGTCATTCTCTGATAACAAAACCTATCAACAACTACTCTGAGTATTTTATACATACAATATTCCTGCTGAAATACTTTTTTATCCAAGGACAACTTTAATTTTTTTTTTTTTTTTAAATAATGTGATATACAGTGCAAGTTCAATCCTTGGCACTGTTCCAATCTTACCACAAACTTTGCAGTTACATTTGTTTCACTTACCCAAGATGCTAGTACTTATCTCGCATTTGTAAACACAGGTAGTAATTAACCTCAGAGTCAAAATTAGAGGCCACATCTTAGATGTTGCTCTAAGCTGGTAGTAGGAGACTTGAACTAAACTGCTGACTGACAGTCAGGATGTTCTATCACCGGTACCCCAGAACATAAGGGGAGTGGGGATGGCTATTTGAAAGAAAACAGAACTTCCCCCCATCCCCTCCCACACAGCCACCAGGAACTGCTAATAAATTCTGCTAATCAACTTGGTCTCTATACTGCTGTTCCATGGCCTCCTCCTGTTTCTGGAGGCAGAAATCTAAGTCCTTTGTTAAGCAGAGTTTAAGCCAAGTATGTAGCAATTAGTTTATTATAGTAAGTATTTATCAATGCATTTCATTGGACTTTATCATTATACTATAGAAGCAATCCAAGCTAGACATGTGTAATTGTTTAAGTTGTCTAAATGCTACTGACCAGCTTTTAAATATTTGAACATGAAATGTTCAAATCAACATGGATGGACTGAATGAAACCTTTGCTTTTATATTTTCATTTTAGAGACAGGAAAGTTCTGGAAGGGGAGCTCTTTAAATAGTTTTTATTATCATGGTCCCATGAGAGCTGGATAAAATTAAACTAAGACCAGCGTAAATTCTGATTCAAGGTCTTGAATAGTTTGAATTTATGTCTAGTTTACTCAATTTTTTATGATTCACATTACTGTCAGAACAAGGAATGAAAACAAATTTTTTTCCCTTTTCCATTTGGAAACTTAGCAAGTATCAACTGTTTCAAAAAAAGTAGTCAATGTAACATTTCTCAGTAGTAAAGTAGTTACCAGGTATCATCCAACAGGCTCTAATTTCAAGTCACCTACACCTCCTTTTTAATACGTCCTCTGCCCTCAAGCAGCATGAAGCATCTAAACTAATCTTAGCTTATTCAAAGATTATATTCTTTCACATAAAATGAAAATTGTTATTCCATAAACCCTAGTACTTACATGTGTGAATCAGAAGAGTGCACTACCAGGTCAGGCAAAATATAAATGAACAATAAATTTAATCATTAATTAAAGATTGGAATGCAACATCTCTATTTAAACAACTTTATTAACATAGTCAAGCAGTGATTAACATTCACATCTATTATGTCACATCATACAAATGTAAATACAAAATTACTACAGTACAATATATATTCTCTGCATGATCCAAAATATTTGGTGGCCCCAAAAACTCTTTAAAATTCAGCAGCTTATCAAAAATTAAAACCATATTCTATTTAAAATGAAGTTCTGTTAGCACATAGGCAGACTTCAAGAAATATCACTCAATTTAGTACAGTTTGAGAGGTTTCAGGAGGATATGTTTGAAGGAAACATTCCAACATTGTGGCAGATACAGAAAAATCAGATTTAAAGCTTTCAAGCAAAACTTATACAACCTAAGTTGTCAGCAGAAAGATCCAGTCATCTTTCATTTAAAACTATAATGGGTACTTCATCCAATTTAAAATTTTAGAAGTGTCTAGTATTATTAAGTCAGACAATGTACAACATTGTACAACAATGTACAACCTCTCTTTCCATGAAAAATAATACACTGCAGATTTCAACAGCCAAATAAACCTCCTTATATCAAACTTTTTCTCATTGCTGTCCTCATAAAAAAACACCCAAGCCTTCTTATTCAGTTGCCAACACAAAGTAAGGAAATAGATACCTAAACCAAAAGTAGTACAATAGAACCAGTTTACAGGAAAAATATACTATACTGTAAGTGCTGAATTCTTTGAGATGTGGATTTGGCTTACTTAAAGCATACTGTAACACCACACAGGGATTTATCTTATAGAGCCATTTCAAACTTCCCTCATGTAAGTACATTCAAGTGAGTGAGTATCACTATTTTAGCAGAATATAGAAGGCAAGCAAAGAAGAGTACTTGCCTCAGTTCTCCATTTAAAATAATAAACTAAAACTGGCTTGCTCCAACCATTAAGTGCAAAGAGCAAGCATCAGTGGCAGACAAAACCCAGTTTCTATTGGAGAAGAATACCTAGAAGACTGATGGATGCAAGTCATCCTGGAGAATGCATAGGTGAGTGAAGTACACAGCTACTGATCAAGCTTTATTTATTCAAGGTGAGGTTATGTAATATATAACAAATATGTGTGCAAACTATATCAGCATCTGTCTGAGAGAGGTGCGGGATGTTTTGCCATTTCATTGTAGAGCTTCACCTTTATTTGAGATAAAAAGTCACTCTTTAGACCCTATATAAAAGCTTTATGAATCTATCATCCTCAGGAAAGAGACAGTATGGAAGCAATTAGTGTTACTTCTTTCCTTGACAAAATCTGAAGCAAAAGATTTCCAATTTAATTTTGCATTTAAAGCATTTTTAAAGAAATATTTCAGTTGTTTGAATATGGAACATTCTCAAGGGAAGAATGTTTTTGCCCTTGTCTGTTAATACATTCAATATGAATAATATAGGTGAAGCAAAAGTAATTATTGTCCCACAGTAGAAGGTTAATTTAGAGTAAGTTTAAGACAACAGGAGCTGCCTAAATGAAATACGTAAACTGATAAAATTATGACACATTTTTTAGTATGTCTTCTGAACAAAAAGGGTACAAGAGTATTCACCTGAGATAAAGCTAGTATTTGAATATTTCTAAGTAGCAATGAGTTTTGCTTGAGGAAAGCCACTTGAATTTTTAAAATATACATTTTACTATTATACAATATATGCAGTTTAAGTAATTAGGATTGATGCTAACATAAAAGTCCTAACAAAAAAAAAATCACAGTGTGTATCAATATTGTTAATTACAAAATTTATGCTATTTCATAAGTTTTAAAAATTATAATGATTACAAATTGTAACCCATTCTTCTAAAAGTGACCTTCTGAGTACAAGCTTCAAGGAGCAATAAACCAAAGCATAAGAATTAGCTTCTTACAATTTAAATATATACATATTCACTGATTTAGAAAATAATCAAGCTTTGGAAAAAATACAAAATTGATTATTTTTGCTTGCACTGGTTAAAATAATGAACTAGTCTAATCTTTTTCCCTAAATGAAATGAGTGGTTTCCTGATCATGTTATGAAAAAACCCTTAATATTGAACTTCATTTAAGACTAATTTATCAGCAATTTAGAACTGCCAAAAAGATGCATTTATAAGGATTTTAAATACACTTTCTGTTACCAACTTAGGTTGATCAGCAGCTTTTGTTCACTCTCAGAATCCTTCAAAAAGGGAAACTAAAAACAGGAAAAAGGCATATATAAAAACAGTAAACACTGACCTCCTGAGGTTCCTACAACAAAAATATTCAAGTAGAAAATCTACACCATTACTTAGCAGCGGCTATTTCTGTAGTTTAGCACACTAACAGCACTTTTTTCAGTGTGTAAGGAGCAAATGAAGTAAGCCGTGCTTTTAGCATGCCAAGAGGCAGAAACACTGGAATGTAACAAAGACAAACTCACAATTCTACCAGTAAAAACATTCAGTCAACATTCAAGAACTGTCAAGACTACACCACAAGAATTAAGATGCTTTTTATATATCCCATGATGCAATAGTTCAATTTTAAATATTAATGCTGTTTCAGAACTTTTCTTACCTCACATTACACCCTAAATGGCTTCTGCAAATCTTTGCACTTTATTATGCATTAGGAATATGGTTTATTTGCTTTAAAATATACCACAGGAACTTACTGATACAAAAGACTTTTTTGTCAGTACTGTTTATTTCTGCCCTAATTAATTATTTTCCTTGCTGTCCTATCAGATCAGTTCACATCTGTACAAATGCCTATTAAAACACATATGCACAGAAGTGGCATCCTAAGCTAATCCAAAATGAGGTGGAGTGGTTTTATTTGGTTAAAGGGGCTTTCTGAAATTTAAGAAGTTTAGTTAAACTCAGATTCTAACTGTTATGCTACCGTATTATTTGGGTAGGTTTTCTATTCTACAAACTTTCTAATGTCCTTTCTCTGAAACTCTTCCTTAAAGTTCAAACACAGTCAACATTAAAGCAAATTTGGGTCTAAAATAATATCCCACCTTGCTAAAGACTGGGAGTTTTTTACCTTTCAAATTTGGTTTTGAAGTGTTTTTTAGTGGCTAGTAACTAATTTACTGCAGAGTTATTAGCTGAGAAGAAATTTTGTGTTTGCTACCAAAGTGATGTAACTGGAAAGTAAGTTATCACATGCAATTTTGCCCAAATTGAATAAATACTATGTACTAGCATTATCGAATGTATTTCATACAGTACATGTCCAAACTATTCTTCAAGCATAATCCATTAAAATTTGCAAAGCCAAAAAAAAATGTGTGGGGGACATAAAACATGCATGTGATCATGCATTAAAAAAACAATCTAAGCTGTTTAAACAGCATTTTTAAGTTCACACTCACACAGCTCAAACTTCAGTGCAATGGCTAAATCATTCAACAGTCAAAGAACAGAACCATGCAAAGAAGAGCAAGTTCTCAAAAAAAAAAATAAAAATCCAACTGACCAAAAAATAAAAAACAAAAAACCCCACCAAAACCAAAACACCAAAACAAACAAACCAACCAACCCCAAAAACAAACCCGATCCCCAAAAATACACCACAAACCCAAAACCAAAACAAACAAAAAAACCCCCAAAACAAACCAACAACAAAAAAAAAGTGGGGGAAGGGGGGAACCCCCCCCCAAACAAACAAACAAAACCCCCAAACCAAAAACTGTTATCCAGTATCAATTCTGCAATGCAAAGGTGAGAAACTAAATCTACAAAAAGGCTGTTATGGCTTAATTTTGTTTTGCAGATTAATAATGCAGCACTTGAAAAATGGAAAGGTGTGGCTTCGCCTCTGACCAGCAGAGTTAAAAATCTCTCCATTTTCCTTTATCATCATGGGATACNGTCATCAACTTCTACAATTGTCTTTACGTGCCAACTAACATTTATGCAGCCTTTAATGGGTCTTACCATGTAATTCATTTTAGAGATTCTGATAAAATCACTAGGATATAACCATGCAGAAAGCACATCACACTGACAGCACAGAGGCAAATATTTTGCACAGCTATATCAGCTTTCCACATTGTGCAGGTTACACACAATACAATATCAATCTTATTCTTAACAGATCCTAAAAAGGTATTTCAAGGCCTAATTTAACGTTAACTACAGTACTTTATATCTATATTCTTAATAAAAATAAATTCCACAGAATCTTAAAAAGNCCAACTAACATTTATGCAGCCTTTAATGGGTCTTACCATGTAATTCATTTTAGAGATTCTGATAAAATCACTAGGATATAACCATGCAGAAAGCACATCACACTGACAGCACAGAGGCAAATATTTTGCACAGCTATATCAGCTTTCCACATTGTGCAGGTTACACACAATACAATATCAATCTTATTCTTAACAGATCCTAAAAAGGTATTTCAAGGCCTAATTTAACGTTAACTACAGTACTTTATATCTATATTCTTAATAAAAATAAATTCCACAGAATCTTAAAAAGGAATTTTAAATGCAGGGCTATATTGAATTGGTAAACTGCAACACAAAACTGGCGCAACATAGGTAAATGTATACCAATTTCACTCTATGTGATGCAAGCATGCTACTTTCCCACTAATTAAAATTACTTCTGATCACTATGAGCCAGAACACATGCCTGAACCTTAAACTGCAAGTTAAGAATAACGCCTTACTCTAGAAATTAAAGCTAAACAAGTACAATAATAAAATCATATCCACTACCTTGGTTGTTTTCCTTAATGTAAAAATTAAGATGTCAATCTTTCTTTTGCAGTGTCCTTCCCCTTGCCCCAAAAAATGAAAGGAGTGACTTATTTGGCAGCTTGCAGTTGCTTCACTTTGTCCAAGTTAACCTTTATTATTTTACGATGGGGTTTCTATGCTGTACACTGCAAGTGCCTGTTTCTAATACAGACACTTAACTGTACTAACTTCGTTCGCGTAGTTCATTAACATGCAAATACCTAGTAATCCCCTCAAGCAGGATGAAATAATGTAGAAAACCCTTACTTAAAAAACCAGAAAACAAAAAAGAAAGCCTTTTACTGTTTGTGACCCCCATTCTTAGGTTTCCTTTATTGTGCGCAAAATATTTTTCCTCTTTACGTATCCCTATGGTTCAATTATATGGTTTCTTATTTTGGTACAAATCCCCACAATATTCCAGAATGTGCTGTTTTGTGACTAGATTCTTTTTTTTTTCTTCTTCACATCCAGTGCAGAGTTGTAATAGGAGACTATTTCCACCCACAAAGGCGCCAGATGTTAAAACATTTCCCAACATCGACTTAATACAGTGACAGCAACACCTCCCTCCCACCCCTCCCAGTAGGGTTGGGACTGTACTGTATTCCCTACTGGTTCACCCTTCCCCCCAGTAAAGGGTAACATTTTCCCTGGGTGCAGAGGCTCCCTCATAGTCTCCCAGACTGAAGGACCTGTAAAAGAAAAAGATAAAGGTATAATTAAATCTTACCTTGACCCTTCGACAGACAGGTGCATAAACAAAGCGCCTTTTTCAAGCACTAAGCACCAACTGTGAACTTAAACATGAATTTATGCCTAGATCTTCCCTTTTACGTCTGCTAAGAAAGCAGCCCATTTATTAAGATAAATTATTGTGGGTGAAACAACAATGCATGCTTTTAAGCTACACTGACAGTTCCACTACTGTGCTACACTTAGATTTAAGATAAAAGCAGTCCTATATATTTTAACCAGCTTCTCCATTTTTTAGCACAAAATTATGAGGTAGTTATGATATTAAGAAAGGATACTAAACACATCTGCTACTGACCTAACAGCTTCCCTTTTAGGTGGATTAAACAAGATAGTTTCTCAGTTCAAACTGAGAATAGTGGATTTTATCACTTTGGCTTCCTCTTCAATAGGAGGAGAAAACACCCTTATGCCAGAACTAAAACACCCTCATTGATAATAAATATGTAAATGTTTGAAATTGGTTTATATTTAATCCATTGTTTGAATCAAATGTAATTCAAACAGTATTTCTTATGTCAGTGACTGAAAAAGCTTAGGCTGACTTTTAAATAGTTATCCATTCCAAAACTGCTGCGTGACTCACCCCCATAATTTCAGTGCAAAAATTCTACTAGAAGTATCAAATATTTATATAAAACTAAATGAACCAACTTAATCCTCTTTTTTTGGGTAATATAACAATCTCTTCACAGTATCACACTGCTTTATATGTGGGAAATTTGCTTAATACATCACGCACAGACAGCATACAAAGCATGGTGGTACAATAAGACAGCTATTTAAAAAGGCACTTCCACTGTTCTTTGTTGAAATTGAATCGTTCTCTACACAGAACTGCCCAGCAATTCTGAATTGGTGCACAAAACTGGAACATGGCAGTAATAAACACATCAGCCTCCCCAAAACATCATGCTTTACAGTAACATGTAGTTACACATTAGCATAACATACTTTATTCAGTGCAAAGAGCATTTAGGATGCAGTTTGGAGTATACTGGACTTCTCATAGCTCCAGTGCATTAACTAATTTGGATTATTATCTAGGAATATTCCTAGAGGAATATTCCTGCTTAGACTACATCTGCCACCTCAATTCATAACATGTAAGGGAGCCTGTGTCTTTAGTATGGTAACTTCAGGATCATATTCATCACTTTGCTTATTAAACTTGAACCAGCACTTTGTTATACCTACACTTCCAACTTTATCTCGATAAACTAATGTCTGTATGATACACTTAGTTTTTCTTTGTTTCTCTAACAATAAAAAAAGTCAGACAGCTGCTTTTGCGACAGCCTCCATCATTTAGGTATGCTATCATATCTTCTTTTTTTCCTCTATATAGGAAAGAAAGATATCTCCTCTCGTGTATCTGAACAATTCTACACTGATGAATTAATTATATCTCATATAACACAAACAGGGAGGAAGTATGTTATACAGATCTGTTTACCAAGCAAGATTTCTGTGCTTACCTCTAATTACGGGACTGCAGCTACAGTGCATGAGGTTAAACTCCATAGTAAGCTGCAAGGCGCTCTTTTAAGGGAAGAGGAAACTGGTCAGAGAAACGCCTCCAGTTCTCATCCCCAACTTGATTTTTAAATCCATGAAGAATCTACAAATGAGAGGGGAAAAGTCAAGATAAGCACTCAGTAGAGGATATATTATTTACTAGCCTCATATGCAGTAAGCCACAAACTGCTGATTTGTACATCCGGCAATCTGAATTCTCAGATTTCATACTGAAATGCTATTAAGAAACAAAGGAAGTATTGTCTTTCTTAACGCATTTTTTCTTTTAAAGGTGACGTATAGAATATAGCTACCTCCACAAACTAGTGTGTGTATACATATTTGTATGTATTTTAATAAGCAACCTAGAGTTAGGCCATTTCAGAATGTCTATTTACAATTTTTCCAATTCATCATTCAGTCAGTCAGTAAGTCATTCAGTCAGGCAGTCACTCAATTGACATAGATCATACATGTTAAGATTACTGTGTTCACATTTCTTTTTTAAATGTGTAGTATGTGATGGAAAGAAAGCTGAGCCAAAACCGCAGCCAACATTTGAGAGAATGAATATCTGTGAATATCTGCCTATTTCTAGCACAAAAATAAAACCTGTGAGAACTCTGTTTTTTGCATGCAATGTCTAAGAAAACTGTCACTAAAAAGGAAGCTCTTGAAATCTTTTTTGTTTTGCAAGTACAGGAATCCACACTCAATTGTAATCAAAAGACAGTGAAAGAGGAAAAACAATAACCTACAAGTTTCAGTCTGGATCTTCTGATGTAATAAATTAACTGAAGATCATTTTATTAAATTATACTATCAGAAAGGTCTTAGTATGTTAGCTCTTAAAACAGTAAGTGAAAGGTGAACATTAGAAAGGACAAAAGCAAATTAAATTGCTTTTCCTCATAGAAAATTATGCAAAGAGAAGCTAAACTTTTGGTTTTCTTTTCTACATTCAGTGAAACTGAGTTGTGGAACGTATTCTCACAGAAATGGCAATGTCAAAGTTATGTGCTAATGACATTACAGTGCCACCAGTTAACTTACTGCTTTTCTCCCTTCCACAAGCAGATTCACCTCTCCTTCCTAACCCAAAGAGTCACATTAGCCAATTAGCTGCCAATCAACTACTGAAAATCTAAGAATGCTCAGGTATGACAAAAGGTCATGTGTCAGATTTCAACACTGGCAGCTCATCTATCCATGCTCTTGAAAGTGGTATTTTTCTCCCAGTTCTAGTGGTGACAAATAAAACAAAAAAAGAAACACTGGACAATCCAGTTTCTTTCCATCATTCCTGAAACTCATAATTAGTATTGGAAAAACATCTAACTGGACTACAGCACTCATGTATTAAAGAAGTAGTAATCTAAAACCCCTGCATGCCATCACTGAAGAAAGTTTTGTCTCCTTTCCTGTAAGGCAAAAAGCAAAAAAATACATTGAAATTGCTTGCTTTAAAAAGCAAAGTTGTCCTTATGCCACGTGATCAAGAACTACTGTGTCTAGTTTGAATGCCATGGGTCCTACATGGACAATTTGGAAAGAATCTGAAACAGAGGAGCCTAACTTACTGCAGCAAGTATTCAATGCTGAAGGACTGGTACAGAAACACACTGAGACTGCTTTGGGCAATCACCATAGGCTGTATCTTGGACTTCCTTTTCACTTGCATTTCATGTTTCCTTCTGCTGATGCATTTTCTAGATTTAACGTTGCTTGGAAGGAGACCAGTTACCTGAGAGGCTAACTAAGACAGTGAGATTTCTGTCTTTACTCTTAAAGATGGGATAGAAAAGTTCTAGCTTATGTTTTCATGCTCACATATGGCACTAATTGAGGAAAAAGTGCCAATACTGACCCATAATCCTAGTAAGCACTTAGGAATATGCTCCATTTTTTCTGTAAGAGTATCATGAACTTTTCTTTTGAAACAGAACTTCCTAAAAACCAAGATTTCACTTTAGAACTTGTTAAGGAAACCACTTTTTCTCTCTCTCTCTTTTTTTTTAATGTAAGACATCTGTGCAAAAATACAATCTATCACATTCTGGTGGGGTCTTGTACTTTAGTGAGGGTTTTTTTCTTTTTTTTCGTTGGTTTAATTTTTAGGGTTTTTTTTTCCTTATTAAATACAAGAAATACAAGTCCTTTTGCTTAAAATCTGTTGACATTTTGTCAATAGGAATGCATTCTTGGGTATACCTGTAGGTTAGTTTCTTAAAACTTGCTCACCCAAGAGGGATTTTGAGGAAGATTAAGCAACCCCTTATCTTCAGCAAAAGTAAGACCATCAAATAGAATACCACTGGGATATTTTTAAGTCAAAATTTTCTAGATATTTCTTCAACATAAAGTAGGCATCTTTGTGTCAAAAAGTAGTCTTGAACCATAAAAATCTCATTTTGTAGAAAAAACCCCAACTTAAATGTAGTATAGAACCCCCCATTCTTCCAAACGCAGGACATTATGAAAAGCTGTTTGAGGTTGATTATCCTTTCAAATAACATCTCAAGTAAACTTCTCCATTTTAAAAAAGTTTGGAATAACCCAAATGAATATAAGAAAATATAGGCTAAAAATATATAAGAAAATATAGGTTAAAAAAAATAGTCAGGATTTTCATGTTGTTTTATCTGAAAATTTATGACCTTGCATGATCACAGGGGGCAGAGAAATCCCCATGACCACAAACACAGTAAATCCTACAGAAAGAAAGAAACAAACCAGAGGATGCAAAACAACCACCATTAGAATATACTGTTATATTAGAAACCTTACCTTACAGAACATGTCTCGAAGATCATCTTTTGGACTAATCCATGATGCAACAGCATCACAAAAAAAAATAAAGTCCTATAAGATTAAACAATCACATAGGTTAACTACCTCATTATACATCTGAAAACAATGTTTGACGTTTATTCTGTGAATTGTACAGGGTCTTTGATCCCAGTTCACAACTGCGTTTGCTGATACCTATTTATTTTCCACTGAATTCAGACAACGGTCTGAATTCAGTGGAAAATTCAAACATAGGTCTTGTATGCCTAAGTGTTCAGAAATAGAAATTGCTGAGTGTCTTAATTAAAACCACAGGTAAAAAAACCTGACTCTCCCCTCCTACACCACACTAGCTTAATATTATTTCTTTCAGTACACATATAAATGCAAGAACCAATCACCTTAGTAATAAGGAACAAATGCGCACTCACACATTTCCAGTTGGGGAAAAAAGCTGTCATATTTCTTTAAGCAGGGCCAGAAGTTTTATTCTGGGACACACAGAGTATTTATCATACAGGTTCAAAACTAAAGCCACCCCAAAATCCCTATACTTAGTTCATCTGCTGTCATGCATTACCTCCTCCTACACCAACAAAACACCAGTCTTTAATAATTATGTTAACAATGCACATGATTTCAGTAGGAATTCAGCATAATGATTACAGAAGAGAGATGGGCTAATGAAATGTGTCCTGAATTATGCCCTCCCCTTAAGCTACAGGAATGACCAGACAGCAGAAGAGTGAAATGTTAAGTGCACAACAAGGCATTAGTGAAAAGAACTGAAAATTTCAAAACAAGACAGAGGCTCAATTCTTGTGTTTCCGGAAGAAGAACTCCAGGCAGAGAAGAGGGAAAAATCAGTTTTGTTTTCCTCTTAGAAAATATTACGTTGATACAGCTTTACTTTAGAGGTGTGGAGATTAACTATCAAGTCATATTGTGTTCTTCAGTTGTATCATTTAACTTAAACATATGCATGTTCATTGTCACATTGACTATTTAAGTCATATATCCAAAGCTGAAACAGAACCTTCTCTACCCCAAGTTTTAAGAATGATTACTGGTTTTTTTCTGTTTCTTATTTTAAAAGCCTAGCTTGCATCTGGAAAATAGGTTTCAGAATGTCACCTTTTACCTTGTATTTGCATACAGATCCTGACCACAACCTGACAGAAGTATCAAAATACACTTATTTTAATCAAAGTTCATTATTTATATATTCGTTGCAAGGAAAAGACAAAAACTGATTTTAACAATATTCTCCTGCTTTCCTTTTCAGATGATAATTACTGAAGCATCATGATACATATCATTCACAATATGAACCAATTTTGGCCTCCTCGACCTCAAAATAAAGTTACATCATGTACTGCAGGGAATCACATCAAGGTAAATTTTTCAAACTCCATATACAGCTTTCATTAAATTTCACACGGGAAAAGAAAAGAAGTTGGTATTCATCAGTGTATCTTACTTGGACTACTCCA
>VYXB01005021.1:171061-194771 GCA_013397135.1 Pachyramphus minor | reverse complement strand
ACTGCCTGGGAGAAGAGACCAATCCCCACCTGGCTATAACTTCCCTTCAGGCAGTTATAGAGAATGATGAGGTCACCTCTAAGCCTCCTCTTCTCCAGACTAAACAACCCCAGCTCTCTCAGCCTCTCCCCGTAGGTCTTGTGTTCCCCATAGGTCTTATATTGCACATCACTTGTTTTGTTTTGTTTTATTTTATTTTTAATATTTATTATTATTTTTCCTTTCTTTTTCTGTTCTGCTAAACTTTATCTCAATCCCTGAGTTCTACCTTTTCCAGTTCTCGTCCTGTAAGCAGACATCTGTGTGGTGCTTAGCTCCCTGCCAGGTTAAACCACAACTTTGACTAATGCTTTTACATCATACTCCCTTAAGACCTGTCAGAACTGGAAGTTCTGGACTAAAATACCAAGTTATTCTTTGTCAATATTTGTACTTGAAGAACTACCTATTCCTGATGTCTTTCCAAAGTATTTTTGCATTGTAATACATAATGCTTTAAGCTACATTGTAAAATATAAACCACATTATTCATTCCTTATTTGCATTTGCAGATTCTGTGACCACCTGTGATGCCCATCTCCCCTCAAAATTACATCAAGTTTCACAGTGACAGGACACCATCCCACTTGATGACGAAGATGTGTGCTGAGACATGAAATTGAGCATCTTCTGAATGTTCAATAGTCTTTGAAAGGGTAGTAACAGAAGGCAATTAAGAAAAAAGTAAAGCTACATGATAAGTTAGAGAAAACAGATCTTATAACATTGGTAATTGTTGCTCATGCTGGAAAAAATGTATCCACAAAGATGACACACAATTTATTGTTCTAAAAGTTTACAGAAAATTACCTGGATTCAAGGAGAAATGTACCTATGAATTACTGTGGGAAATAAAAGCTATTATTATTAAAATGTAAAAAAAAAAGGCCTGTGTGACTTATTGAAGTAGTCTTTAAGCACTATTCTGTGTACAGTTTTTTATATCTGGAATTTGGCTATTGTCTCATCAGAAAAGTAATGGCAGTCCACCTTACATAATCTTGACTTCACACAAAACACTTTGAAGTGAAGAGAGTAATTACAAAATCTGTGCAATCCAGAATAATATGTATTGTTTACTTGATGCGGAAGTCAAGTACTGATTTTTTTAAGATAAAAAGGTGACTTCACTTGTCCATCCTGCTTACTTTTTAGCTATAGCTGATTTAGGGAAGACTGTGTTTCTGCTTGATCAGTTGAATTTGGAATAAATGGCAGACTGTAATCTGGACCTCAAGCCAATATTTTCATTTAGCTTTAAATAACTACTTACAGACAGGCACTGCATAGCTCACACAACCTGCCCCTAAATGGATTTCCACTCATTAAGAAACTCCACTAAAATCAGTGAGAACACTGAATATGAGAAGATTACCAAGGAAGGACAAAATCTGCCCTTTACTATATATTGATATTCAATGTCACAGTGCCTCTCTAGCTGACCTTTCTCCAGTGAAAAGGAACAGAAAAGCAGAATTACCAAAAGGCAAGTTTAAGTTTTATCTGAAAGCAAAATGAAAATTTTTTAAGGTAAATGATCTGCTCTTTTGTAAACCTGATACAACAAAAAACTTTATATGCTTTGTGGCACATAAAATAAAAGAGTAATCCTCAAATACAGAACCAGAGAACATAGAAAAATTATACCAAGAAGAGCTTGTTTGTTATAGCTGGGTTAAAAGGCAAATAGACATCATCAGTTATGCGTTATTTTTGTATCCAGGTGCACAGAAGAAAGAAAAGGAATCAAAAGGAAAATGGCACTCCAGGATGCCAGTCATGCAAATATTTCTATAGCTAATCTCCTCCTCTTCAATAAGCTGTTTTCCTTTCGGATAGCTGTCCTGTAAGCACAGAAGTTCTTCTCTTGTTTTTCTCTCGGTACCTCTTAGTACCAGGAGTAGACTGATTCTAAAAGGAGCTGTTTTATGTCTTGTAAGCCTCTATTAGTATTTCTTTTTATACTTTAAGCCTTGTGTACAAATGAGTATTTTCCTCTTCACCTGCTGCTTTACCCATCTTCAATGTGTGCAACTGGAAATGACAGGATAGTGACTCAGCTGGAAATGGAAAGCGAGTTAGTGAGTGAGTGAAATAAACTCTTGTGCCTCTCACTTTCCCTCCCGCGAGGAACTGTTGCAGTGACACGAGTACAGACAAGCAAGACAACTGTGATAGACAAGGTCACAACCTGCAGTCAGTCATCACATCCTGGGAGCAAAAAGAACTCTTCAGGGACAACCTTGCTGATCCTAAAAACTGAAAGAGAAGGTGCCAAAACAGGACCCTGTGAGCTGATAAGGAGACACACAACAGGTAAGCTGAGAAAGTGCTTTATGCTTAGGGAAACAGAGTTAGATGCCAGTGAGATACATTTAACAACTGGCATAATTTTTTGAGGCAAAAGTTTCAAACAAGAGAGAACCAAATTGTGTAATATTCACCCATTTCTTTCTTTACCTTTTTGTAATATTGAAAATCAATTTTTCTTTAAGCTTCTCCAGATACTCAGATGGTCATTTAATTTGAGCATGCTTTCGTTGGGAATGAAAGACTTTCCTTTGCCAAATATGCATTTCTGCTCTATGTTGAGGTGAGCAGGGATTGTGGGGTGCTATTCAATACAAATAGAAACACTGGTCTGAGCTTTACTAGATCACCTGCACCCCACAAGCCTTAGATATTGCTTAACTTCCAAATAATGAACACAGTTTCTTTATAATTATAGTTGTACTTGGAAATAGTACCACACCTGAATTTGCAGTATAATTTGGTGAAACACAAGCGGCAGATCAGAAATGTTGTCTTTTGTCTTGTGTTCCTCCATGTAACTTGTGTTTTACTCAAAAGAGCAAGCGCAGAAACTCTGAAAGCTTCCCTCCCCTCCCCAACTTTCACTTGTGAAGAGCAAGATGAAACATCACCTGCTACGAATTCGTATGAATAAAATTGAAAAGAGTAATATACATTTTCTTGCTAGTGGTGTTTGGGCAACTAATATTGTTTGTTTTAAATTCAAAATCAAATGAGATTGCCATAACTGGATTATTTACAGACTTCAGTGTTGATGCCTTTCCTTCCACTTTCACTGTAAAAAAGTTTATGGGCCATAGATCTTTTCCAACATATTAGAATATGCTGCAACACTATTATCTAAGTCTTGGATATGCAACCCCTTTGTAAACTCAGCACAAGCTTATCTTGGCCAAATTATGTTTGATTCTGTTGCTACTTTTCTATGGCCTATTTTAATTCACAGGTCTTACACAGAGGTACAAAATCCAAGACTTTCTATAGCCTGAGGATTTGAATAAGATCAAAGCTTTAAGATTACATCAGTGGTTGTTAGTCTGTTGAGAAGGCATATTAAGATGTTTAATGTGTGAGAGTGATTACATGGCCTGATTGCATAACCCAGTACCCAACCACAGAAATACATTAATGTCTTTTATTTTTTATTGGCATAGTCCAGTGTGATGCAAACCACAGTATACTGCTTATCCTTGATACTGTTTGTAATAACCTTACATTGCAGGTGATTGTTACATAAATACCTCTATGAAAAGTTAGATGGTTATTTTTATTTGGGAAAAGGAAAACTTCTACAAAATTCCTATTTTCTCAAGTGTTACTACCACTGTAACACATACCATTTTTGTAAGAAGCCTTGAAAATACTGAAATACAGTCAGAGATGCATGAGGTAAAAGTATTGACACAGTTGGTTAATTTGTGTCACAAATTTGTGACTTTAATCCACAAATATACTTTTTTACATTTTTGTCTGCCATGAAGTGAATTTCTACCACTTTTGCACCTTGGAAGGATGTGCAGGCATTTTTACCTTAATCTTAGGGCACAACACAAGTGCTAAAACAAATATCCTGACATTATGTGACATTTGGAATAACTTGCTTTGTCTCTACTCACAAGGAAGTGTGAAAAATTATTACACAATCAACGTGGTCATTGACCATTTGCATCTGAGTGCCACAGCAGATTCATATTATGTCCTTCTGGGTAGCTCATACCAATCAAAAAGCCAAGAAATGCCTTTAAACTGGAACACTTTTCCATGCCAATGTGATTTTTACTAGTTCTTTTGGAAGCCCTGTGTGTATCTATATATACAGATGGTAATTCAGGTATTTTGTGGGGGATGGTTGACAATGTATTGAATCAGAACAGAGCCAATTTACACAGCTAATGGCTAGAAAAGAGAAAAAAAAAAGTAGGGTTTTTTTTGGTGTATTTCCCCCCCACCAATATAAATGCAACATTTTTTTTTCAAAACACAGTATAAATTTAAGATTTTTTTCCACAAAAAACCCTTGCTCTAAATATATTGGTGAAATTCTATAATAGTTGCTTTAAATATACCATAAGCATACATATATACTTTGACTGTCATTAATTTTATTTCTCTTCTGATTCAAAATGAAACTGCTTTTCAACTGTATGTCATAGAAGTTAAAAATTTTTGTATCCTAAGTCAGAGATGATTATTTAGTAATAGTTTAGAAGGCATGTTAAAATTATAACAGAAAGGAAAAAAAATCCCATACTCTTTTGTGTAAGGTTTGCCTTCTACAACAGCTAGGTCTTTAGAGAAAGCTGCAGACGACAAATCTGAGTATAAAAATAATGTAACATTATACTGACATGACTTGACACTTTGCAGATGCTATTTGCATGAAATGTTTCTGATGTGGCCGGTGCCAAAGTACTTACTGAAATAACTGTAAGGTCTTGTAAGACCCAGCTATAATGTACCAATGCAATGCTTCCTTTGAAGTTTGTTGGGCTGCCTGGAAACAGGGATTAGTCACAGTCTCAGTGCTCCTGTTGGCTTCTTGCTATACCTTGTTGATATTTCCTGTGAAAGTCTGTATGAAGCGGGCTATCCTCCTGCAGCTCTATACAGAGGGAGGTTGGAGAGCTGGCTAACAATAACATAGACCGGACTGGGAAGCCAAAGAGACAATTTTTGTTCTCGGAGTTGCTACTGTGAGTTGCTGTGTAACCTTTGGTAAGTCACAGTGATAGGTTACCTCTGGTGTGCAGCCGCTCTCTCACTGCCCCACCACAGCAGGGGAGAACACAGGACGAGAAAGATCATGAGTCAAGGTGGGGACAAGGAGTTAACTTAACAACTGCTGTCTCAAGCCAAATGTTTTCGACTTGCAGAAAATTAAAATTAGAGTAGAATGGTGAGAAATGAGAAACAGAGATAAAAATTAAAACCATATCTTCCCTTAACCCCTTTACCAGGTTCAGCTTCCCTCCTTTCTTTTCTCCATGAGCCAGTGCAGGGGGGCACGAGGGGTGTTGCTGTCCATACATAAAAACTCCTCTCTGCCACTGCTTTCTTCTCACACCTTTCCCCTGCTCCAGCACGTATTCTTCCCATTGAATACAGTCCTTCGTGACCTGCTACAGCATGGATTCCTCTCCATTGGATGAAGAGTGGACAGCTGCCTTGACATGGGGCACCTCCTCCTGCCTCTCCACCTCAGACCTCACTGTCCATGATTCTGTTTTACATATCTTTTTGTTTTCCTCCCTATTCTCTCTTCTAGTGTTTTTGCCCTTTCTTAAATATCCCAAGTGCACATTTTGGACACCTGCACCTGACACAGTCATGTATCTGCTTTTGCTTTGCTTAATTCTTCCTCACCCATTTATGATTCCATTTCTCTCTAAATGGAAATCTTTTAATTTTGGAGAGAAGTTGTTGAAAGTTATAAAGTCTCCTTCTGTTAGAAATAACTCATATCTAGTGATTTTTAAAAACAATGCTGAATGTGCTGCACAATGTTATTTGTCAGACATGTACTAGCAGCTACAGCTTGCCCTCACCAGAGCAAATGGTAATGGCATTTTAGTTCCTTTTTTATCTGTTTTAACAACTACCTAAAATGCTACTCATTATAAACTAACATCCAAATGTTAGTGTCTTGGTCTACTGCACTCCGGCTGAGCAGCCCACAACAAACCATTTGAGGTCATGGCAAATATCTTTCAGCTTTCACAGTGCAGGAATAAGTTTGTGTGTGAGCATAGTCCTATTCACTCTCTTGCATCTTTGTGTTCTGGCTGAGAGAAGCCCTGGTCTGTAAGCATCACCTCATGTTACCTCCAACGGATGTCATTGAACAGGGAGCAAATTTAAGTCTGAATGCCTCAAGCTGCAAAACTAGTTTAGTGTAGAAAATATTAACACATATAGTATTATGGCCAAGTGTACAACACTGCTGGGTCATTCCCTAGACACACTATGAACATCTGAAACCAACCTGTAGGTATCTAATGTGGATGTCTGGTGGAGCAGACTCCTAATCAAAATATAACTTGTTTTTAAATTTGCAGCTTCTAGGAAGTATTAGGGACATTGAAATTGTGTTGCCACTGGAATTTGACTCATGGATAGGACACAGAGATCCTTAAAACTAAAACAATCTGAGACAATAGAAGTATTCAAAAACCATGAATTTACTCTGAATTGCTAAAATTCATCCAGAATTTGTAAATTAATATTTATTGCAGCAACAACTTAGGTTTTTCTCCCAGTGGGGAGATAAGGACTTTTCCCAGTAGGGTAGAGATGAACTGGAAACTAATGCACTTCCTTCTATTGCAATTCTTGGCCATTTTTTACCGTCTTGCAAATGTGGTAACTGGCACTAAAATGATTTGTTGGCTCACTGCTGGAGGTAAATGACTATTAAGTGCTACAACTGATGAAAATTAAAATTCTGGTGGAGTAAATACCTGTCACTTAAACATGCTTTTAACATTATTTACGCTAAAGGATATTTGACTTTCATCAGAGACATTCTCTGCTGCTGGCTCAGAAAAATGTAATAGCAAAAATGCCCTAGCAAGGAAATTTCATTACTGTGTAAACAGGCACCCTTAAGAGGAATGCCAGGCCTCCAGGCATTGAATTTCAGATCTTTCTGATCTCAATGTCAAAATTTTCCTTGACATCAAGGAATTCCAGATGCCCGTTTTGAAACCTATTGACCTTACTACAGATCTCTCTTTGGAGGAATTATTCGCTGTGCTTCTTGTTCAGGGAGTGATCATCATCTGTTTATTTCTAATTTACCAGCTTTCACATCTGTCTGGTGAATTTCAAACCTCTTTCCATGTGCCTCATTTGTTCTGTCTCTATCAGTTATTTGTTAGTTTTCCAGGTCTCCTTTTGACAAAACATTCTGCTTCTATTGTAACCATGACTTTCTCTAATTTTTGCTATGCTCAGCAATGACATGGGTATATGAAAAGCTTTCTTGTGGGCTCAGGGTGTTATTTTATCTAGTGTGTTGGCTGAATGGAGTGTCAGATTTGGCAGAAAAGTTGAAAATGCCTATGATATTTAATGTTGAGGTGTGGGTGATAGGATGTTGGAAGTGAAATAATCTGAAGAAAATGTAAGGAAAGTAACAAACTTCATTGAGATGCTTGGCAGATCTTTGACTTTAGGTCTTGGCATGTAGAGGGCACCACTGCCACAGGTAACAAAGCTCTGCTCTGATATAATATTTGTATTATTTTACACAATTATCTTTGAAATTAACACAGAAAATATATTTATTGTCACACTGAGGGACATTGCATAATGCAATCATCAGTGTGGCTGACAAGTGCTTTTCAGAAAGTTGTATCATTAACAATTTCCTGACCTTTCTCTCTCTACATAGAGAGTATTTTCAATATCAGTTTTTAGACATTCATCTGGGCAGTGTGTTGTTGGTTTTAATAAGTCCTCCGCAGCAGCTTCCAGAACTACAGCGCTGTATGCCCAGTACTTCTCATAATACTTAAACTTATTTCAGAAAATTCTCGGTTGCAGAAAAGGAGGAAAGACAACGTCCACCTCTGTCCTTAGTCTTGCAAATTTTTCTCTGAGTGAATCCCATTGAGGAGCCAGATCTCTAAGAGAGTAATTTCTGAATGGTTAAACTAAAGTTAAGTTTGAAATTATTTCTGATAATCTTCTTAATGATACATCTGAATGTAATTGGAAAGATTTTTCTACTCCCTAGAGTTGTGTTCTTCAAACATCTGGTGTCAAAAATGAAATAAAGTGTTTATCTCTACACAATTTTTTTATGTGGGTATTCAGAGGTCTTCTCTGGGTGGAGAAAGAATTGTCCCTGTGGCAGCCCTAAATGGCAACCCTAAACAGTGTGAGTCCATCATGGTAGAATCTGACAGCATCCTGGAACCAAAATCACTTATTCTTCTAGACTTGTACTGACAGATAAGATAAAGTTTCCATTTAGTTTTGCTTTGCAGCTTATTTTCCTGGTTTATTACCAGGTATAAATGATGAATATGGTTCCAGTCTGTGAGCCGGTTTCAATTAAATAGATTGTGTCATTAGCAGAACCTAGTGCTGATTAGAATCTCTCTGATTTGCTGAAGTCTGAAGAGGCATCTTTTCCCCATTCCCAGCACTTTTCATTTCTTCATTTTGCACTGTCTGGGTATGTTTGTCAGTAAGACATTTTCTGTTAAAGTGTTTGCTGTCTAAATAAGAAGTCTGATAGGTATTTGTACAGATGAGTTTACTTCATTCATGTAATGGGGTTTTCTTTTTGGTTTTCATTATTTAGTTGATTTTTGGTCAGTTTTTGTTGGTTTCGATTGGTTGGGGTTTTTTGTTTGTGTCTTGTTTTGTTTTGCTTTTTGTTTGAGAAAGTTCCCTTCTTGAAAAAAGAGAGAGATGTCCTTGAGGCAATTAAAATAACAGAAACTAGTATTTCAGGATGCACCGAAGTACTAGCCACTTTCATTATTGGAGTTTGCCAAAACAAAGATGATAGAATGTACGAGAGATGATCTTAAGTGTATTTTGCTCAGGAGCCTCTGTTCTGCTATGTCAGACCTCGCAGTCTTTAATTTTTGGTTACTTATTGATGATCCAGCTGCACCATGTGTCCTGATCAACAGCACAGGGAGCTATTTCCTAGTCAAGCTGAATGCCTGACACTGGCAAAGAAAGGCCTGTGATAAAGGCTTGGTGGCAAGTAATAAAAGATGTACTAGAAAGGAATCAACTACAGGGAAGCAAAAGTGTGTGGAAAGTTATGCTGATTGATGATGACAGTGAGGTTTCTGACTTTATCAGTTTGTTTGTGACTTTGGACAGGACAGTGTTCGGCCCTGCATATCCCAGGGGAACCGTACTCCCATCTGCAGAGTGAGACATTTTTAATTTTGCATAAAGGGTGAAGAAGTATGATCCTCTCATTTGTCTCTGCATTTCAAACAAGGAAATAGTGTAGCTTTCCTTTTTATGAAACAGTTTTCAGCTCTTTGAATAGAGTTGGGAATTGTGAATTATCAAACACCTACATCTATCTTTGTAAGCCTTCACCATCAACTGATACACACATTTCTGCCTGCATGTACAGAACTAGAAGTGTTTTTAAGTAAAAATTAGCATCTTACTATATTAAGAGTGATAACCATGTAATCTTCTCTATATACATGCTGCTAAAATATCATGATTTTGGTTGCCAATCTTCTACAGAAACAAGATAAGCTTTTAACAAAAGCATCCACTGTTGTGTTGTTAACCCATAGTACATCTATATTAGAAAGAAATTCTTTACACAGGGAGTGGTCAGGCATTGGAATGGCCTGCCCAGGGAGGTGGTGGATTCACCATCCCTGGAGGTTTTTAAACTGAGATTGGACATGACACTTAGTGCCATGATCTAGTAAACGGACTGGAGTTGGACCAAGGGTTGGACTTAATGATCTCTGAGGTCTTTTCCAACCCAATCGATTCTATGATTCTATCTCTATCTGGGGAGCTTAGGAGAAAGTAAGAGTGAAAGAGATTCACTGGGCCATATAGTTTAATTTACAGCATTCACAGACAGGTATTTCTGTAATCCCTTTAAAAATATGATCAAGCACCACCTCTGAACTGGCTACAAATAGTGATAACAGCAACCACTGGGATGCTTTCTACTTCTGTTTCCATTTTTAGTTACAAGTCTTTTTCTTATTTACAGTTTAAATGTATTCGCGGTCAATTTATCCCATCCTTCCTCCCTCTCGTCTTGTGATTTGGGCAAAACAGTAGTCTGAGTTGTTCCATGATAATGTTAATTTCCTGTAACCTTTCCATCCTTCAGTGTTACTGCTACCTATGTAGCTGCAAGGAAAACTTTTCCTTCTGCAAGGAAGCTCTGTTAATGAGTTGGTTTTTAAAATTTTTGAGTATTTTCAAGAGGAACAGAAAACTGCTAAAAGTCAAGGAAAACACTCTCACTGCTATAGTTATGCCATCAGAGTTGCCCTTATTTGCTGTCATGTTATGCTTCAGTTATATCTACGCTCATAAGTCGTGTGACCTGTTAGAAATTGGCAAGGTTAGTGTTATGGTACTAAGTGTTGGCACTCTGACATTTTTTAGAGATGGGGGTGGAATTGTTTCAAGGAAGTACTAGTCTGATCTTCTGACCTGAATGACCCTTAGTGGTTGAAGTGCATTAGTTAAGTTTGTGGAAAGCATTTAAATTCACAGTGTCAATCAGAAGGAATATAGCTATTATGGTCTGAACCTGCTCCACGGCATGAACCAATGTGTGTGAAAGCAATTGGGAAATTCTCTTTAAAAGCACAATCCCCATCTGGCCTGCAGCGATAATTTATCTGTGTTCTCATTTCTTCTTACTGCGCAAGGGTTTTTCAAAACTGGAACTCCTCTGCTACAGGCTTGAGGTGATGGCTCTGTATTTCTGCAAGTGAAACCTCCAGGCATATAAGGTTTAAATGCAATAAGTTTGGGGACACAATAGTATTTCCTTCAGCATAAAATGAAACTATGAAATTGTGTCTTGCTGGTTGCTCCCTCAGCCTGAAGTTTGTACTTGATAGTTTTAATGGGACTATTGATAACTTTGTCTCTCTGTGGATTTTCCCTTTTTCATTCTGTTTTTGGTTGGGGTTTTTTGTGTTGTATTTTTTTTCACCCCCTCAGGCTGTGTTGTTACCTACTAAGTTTATAATTAGAGGCAAACCGAAATAGCAGTACCAGAGAGTGCAGTAATGATCTCATTGAAAAGTCAGCATTTGCTAATACAGAAAAGCTGATGTTAAAAATGTCTTTAGGTGCAAATACTTAACAAGTGTAGTTCACTATAATGATCATTTACATACCTATTAAGGTTGCATTTCTTTTAGAGAATTCATCAGTTTACTGCAGAAATGCTGAATGAAGATGTCATTTGTTTTCCAATATGTCATTTAGAAGTGGACTAAAGTGCCATTACCTGACATGCAAACAGAAAAACAAAGGGCTATAAGTCCTGACTCTTTTTTATACCACAATTTAACAATCTTTTGATACCACAGTTTAACCATCTACCAAGATATCGTTATTTGCCACAGAAACAGAAAAATGAAGGGATTGTAAATCCTGACATTTTTTTCATACCACAATTAGTATTGCTGCAGATTAACTGTCTAGTATCAATTTTATATTTTCTATTGGTGATCCTATTTTGCATAAATGAAAAAAAAACAATTAAAATAGGGACAATAACCACCTTATGAAGGTTTAATGAAGATTTACTGTACTTAAAGTATTTGCAAAAAAAGAGGAAAGAGTTCTTTCTGGCTTCATATTCCACTGCAGATTTCAAGGCACCTGAAAGCTTTTTGGTGACAATGATAGGCTGTAATAGCCTCCTCAGGTAGCTGGTTCAAGGGATTGCTCTTAACCACCAGTCTGCAATGAATGATGAATGAATGGGTGATGAAATAACTTTAAAAACAATACAGAATTTCTTATTAGGGCTATTGAAAGTTAAGAAACTCCCTTAAGTTGTTTGTGGTTTCCATGAAAGATAGACATAAGTCTTCAAGGGACTGACTGCGGTTGTCAAACCCAGCAAGGCCTTTTAACTTGAGTGTATAATCAGTGTATACATTCATATAGGCTGAACTGCACTGTATTTATCATGCCCCAAGCTGGACATGTGAACTGAGATCTTTGTGGAACAGAATTTTAATGGAGAAGGGGAGAAGTATTGCAAGTGGTCAAGGTTACCAGGAAAAGGCAGTGAAATAAAGGCTGGAATGAAAGACCAGGAAAAGAACAGGATTGCAGAGAAGAAATGATAGTTGAGGCAGCCTTGGAATAGAAGGTCTTTTGAGACAATACAGAAGGATTGGAAGTACCAGGGGTGAGGAGATATGGGTTGGAGAGCGAATGTGGAATGAGATGCACAATCCTGTCTCTTACCTCTTTGACTCCTCAAGCAGGGTGATCTGTGTAGGAAAGCAATATGCTCTTGCATGAATTAAATCTGTGAGTAAGAAATTATAGAATAACAGAATGACTTGACCTTTAAAGGCCATGTCATCCAAACTTCCTGCCATAGGCAGGGACACCCTTTTCTACACCAGGTTGCTCAATGCCTTATTCAACCTGGCCTTGAACACTTCCAGGGTTACACTTCTCTGTGTAACCTGTTCCAATGCTTCACCATCGTCATAACAAAAAATATGTTCTTATATCCGATCTAAGACTACTCTCTTTTATTTGAAAACCATTGTCCCTTGTCCTGTCTCTACAGGCCTTGGTAAAAGGTCTCTTTGTACCTTTCCTTTAATCCCTCTTGAAAGGTAGCAATATAAGGTCTCCCCAGAGCCTTGTCTTCTTCAGGATGAACAGCACCAACACTCTCAACCTAGCAAGATGTTTCAGCCCTCTGATCATCTTCATGTCCCTCCACTGGACCTAACCCAACAGGTCCAGGCCTTTCCTGTGCTGAGGACCCCAGAACTGGACAGTATTCCATGCACAGGTCTCACTAGAGGAAAGTAGAGGGTCAGAATCTCCTCCTTTGACTTGCTGCCCACACTTCTTTAGATACAGCCCAGGATGTGGTTGGCTTTCTGGGTCGCGAGTGCATGTTGCCAGCTCATTCAGTTTTTCATCCCAAGTCCTTCTCTGATCTCAATCCATCCATCTCCCAGGTCGTATTGACACTGGGGATTGCCTGGACACAGGCAAAGGACCTTGCACTTGGTCTAATGAAAGTGGAATACAGTCATAATAAAAGGTTTTATGTAGAATTATTCTTTCTTGGTTTTAATGTATATTTTCTCGTTATTTGCTTCTTTATCAGAAAATAAACAGATTGTATGAGAGTTTAAAGGGAAAAGGGATCATCTTAGCAAAGGCAACGTTCTCAAGGTAGATAAAGTGTTTCTGTATATTTATAAATGATCCTCTGAAAATACATTTCTGAAATTGATTAAAAGAAAAATATCTACTGTAATTAAAAAAAAAAGTAACTCTGAAAAAAATGAAAAAGGGGGAAGTATTTAGCACAGTTATTTTGCAAAAGTGGAATTTTATTTTGATAGAAGCAAAGACATTTCAGACCTTGGAGCAGTAGTTTGGCTGGGTATTCAAATATGAATTTCTAAATGATAGTGAATGAGATACTTTCCATAATGTACTTGCCATAATGCTCACTTGCATCGGGAAATCCAGGATTTTAGTTGCTTTATTTGCTTCTGATGTTTAGGCATTCAGCTACAAATACACAGAGAAATAACTTCTGACATTGCTTCTACTTTACTCCTTCAGAATGGACTTCCCATGTTAGCACATTGCAGTTTCACAGCAAGATGAAATTATCCATCAACAGTTCAAATCTCTTAAATGGATGCTCTCTAGATATCAAGGGTGAAGCAAGGATTTCCTTGTGGGAAAGAGGTGACCAGAACCTTCAGTTATCATTGTGCTTGAGTGAGTGGAACAAAGTAAGGTGAACTTACAGAAAATAAAACCAAATTTCTGTAACAAGAATGCTGTGAAAGTATCTGTCATACCACAGCAGAAGAAAGTAAGTAAAAAAATTGGGGTAAAGTTTTTTTGTTTATCCAAAATTAGTTTGTTTCCTATAATTCACTTAATAGGAATAATAGAAATTCTTTGATAGCTAGCTAACTAGCTACCTAGCTAGCTAGCTAGAAATGCTTTTCTTTCTAACTAAGAAAACATTCTTGGTATAGAGGATAAAAAACATAAATATACAGCCTTAAGAATATGAGAAGACAGTTTTAGGTGACTGAAGAAGTGACATAATGACATACAGCTATGAAATATAGTTCTCTCCTTAAATTAACACAAACAAAACTCACCACCTGGAAATTTTCAGAGACACAGAAGTTCAATGTGGATAAAAGCTAGTCAGTACTCATTTTTTTTCAAATATAGAATTAGTATTTAGTCACAATTTGGTTTAGACATGTTTGTCTAAGCTGTTGTAACACTTTGCCAAGGTATTTAAAACAGTTTGAAATGTTTAAGTTATTTGAAATGTCAGGTATATGTAGTACCTATTCAAAATGTCTGAATTTTCATAGATTCTTGTCACTGTGGGTTTATTTTTGTTGCTGTTGTTTTCTTCCTTTTATGCTTACTGTGGATGACATATAGGGGATTGGGGAATTTCTGCACTACTTCCATCTTACTTTCTATAAACAGTGACTAACAGCTAGCATCTTCCTCTGGGTAAGAGACAGAAGAGGACTCTTTAACATGTGAAACAGTGAGTTACATATTCCTTTTGATCAAAGAAACCTCAAGGTGCACACACGATATGTACCAGGACTCCCTCACTTTAGGATGAAGATTCGAATTGCAGAGTTCTGGAGTTACAGAATACAGTAGACTGGGTAAGAAGCTTAGGATTTTTTAGAAGGGGACAGCTGTAAATGTTCACCATCTCCCTTATATCTGTTGTGCATCTGGATCGCAATGGATTTCATTGAGAAATTTCCTGGCTGTAGAGTTTTGAAATAACATGGTTTTAGAGTGGTTGTTTAAGCAGATAAATAGAAATTGGTGAGAAGATTATTTCTCTGCAATTCTCTGTCACTAAGAACCACATGTCTGTTGTGGACCAAACCTGCTGTACTATAAATGCAGAGGGCTGGTTTCTTGTCACTCCACTTTCCTCCTCCACTGCCCGCATATCACCCCAACTTGTCCCCTCCCCATACTGTCAGATCTCCCTGTAAGGCTGGGATCCAGCTCTAAGGGACCTTCACTTGAAAGTGTCTGGTCCAGGGACCATGATCTGGGAGCCTGATGTGCAGCTGACTCTACTAGGACCTCTGCTCTCAATTGCTGTTACAATGCTCCCAAACCAAACTACTTGCCTCTTTGCCATTACTCCCATTAGACCTGGCAAAATGAACTAGCTGGGATCTGTGTATAATATATAGGCTCTTTTCTCCCTTCTTCTGAAGGTGCGAAGTGGGAAAACGAGTGTCAGTTTCAGTGCCTCTGTAAAGCCCACGTGTGCTGACTCCCAGTATTGCAAACCCTTCAGCTTGGTAATCCACTCTGCAGGCACACAAAGAGTGCAAACCCAGAAGGTGTGGTAGAAGGACAAGCCTGTTAATGCTTGCTCCTTAGGTTATTAAAAAGATCCTCTCCTCCTGCTGATGGGGATGAAAAGGACATTGTCTGTGTCTTGACATCACTGTGAACGAGCTGCTGCTCTCCTTCAGAGTTATCTAAGGCCCAGGGTGTGTTTGTGACAACTAGATGCACAGAGGGCATGTGATACAGCAGAGCACCTGGGCACCCTGGCTGGGGCAGTGGTATGGCCCTGGGCAGCCATGCACAGCTTCCAGCACCCCAGGGCCCCCCAGTTGCTGCCAGCAACCCTCCAGCTTGCACTGAGTCCTGCTGTTACTGCCCAGTCTCACCCAGATTTGATTTTGTGCAATTAGACAATTGCACTGGCGTAATTGGAAGAATAAATTAAAATTGTCTAGGCAAACATCAAAAATGTGTATAATCCCAAAGACAGAACTAACATGCGTGACTGAGCAATGCGTATAAACACAATGCCAAATATAAAATATTCAATAAACTAGAAATTGACACTGTCTTTTTGCTATTAGGATTTCTTCTCTTGCTATCATTGTAAGACACTTTAATAAGAAAAATAGGTCACACTAGTAACATTTTTATGAAAAGGGATAATATTGCAAAGTCTGACAGTGATCTGAAAAGGAAAGTGTTCATTACAAGCCCTTTCTTCCTTCTTCCTCCCACTGAATCCACTTTATTTTATACTTATCTCAAACCCTAAAGTGCAAGCATAATCTAGAATCTCCAAAAATTTTTACTTTAGAAACCTTGTTTTAAAATTTACAAATCAAAGTCCAGAGAAAAATTTTAAAAATTAGGGTTTTTACTGTTTACTGAAGTCGTAAGTGCTGTATCATCTACATATTCTTTCAAAGTCATTAATTTTTCATGAATATACCAAGTAAATTGCCAGTCTTAGCATCTGCTGGCATACTTGAAAGTAAGGGAAGACCAGATCTGTTGGACATGCCATGGCAATAAAAATTTATTTTAGAAGCTTGTATGCATCAGCATTTCAATAACCATTTCCATAATGCACCATTGCATTCTATAAATCTGCTGTTATCACTGATAATCTTATATTAGGCAATTTCCATTTCAAAGAGTTGGTGTTAAATTTTCATCTCCCTCTTATTCCACCCCTATATCTTTCACAGAAAAAAGTTAGAGGACACTTATTTTGAAACAAAAGATGAAATCAACCAGTGCTATCTTGTATAACAGGTTTCCATACACAAGCACTCCACATAATTCTTAAAAAACGTAGTTTCATTTTTTTAAAAAAATAGGTTTATTTTTGTATGTTCAGAGTTCTGGAAGCAACTGAATGTTTTGCTGCAATATGTTACATAATGTACCAAAGAGCATCCAATCTTCACAGGCATCTCTGCTTGTGGGACACATTTTGATCTCATTTATTTTTATGCTAGCGCATTCTGCTTTTCTCTGTGGAGTTTTCACTGGCTTAAATTTTGTGCCACATACCAGAATTAAACCCTAAAACCTCCACAGAACCTCACAATATCCTGTAGTGATGCTTTTTTTCCACAAGCAAAGCTATATTTTAAAAAAAGGATGTATGTGCTTAGCTTTCTTTAGAAGAAGATATTCAGAAGTTCTTTGCTTAGTTTCACCATAGTCTGCAGGCTCTGAAACTTTTATCAGTCTTCAGCCACGAAACTTCTGTGGAGACAACATTCAGCAGCGTGCATCCCTCCTTTGCTTAAACATCTTTGTGTGCTTCTTCCACAAGTTTCTTCAAAAATAACCAGAAAAGAAGGTGGTGGACTTCTTTTCTCATCAGGCAGCTTGGTGTGACTAGTCTTTCTTTTACCCATTAAGTGATTTGACCCTACACTTCCTACCACTTTGCATTGCCTCCTAAGTTACAGCGGTTACTCCGGTAGAACTGTTCTGGTCATTCCTATGAAGCTGTTACTTCCAATAGCCCGTCTACAGAATGCTCCATTTGCTGTAGAGTATCTCTAGAGTAACTGTTGCAACAGCAGTTCTGTGTATGCAAGTGCACAAACACAGACTCATTGGGCTTGGACAGGCCTCTGAGATCCTTCTAAAGAGCGTGCTTAAATTTCAATTCATCTCTGGTATTCCTGCTTGTAGTCTGGTTGATATTCCTTCTGTTTAGATCATGTTTGTTTCAGCCTTTCCTGCCTGAAACTTCATTGGCAACTTATTCCACATAATCTTTGCTAGTTCCGCTTGGCAGAGTTTTTTAGAAATAAGGTTCTTTGTTACTCTTCTTCTTCTTGTTAGACATGTCTGTGAGAAACTGAGAGTGAGGCTTTGTTATCCTGTCTTTGAACGACAAGCAATCAAAAAACTCAAATCCTCCAAAGAGGGGAGAAAGAGAGACATCTCTCAAGCAGAGTTTGTGCGTTGGTTGGGGACAGCTTGAGTAGCTTTTGCAGTAGTTTCTCTTGGTTAGATTTACCATCCAGCATCTCCCTCCATTTTTCATCCTGTGAGGCTTGTGCACTTGTGTCAGGTGGCATTATCTAATCTCGGCTCCGACTGGGTAGGAGACCCATGCCGACATGTGCTCTGGCTTACAACAGTGATCCTTAACTTTGTTCCTCAGAGGGCAGTTGTTGCTGCTGTAGCTGCTTCTGTCATTTCTCACCCATCTGACTATTGTGCTGCCACACCAAAACATTTCCCCTTGAACTTATTGCTCCCTAAAGGGTCAATGTAACAACACTCTGCAAGGTCAGAAATGTGGATGGGACAATCTCCAAGCTGCAGTGCCAGAGAACTGAAGTACCTCATAGTCTATTCATGGTCTAGTAATGTCACAGCAAGTACCTCAGCAGACACAGGACAATTCCACTTACACATTCAGCTCATTTGATGCAAAAATTTATGAAAAGTTTACATTTTAAATAACAACACAGTCTCGGTTCTTTTCTTTATTTAGCATGTAGAAATAGACCACCTGATCCCTACAACAGCAATTCATCATGATGCTGTGACGTAGTTGATACACAGACCACACAAAAAATGAGAGCCTACAGGTTGAAGTGTCCAGTGGGAAAATATAGCGCAAATGCTGATCAAAGCTCATGTGTTGGAATTTTTTGTTTACATGCTTGCTTTCAAGTAAATGAATTGCGTTAAGACTAAGCAAAAGGAAGCAGCTCATCTTTGTGTACCAATTCTTAAATGGTATTGACAAGTAACAGTAAAAGAGAGCTGAAAAACAGAGGGACATTTCAAAAAGTCATGGGTTAGTTTTTCAGGAATATTTTGCTTAGGAAAAACTGTTTAATCCAGAAATTACTTACTTATTTTTACTGGTTGGTAGGGGTATTGTGGTGTTAATACCTATACCTAGTATGCACTGCTTGTTTTCTGTGAGTTCAATTCTTTTAATTCAGACAGTCTGTATAGTCAAGAGATTGAATTGCCTTCAGTCAGGTAACTGGAATGAGTTTATCTGTTCATTTGAACCTACTTTCATATCAGGTGCACTAGAATGATAGAGAGTTCTTAGAACTATAAAGATGAGAATAGTTAGAGACGAGATTAGCAATTTCACTAGAACGATAGACATGAGGCTTAGTGGATGTTTATTATCTATTGGCTTAAATACTGAATCAGGATCAAATATTGAAATGCATGTATGTGGCTCCTCAGTACCACTTCCTACTACTTGCACCACTGAGAGGATTGTCAACAGTTTTCCTGGCTTTGACCATGTCTTTTCCCCTTTTTTTTTTTTCCCCCTGGGGAAAGCTAAGTGGGTTATCTTTCAGTCTATTTCTGCTGCATCTTAAATACCTTCTGAAATCCACAAGTGAAGTGTGCTTTTTTGTCTGTTGAGTCTCTTAACTGGGCAAAAATTACACCTCAAGTGACTGAAGACAGCACACAGCACCAAAACCTTGTTTAGTGTTTACCTTTACGGGTGCAGCCATCCTATGTTGGGCACCGTCAATGCACAACATAGAAATCACCCCGGCCCATGAGAATTGTTCAAGTATAACCTGAGACAGTGAGCTGATGCAACAAGCAGGAGAAAGGGTATAAAAAACCCGTGGAATAAAATTGGCTGATAAAATAAACAATGGTCAAAGAACATCAGCTGCTTTTTTGCAGAGCCTATAAATCACTGAACAATGACTGGATTGAGTTTAAAAGCATTTGAGGAAAAATAATTACTGTTGCTGTGGTTTCTGAGCACTTGTGAAAGAATGGATTCCAGTTGTATTTACATCTTTTTCAGTAGTTCACAGGGTATTAGAGTTCATGACTATTTTATTTAAAAGTGTTTTTATTTTTTTTGAACCAAATTCTTGATGGCCAAAGCAGCTGCTATGCTTATAATTCAGAGGCATAGTTCTGTTGTCAAAGCTCCAGTAAAAGCATTTGTATTGGACAACTTTCTGTGAGCCAATGGTGATTTCTTTCTTTTCTGAAAGAGGCATAACTCAAAACTGCCATGACTTGTGATTTTGCCATGCTTTCTCATAACACATGGAAAAATTGCTACTTTCAAACAGGAGGTCTTATGTTAAATGAACAAAGTGTTCACTCAGAAGCACATCACTGGAAATTTACCCCCATGAGAATAATGTGTCTCTGCTTCTTCTGGCACCTTCACTGAGAGTGGACTTTGGATAGGATAAAGAACCAATACTGCTCTTTGTTAATGGAAAATTATTTTTTTTGTGGTAAGAGGTATGATAATATAAGAGGTACTATGAAGCATGGTCTTCCACCCCAAAAATGCTAATGGTTCAGGACATGGATGCAGAACACAACTGTCTAATTTCACATCCCATACTTCAATGAAATTTTCACTGTATTTACTGAGATCTGCCACTAGCAAGATGATGCCAAAATTTCCTGTATACACTGTGTGTTTGACGTAACCAGTTCTCCCTGAACTCTGAGCCTAGGGGCAGATACAATTCCTACCCCTTACTCCATCTGGGATTTTTATACCATGAACATCAGAAAACTGTAGTCCTGCCAATTTGCTACTGTCACTAAGGACAAGACAATGGCCTTATAATTTTTAATAGGACTGGTTTTTATCATTAGTAAACTACTTTTGTTATGTATTACTTTTAAATTACAAACAGTAGATACTAGGACTTAAAGTAAGGGTATGATTTCCTACTGTTTCCCTCCTGACACTTCAGGTAACTCTGAGCTTAAGCAGCTCTGTTATCTCCACCACTTCTCTCATGCTATCCTGTGAGCGCATTTCATCAGTTAGGTGGAAAAAAACCCCTCTCATTTGATTATTTTTTTCCTAGATGAAAGATTATAATAATCAAAATAGTTGAAAACTACTACATATCCCATGGACAGAATTGTAACACAGGAAAGTAGAAATATGCAGAAATGTTGAGGAATTACATCTTTCAGCCTGAGGCTAAGTTTCATTAACTAACCTCTATCAAACCTTAAATCTTCAGGCCAGATTTTAATAGATATTGCAGCTAATAATCACCAAGGGAACAGTTTAAATTCTGCCCCTACTGAGTTTGCAGTGTATGAGCTAATATTTGGGTAATCAGTAATCCTTTGTGGGTTTTCTTGTTGTTAGTTTGGTAGGTTTTACTATTCAATCCAATTTCAAGGGATTGTGTGCTATCAGTTTCCAAGAAGGTAGCAGGTGCTTTCTGTGGAGGATCTACTATTACGCCATTAAAAACCTTGTATTTTTTTTCGTGATGTAGTAAGGTAACAAGACACAAGAGTCTTACTTTTCTGTGACAACAATTTGTCATTCTTTAAAGTGTGTGCAGTTAAAACAAATATATCTTTTCTTACACATGCATACCTCACAAGGCCCACATTCCCACTCTTTACTAGTATGTTTTTTTGCAGCATACCTTGGATGATGACCTCAGACTTGCAGGGGGAGGTAAAAACCATCATTTATAGGGAGGTTGTTGCAGATATTAGGACAATTTTTAAGCAAGAAAAGGTGAATAAAATTTCCAGTGATTGTTTTCCTCTAGGTTTCCTAAAATTTATTACATACATGAAGTGTAAACATAATAGTGTTCTCGGTTTTCATACAGGGACTCTGAAACACTGTTTTTTAATATATGAAGTTTTATTTTTATATTTGATTAGATATTTTATATAAATGTATTTTTAATTATATACATAAATATTTAACATATTTTTATTTTTGCTAATTGTATGAGAGAGGAGAAAGGAGAATGGCTTCTTGGAAAATATTGAACATTGGCGAACTCTTTCTTAGTGAATCAGAAAAAAAATGCTTCCTGAGTCCTAGCTCATTTCTTTCCTTTTGGAAATATGTGGGACAATTTACTCTCTGAGCAAAAAAAATTTACTCTCTTAGAAAAAAACCCTGAATTTATAAATAAAAGTGTATTTGGACTGGGAATAAATCAAAGCATTTTCATTACACCCTTCTGTTTCTACCACAATTGTGTGGCATAACTCAGTAGGGCAGGTAACTTGAGAGAAACTCCTAACAACTAAATTTATCTCTGGTTCAAGTGCACCCTCTACCAACTACCATTGAGTCTTGGACAGTTTCCCATGTTGCAGACAAATGCCATAACTTCTCCAGATGAATGTATATGTGTTCTGACACAAAATTAATCCTGGATCTACAGGAGTTTTCATTGTTGTCTGATGAAATTTGTGAGAAGACTATAATTTCCCTTATTTAGGAAAGTAAACTGAGAGTTCTTGGTCAGAAAGAAGAGAAAAACTCTATTCGTTCTATAGGAAATAATAACTATTGGAAATTTTCCATGTCTAGGCTAGTTAGGCACCAGAGTAGGCACTATGGTTATTGCAGCCTTGAAGGGGCTGTAAGGACTTGTAAATTTAATTGCTCTGTAACTCTTTAAGGCTGCTGGAATTACAAGTGTAACCAACTGTTATCAGAAAATATTGCAGCCTGATTTAATGTGTTACTATAGAAAAAGAAAAACAAAACAAAAACCAATCAAAAAACCCCCACCACAACAAAACAAACAAAAACAAACAAACAAACCTCAAAACAAAACAAAAAAACACCCACAAAAAAAACCCCACAACACATTTTACTTCCTGCAGTCTGTTTATTTCTAATAAAATGAATGCTTCTTTCCACAAAAATCAAGTAGCCCTGGAACAAAGTCATCAAACAATTTTTGTTTAAGTGCAGAGTGAGATAAATAAATAAAATGTGTGACTAACTAAGAAATCAGTTCCTGTAGTAACATTAACTGCTCGACAACCCTTAAACTTAGGATCCTACAGGATCTGTAAAGATGATGATGATGATGACTATTATTATTGCATTCTTGCGGCACTAAACTATCCTAGACCAAGATAGGAGCTCCACTGTGCTGGTCACATGAAAATATATGTGGTTCTTTAGTACACATACAATTTTCTGAATTGAAGAAAAGATAAAGTGAGTTTGATGAGCAATAGGAGGGCTTCTTAGCTAGCAACATGGACAGCCTTATGAGCATTTATCTAAACTTTTTTTTCCCTCTCTGTCAAGTCATGACTCCCTGTGCTCTCTTCTAACAATGGCTGCAAGGAATCTACTTCTAAATTTTAACTCTGTATTTCTCTCTCATCTGTTTTGCTACTGAAACTTGGTGATTTTTAAAATACAAACAAAAATCCAGACAGCTGTCTTGCAATTATCTTGGAAAAAAGCTTCTTTCCATAGGGTGAGTTCAGGCATCTTTGTGTTCTTGGTAGCTGGTGTGCTGCCCGGCAGGCTGTGGCAGGCTTTGGGTTGCACCACAGCTTTGCCATCCTGGAAATAAAGCTCTAGGTGAAAAAACAACTTGTACAAAATGAACAAACTGAATATCTATCAGGTCTTTTTGAACAGACTAGACTTCTGTGTACTTCTTGCTAAAACAACACCTCCAAAAAACAAACAAACCAAAAAATAAACCAACCAAAAAAACTAACCAAACAACAACAACAACAACAACAACGAAGAGTTCCAGAGCTTAAACAAATATAGACTCAGTCTGTAATCAGATAAAAACTGAAACTCCAGGCCTGTCAGCCTGACCTCAGTGCCTGGCAAGGTTATGGAGCAGATCATCCTGAGTGCAATCACACAGCACCTTCAGGATGGACAAGGGATCAGCCCCAGCCAGCATGGGTTTAGGAGGGTCAGGTCCTGTCTGACCAACCTGATCTCCTTTTATGATCAGGTGACCCACCGTGGTGGATGAGGGGAAGGCTGTGGATGTGTCTATCTAGACTTCAG
>VYXB01005021.1:142123-168529 GCA_013397135.1 Pachyramphus minor | reverse complement strand
AGAACTCTCTCTCCAAGGGCACAGGTCTCTAGCAGGACTCTGCTTCAACTCAGGCCTCTCACGAGGGTCACATCCTCATCAGGCACTCTTCTGTTCTGGGACAAATTGCCTCCATAACTGCTGGGGGGTCTCTGCACCCCAGTTATCTTCTAAAGGTGGCAGGGGTTTTGTAGCTTTCAGTCTTTTCTCCTGCTGGAGGGAGAGGAGGGGGAGAACTCCCCCCCTTGCCTCATCTCTTCTCCGGCTAGAACTGACCTTGGAGTACTTGTCTCAAATCCTGCTCCGCTGTCCACTGGGGCTGGAATCTTTCTTGCAGCATGTTTCAGCCAGGCAGTTTCTTTTCTGCAGTTTGTTTTCCACTGTTACATGTCCCGGCTGGAGAGATTTCAATGCCGTGCCTGTCCCTGGCCCAAGGCCAGGGGAAGAAGGGCCTGGTCCCTCTACCTTGGGGGCCTGCTGCCTCCCTCCTACACGGTTGCTTAATTTCTTCTCTGCAATTCACCTTCTCTTCCACTGTCTTAGCAGAGGCGTTACTAAAACTTTTGATTGGCTTTTTCTCTGGAAACCTAACTGGGCCTGACCATTTCAGCCCAGGGGGGGCTGGTAACCCATGACACATTTGTAGTTAATGCAACATCTTTCGGCACTCGTGTTAAGCATAACCTTGTGTGTATATGCATGGCTTCACAACAGTCTGTGGGGATAAAGGAAAAGCAAATTAATTAGTCTGCAACATGTTTCACTAGTATGCTGCTGAAAGTTCCTCTAGGTGATTGTGTTTTCATGATTTGGATGGTAGAGTTAAAACAACTAAAAATTTATCAAGTCTAACTTAGATGTTCACTTCAGAAATGCAGTGGATTAAAAAACTATTTTCCTTGGATTGTTTGCTACAGTCTCTTTGCCAGAACTTAAAACAAATGGATGGAAACAATCTTTCCAGTGTTCATCATTATCCTTAGGAAAATGAGAACCATTTCAACATTACCAAGTTGCTCAACTGTCTCTGGGAAGAAGGCAGAACACGATTCCCACACGTTCTGGATTAGGAACTGAACACTTACTTTGGGCAGTAGGATTTTATACTGTTGCACAGTAAGCATCTGTCTCTGGTTACCATCCTGCTTTGATGGAAGCGTGAGACAAGGCTGAAAGATTTTTCCAAGCTGTTATTCAGATATTGGTTTTGATAAATTGGTTTTCAGGTCTACAAGCTTAATTTTCCCTCTGTATGCAATAACAGCTATCACACACAAAAAAAATTTATTTTACTTGGACTAGGAATGTCCTAGCAATCCTTCATAATTTGCATGTTTTCAGTATTTTCCCTCTGAAGCTTTTGAGGGAGCTTTTCCATCTGTGAGAAACATCGACATTTTGTGATCTGATTTGAAGCAGGCATTAATTTGAAAATGCCAGTAAAATGGGGTGGCTTCCTGCTAGCTCTGCTGAACACAGAATCATAAAATGGTTTGGGTTGGAAAGGACCTTAAGGAACATTTAGTTTCAACCTGCCTGCCAAGGGGAGGGAGACATTTCCCTAGACCAGTTTTCCTCATCTAACATGGCCTTAAACTATTCCATGTATGAGAAAACCACAACGTCTCTGGGCAACATTTGCAGTGCGTCATCACTCTCACAGTAAAGAATTCTTCCTAATATAATATCTTTAGCATGATGTTTCTTTCTCCGTTCTTTAAACGTGTTTCAATTAGATGCAGTTGTTTGTCAGGCCAGATTTGGAATGAAAACTTATGTGATATGTAAGTAGATTCTTGCTTGTAAAATTCAGACATTGCTACTTGTATTCAATGCAATGAGATGGTTTTAAAAACCGTCCAACAGAAACCCCTAAATACAGAGTCTCTAATTAAATCAGTTTCCTATAGCTCCTAGAAATAAAAACCTGTCCTCTGACTTTGTTCCTCCTCCAATTTATTTTGCTACGTGTGTTGTCAATTTTAGGAATTCTCTAAACACAAAGAATTAGATTTAAAAAGGAGACCTTGTTTATTCTGCACAGGGTGCCAGGTGGAAGTTTTCCGCAAATTAAGCAGACCAAGGAGTAAAAAGCAGGAGAATTTACACGTTGAATTCTACGTAACAACCCCAATATAATACATAGTTACAACCTATTACATCATCGTTTAGCTTGAGCAGCCTGATGTCACTGCACCTGAGGGAGCCTCTTTGAGGGTCTCTGGTGGTCATTTGAGGTGGTGCCCCCTACTCAGCTTTGAGCAAAATTAAGCTCAGGATGCACAGAACCCAAGGCTGAGTGGCAAACAGGATGTGATCTGCAGCTCTGGCTTAAACAATTGCCAAGAAGGACATAAAATACAAAAGCTTTCTGTAAGCATTGAGCAACGCCTGCTCTAACACACCTGATTACACCTTTTTACATTCAAAAGAGCAGTTAAAGGTCAGATGGGACAGTGACATTGAATTCTGCTGAAAGACTCAAAGCTTAAAGATACAAAGAATTCTACTTAAAATACAGAGAATTCTGCTTAAAGACATCACATACATCAATTATTCATTCCTGTTACTCTACATTTTGCAACATGCACTGGTTCTGTTTTAAGAGCAATATCTGCAGTGCACCACGCTCAGATTGTTTTGTGACCATGACACTATATGAGGTTTGTGTTTTATATTAAATTGCAAAGTGGCTGGGTAGTATCACATAACTGTTGCCAAAAATGAAGAGATATTGCTTTACAGGCAGTTGAATGGAAGGCTAATCTGGTGCTCTGACATGGATCTGCTCAGACATTGTCCTCACACTGAACTCCCAATGGAAGGCCAAAAGATTTTTATAATCCAAGAAACATGTTTTTCACTGAAAACACTAGAAATGTCATTCTTTTGAAATAAAGAAAACACAAGCCATCAAATTGGTGCACAATAGAAGTAAAAAGGGTCTGTATAGGACTTACAGTCTACTGCTGTCTTGCCAGCCAAGTGCTGCTGTTCCTGGAACATCTCCCCTCTGAGACAACACATGAGTATGAGAAGGGCCTAGTAGAAGAAAAAGCCCTCTCTTTTGCCCCTGCTCTAGGGAGTTCTGAGCCTGCCTCACTCTTCTTAAAAGAACATATAGATCTAAGGCAAGAGCACAACCAATACTCTCTGTGGTGTGCAAAATGATCACACAGTTTTCTTAGGCTTTCTTTCTAATTTTGGATGTGGACAGGGTCTATGGCTGGAGGTGTTTTTTCCACAGTAGTAGTAAAAAATCAAGCACTTGTTTCTTATGCAGAAAAGCTGCAACTGCTGATTGTTTTTATGTGGAATTCCTTTCATAAAATATGAAGATACATTGCCAGTTTAATTTCTACTGTGGTTGCAGACTGATGCAGATAATAATTAATTAAAATATCTACTTACAGAAAAGATGGAATCATAAAATCCCAGAACGGCTTGGGTTGGAAGGGACCTTAAAGATCATTTAGTTCCAACCCTCCAGCTGTGAACAGGGACACCTTACACTAGACTGGGTTGCTCAAAGCTCCATTCGGCCTGGCCTTAAACACTTCCAGGGATGGGGCATCTGCAACTTCTCTGGGCAATCTGACCCAGTGCCTCACTACCCTCAGAGTAAAGAATTTCTCCCTAAAGTCTTATCTAAACCTACTCTCAGTTTGAAACCATTCCTCCTTTTCCTGTCACTATATGCTCTTTTATAAAGTCCCTCTCCATCTTTCTTGTGGGGTCTCTTCAGGTACTGGAAGGCTGCTTTGTTAAAAAAGAAAAAAGGAAGAGAGGAATTATGATCCAAAAGCAACTGTGCCTCCTGCTCATTACAAAGAGGAAGTATTTCCAAGGCAGCAAAAATGTCACTCAAGGACTCAAGGGTGTAGAAAATTAATGAAGAAAAGTTTTGGCAGAGAGATTTCAATTCTTGCTTTAAACTGCTCAAGTAAGACATCAGTGTACAAAAACCCCAACTGTGAACAAAATTAATGCTTTGCAGCTATGCAAATTTTTATCATGCATAGGAGGATAATAATATGATAAAGTAGTTACTCTGCATTGTAATACTGCCAGTGACTGTTGGATCAAAGACAATGAAAAAATCTGATGATGTGTATCATGTTGTGATAAGAATCTATTAATTATCATACACTTTTGTGTGCCAACATGTTCATAGATTATGCAGCTTGCAGGAGTCACAAAAGGTCTGGAACACTGGTGTATATTCAGGATTTGGTTTCAAATTACTGAATAAGTAGTTGCCCAGAGTGTTACTCTATATTAGGAACTTTTAAAGCAATTTTCACCTAGGCAATACCCTAGCAAACTGGATTTAGAGGTCAGGAATGGCGGGTGCATGGAGTTTTAATCTTTTCTTCCATGCTTGTACAGAACAACCTACCTTAGAGAAAGAGTGCATAGCACATACCTGTTTTTTTCTCCTTCTGTGGTTATGATCAGGAAACCTTCTACAGGGAAAATTCTGCAATGTGGGAAGAGTGAACTGATCTCTTCTAGACATGCAAGCCATGAGAACCTCAAAGAGAAATATTTTTTTCTCTGCTTCTCACTTGCTTCACCTGTAGGCTTTGCCTCACTTCAGAAATATGCAGTGGTCTTTGAGGACTCCTGGAGAAGGATGTGCCTTCTGGAGCAGCTCCATCTTTGAAAATCTGCAGTGAAAACAAACTAGAGCCTCACATGGACAACTTGCTACAGGTTTTGACATGTAACATGATAATTAAACTTATTCCACAATTTTATTAATCCATAAATGTATATGCTTTTCATATGTAAGAGTTACACTACAGTCCTGGATTGAGAAGGTATATAGCAACATACCTTCTGCAACAAGGTCCTCCTCTTTGGGCAGCTGCAGTTTCAAGTGAGCTGGAGGTATAGAGGGACAGTTGTGCCATTAGTATCAACCCCATCATCTTGATTTAGGGATCTGTTAAGTTTCTTTCCTTTGGTAAATTAGGACAGTTGGGGATGTGCATGTAAGATCATGGTCCACTCAGGTTTTTTGAGGTAATGTGTCCTCTGATATCTATTATGTCAGACTTGTCTGGCATCTCCATGTTGAATGCTAATTTCAGATGTGTGAATTTAGTTTTCTTTATTTTTTAATGCTTTTCTAAAGAAGTAAGATTTTATATTCAGCAGTAACTCCAGAAATGTCTGTATCTAGTATTGCTATGAAAGATACAGAGGATGACAAGCCTAAGATTTGAGAAAAGATTGCCAGTAGTAAGCAGTATCCTTCCCTCAGACAACGTATGGATCATTCTTGTAAACTGGGACCAGAACTTGTTCTCAGCAAAGTTCTGCAATTTTCTTTGGAGAAGGACAAAAAAAGAAAAGTGCTAATGAAGATAATTTTGTGATGATAGAAGGGAGAGAGGAGACTCTAAGTGTTTTTTAATCAGATAGATTACCTAAACCATATTTAAAGTATTTGCAACATAAAGCTTTTCTGCAGGACTAGCAGAGAAGAAAGGATGAATACACAGCTTTGTTTTGGGTAGTAGTCCAACTTTCTTACCAGAACTAACTATAGTTGAAATAAACAAAAACTATTTGTTACTTTAAATTAGAAACATCAAAAAGAAAGAAATCTATTGTTCTGAGACATTGATGCCTTTGGCTCAAGGGGTTGTTGCCATCAGCAGACAAAAGCTGAAACACGGCATTGTGCTGCACTGCATGCTGTGCTCCAATAGGCATGTGAACACAATGTTGCTCACATCTGCATCACATGGCATTGGCAAAACACCAGTCCCAAAACACTGGGTATGGAGAACGATCTGTCTTTTTGTGCCTGTAAATGGAATTTAAAATTGTGTCACATGTGCCATTAAATGGAACTTTCAATTATGTTTCTCCCAGAGCAGCTGATGAAAAAAACCCATGGCTGGAACAGTACTGGATTTTTATATTTTTTGAATAAATCTTAATTAAAAGACAAACAATTATGGGTTTGGAGAAGGAATCTTCCCTCCAATAATGTGTCAGGGAGACAAACACAAAGTAGGTTAGAAAACATAGGGGTTTTTATAGTGAAACTGGAGAGGTTAGTGAGAGACAGCAGTACTGACTGTGGTAAGAATGACATGCATTATGTAGATGAGGTCCATAGCACGAAAAGAATGATCTAAGCTGGTGAGCCATTATGTACATTGGACCAAGAACATGCCAAGAACAAGAACTAGCTCAGAGCAGGAGATGAACGCTCAGCTCTCATAGACAGAACAACAAATAATATGGCTAGAAAGGACCTTACATAATACATTCTTAACGTTAACTATCCATACCAGCAAAGACATCTAACCTATATGTAATTGAGGATTATTGCTTTTCTCCTACATGCAGGAGACACAAGGAAACATCTACTAATTTTCTTATTGAAGTGTAGTCCTGAAACTAAATCTATACCCCTATCATCTCTGACTCTCCCAACCATGGTGCAGTTTTTGTTTCCATTTGTTGTTAGTCTCCACTGAAAGCTTTCCACTAATATAATAATTTCTAAAGTGTGGAGCTTAGAGCAGAGTACTTCCATTAATAAGACTTTTATTCATGTGGGTTCCTTAGTCAGTTTGACTACTGATAGTCCTATTAATACTTCAGATGATGCCATATTTAAAAAGCATAAGTTGTAAGAGCCTCTTTCATCTATGGGTAATTTTTTTCCCAGCTCCTTTCCTGCAAAGCTGCTACCTAGATGTTCATCAAGTTGAACTTCTGCAGTTGCTTATTCCCACAGAAAAATAATATTGTGCATAGACTATTTCCTTGACTTGTCAAGGTAATTTTTCATGCTCTCTTTCTGCAGAAGTGCATGAGATCTTTTCCACTTCCAACACACACAAACAGATTAAGTGCATGGTCTACTCAAGAGTTTGGAATCACTCATATGAAAACACATTTGATATATTTTTCAATTTGATAGTGAAACTAAGAACTGACTATGACTTTTCTTATCAGTTCTACATTTGCTTCATGGCAGCTCCCACCTGAACTGCATTTCTGCAATACATTTATGGAAAGGTCAGGAGAGAGAGTCGACACCCTCCCTAAAGTAAGAGATATTGGATGTACTGTATTTTGCCTATCTACAAAGCATTCTAAGACTTTTTTAGCCCTTGAGGGGATTATCTTAAGAGGGCAATGTATTTTCTCTTACTTGTAACTTTTAGGTGAGAGAAACTGGTGTCAGGAATGTCAGAAGGGAATTGGCTAAGAGAACTTACTATATGACATCTTGAAGTCTATTTCATCCCAATTCTCTGTGATAGGAAAACAGTGTTGAAGAATGTTCTTTGGCACTATGCTGGCTTTATATAAGCCTGATGAATACAGCCTACAGACACTTATCACATAAGACTCAATTAGATGTTCTCCAAGAAAGAGCTGGAACAAAGAGATGTATGAGATTGTTGGTGAAAAATATATTTTGGGAAATGGAAAGAGGTTATTCAGGTATGCATCTCATCCTTAAGTAAGGATTGATCCCATAATAAAATCTCAGTAGAGTGTCTGCTTTCATGTTTTCTTGGTGGTTGTATATTTTATGCTTTACCAATATAAATAACTTGTCAGTATGCAGTGGACTCCCTTAGTGCCTGTCTGCTCTGCTATCATTTTCCTGCTTGAAAGCCACCAACAAGTTTCAAGGGCTTGGACACTGAAGTTTTGAAACCAATACACTTTAAAGCAAACTCCATGGAGTTGCAGGAACCACTTGCATGTCCTTGCTTCAGGACCATCTGTCCCTTTGTAGAGCACTGTTGTGACATAACTGCACTAGAAGGAACAATGGGCAGAACAGGAGAATTATGAGCCAGGATTTAAAGACAAGTGCTTCAAGATGCATTGAAAAGAGATGTAGTAGCTGCTTTTATTTGTGGCTGTCAGGGTAAAGAAATACTAGGAAAGGAGTATAGAGGGGATAAAGAGTTTTTGTTTTTCATTTTAACTGCATATGATAACTTGTGTTCTGGCTGTGTGCTGGGGCTGGAGTTTCTCTAGGAGACTTGTCACAGACAGGAGTGTTAAGATATCACTGGTCAAAGAAGCACAGGAAAACTGATTTCTGAATAAATGCAATTATTCACCTTGAGCTTGAATAGGGACAGAAAATGCAAAAAATATAAAAGATATCAGAAAGATAACAAAGTTACCTTTGCTCAATCAAAGACACATAGAGAAGAAGAGAAACTTCACCTCATCAGTGTCTTTCTTAGTGTCTAGCAAAATTTCTCTAGCTAAATCACTTCAATGTAACAACCATCTCCATGCATTGTAAACGTCTGCATTTCTAGCCTTTGTTATGAAGCTTCATTAACCTGTTGCAATTAGTTTCTTCCAAATCACTACATAAATAAAATATCCAGCTGATGCTCCAAACTTTTACATACTTCTCTCTGTTCATCAAGCTTCACTAAGTAAACATTTTCTTTGGCTTTCACATACTTATAGTTATACATATCTGGCTGTAGTAGTGGCACACCAGTGACTAAGACACCAAAACTCTACAGAAAAGAAAACAAGAAACAGACTTTATCAACTTGGTGATGATAATAAAGTTCAACTATTAACAACAGAAAAAAAAAGTGATTTGTACAGCTGATAATATAGTGTATATGTACAGTAAATTTCAGTAATTGTTAATATATATACTCAAGCTGGTATTATTATTTACTGAAAATTTTAAACGCATTTGCTGTAAATGTTTTTTATAAAGAAAACTAACTAACTAACACACAACCTCACAAAATTCTCCACTTGTTCTGGTCCAGTGAATTTTGTTTTCTCTAGAAATTGTGGCCCAGCTATTGTGATTGGAAGACAATGCTGGACTGAAACAGAAGCCTTGGAGAGCAGTGAGACCAGGGCATTTTAGCACTAACAGGGCCAGACAGTCTTGGGCTTGCTTCTTTCTGCTGCTCACCTTGAGACCATAAGTACAAGAAACAATGTTGTAGGACATATCTGAACTCACCTAGGTCAAAGTAATGTGCTCCCAACAATTTTGCTTATCTGATTTCTATCTATCACATTAACAGATTTACAACTCTCACAAATCACGTAAAGGGGAAAAAAAAGCAGTTAGAAGAATGAATATAGCCAAATACACATAAATATTTAAAATTCAGTCCTGGGGATATTCCATGAACAAAGACAGATCATAGCTGCTGTTAGCCATCTCGTCTGAGTCCAATAAACACATTTTTACAAAACACTAAAGCTTTTGTTAATGAATCACAAATAAGAGACCTCAAATGGACCATGGATATTTTGTGTTTTCTTTTTTATTACGGACCAGTCACATGGGAAATGCAGGAAGACTAAATCACTAGAGCAATATGGGCCTGTCAAAGAATGGTAACTCAAGGGAGCTCAAGATTGCAGCTGTACTTTGTTGCAGTGTTGATACACAGGATATACAGACACACAAAATGATAGGGATTTTTATACCCCCTCTTCTCCTTGTCCTTGATATTTTGCCATCAACAAAATATAAGCATTTCCAACCACTGACTTTTATCTGGGAGGCCTCCAGGGATCTGTTCAGTGCTAATCTACAGGCCCTAACCCACACTTTAGCTTTTGCTTCTACAGGTTTCCTATATTAGAAAACATTAGTCTTGTCTTTTCTGAGTGTTCAATACACAATCACAGAATATTCCGAGTTTGAAGGGACCCACAAAGATCAACAAGTCCAGCTCTTAAGTGAATGGCCCATACAGGGATCAAACTCACAATCTCGTGTAATTAGCACTATGCTCTAACCAAGTGGACTAATCTCAGGGTCACTTAGATACAGAAATTAGATATTACCACATCAGCCTCTTTGAGGCAGAGGCCTGGTAGGCTTTCATACAACACAGATTGTGCAAATTCTACAGATCTGGAGTTTTGAAATATAACAACAGACATTGCTTTCTTCAACGCACAGCTGGAAGAGAAGTTGGACGTGATGCTCTGGACAGTATAGGACAAGTACCAGAGTCTTGGATAGCAGGAATCCCTGTCTCACTGAATCCTGCATAGGCTGTATAGTCATGCTCCTTATCTTATTCTTTCTCAAAGACTTTATTCCATTCTTTGGCAGGAGAGAAATACAGACAGAAAAAATATTAGTTTGGGAAGGTTTCCAAACTGTAGGAGATGAATTTCTAATCCCAAGATTATGATGTAGGAGGGAAGATGCTGTTCCTGTTTCTGGCTAGCTTTGGTACTGGCATGTGTTCAGGACAGGTTTCAGGCTCTGAACTGGAGAGTGATGCTCACCTTTGCTTACTAACCTGGGGAGCAGGACATGTATAATGTATATTCTTTACACTTGTGTTTACCTACTAGCTAGTTCTTCTGGATTCTGTTTGGAAAACAGGATCTGCACAGGGAGCCTAAATGCTTAAGGCTGGTTCCCTTACCTGAAAGTTATGTTTTTGCAATGTTTAGAACTGTGACACCAGAGTGGCATCATGGTGTAGTATGCTAAATGTAACAGACAGGGCAGAGTAGCAGGTGCCACACTACATAGAGGTTTGATTCAGGATATATTGAAATTAGTAACTTTTACTTACTCTCATAAGCATACGATCCTACAGAATATTTGATTTTCGGCTGACGAATTAGGCTGACACACTTCAGAGAACTAAAAAGTTGGCTCGAACACAACTCTGATAGGAATACTATAGAGGGATTGATATTTCTCCTTGCATCTGCTGCAATTACATATGGCAGTTAGTAAGCCCAAGACTTCTGCAAGCCTGCAATGACTTTGGAACCACTGCTTTTGGTGATTTCATACATTTTCAAGGCACTTGGAGACTGGATTCTCAGCGCCTTCTGAAGCTCAAGAGTCTTTTTAAAGTGGCAAGTATATGTGTCAGGAATTAAGACAGCCAAGTTTTAAAGCCATTTCTAAAAAAAAAAAAAATAAAAATACTAACTGCTTTAAAAGATACAGAAAAATTAGGTTCTTTAGCAGGGCACTTAGCATACTGATGAATTAAGAAATGAACAAAAAGTATGTATATACATATGATGGTATAAAAACTCCCACCATACTCTGCTATCCAGATCTCAGTTCAATTTATGAAGAAGAGATTTAGAAGAATTATTAAGTTCTCTGATGCCTCAGTAGTTTTCAATTACTCTCTCCCAACTTAAAATCAAAGCTTTTGTAACTCATCCGCAAAGTACAAATATTTTGGGCAGCAGTTTTGAAATAGAAAGATGTCTTTTTCACAACACTGCATGCTGTAAAAGCTGCAATAAATCTAAAATAGATTTTTTTTCCTCATTGGCTTAGCCACGTAAGGGAGTACAATAAAACAAAGGGAGCACATGTCCTATATATTACAGATTGATATAAATAGTGCAGCTACAAATACTGAAGTTCAGTTTCTAGAGTTCCCCTTTATTATTCTTATATTTCCAAGGCTATAAGGTAAGCACAACTATTTTTATGTAGATTGCTAATGCTACTCGTGTTACATGAAAGAGAATTCAAAGGAGAAATTAATATACAAAGAGGATTTGACTTGTCTTTCATTAGCTAAGTATCTCCACTACAGAGGTGTTTCTCATTTTATAAGATCAGCATTTCTCAACACTGTTCCTTTTTTCGTCTTTTTCAATAATCCTTCTACATCTTCTCCTTTCATATAACTGAAATCAATATTGTCAGCTAAAACTGTTTCCTAAATTCAGTTCAATGAAGAACAGAGATAGAGTGAAATGGAATGGTAATTAAACCCTAAAATCTGAATTTTTTTTCTCCTCATGACAAAAGAATGTTAGGCACCTTTTGTAAGCTGAAGAAAAATGTTGCATGAAAATTATTGACCAGCTGTCAACTAAGAAGTGACTCAAGGACCCTACTCCCTCCACCTCCACTGCATTTTTTAATTAAGGCACTCTGTAATTGCATATAGTTCTTTATAAAACTCAAGCTACTATAGGCACACAGGGTGGCAGGAAAAGGAATTAAAATTACACTGCACTAAAGAGGAGGAAAAACTTTTCTGTCTATCATGTTTGATGAAACTATCAGTTTTGATAAAAACCTATTTATTTTTCATTTTGAAATCTAATTGCTCTGATTATCCAGCTCACTCAGTCATGTGAATATCCAGCCTCTAAAGTCAGAGCAAAAAAAGCTTTTTAAGTATATAGTTCTCCAGATGTTTTTCTGGGGGAGTATCTTCTTTTCCCACTGACAGGTCAACTAGGCATCTAGCAGGGGTATTCCTGCCACATGCCTCACACCCTCACAACAGGCAAAATGAAAATGTGTTGTATTTCATTGCAAAGGTCGTTCATTTTCAGCTACCCTTTTCCTTTGTTTTATTTATTACAGTAGGGCCTTGACTGAATGGCAGTAAGATTGTCAGGGGTGCTATGCATCCTCTTGGTACTTACAAATATAATCTGAAAGTGTATATGCAGAGAGGAAAAAAAATAAACCACTGTAATAATTGTTGGTTTTGAAATGTTTTGATGACATTGCTAGCTATTTTGCCTCAGTAAATGATTTAGTAAATTTTACTTCTATGCTCTTGCCATAAAATAGTCTATTTTAATGCTTGAGAAAAATTCATGTCTGACTAAAACCAAGTAATGATTATTTACTGAAAAAACAACTTTATTTCAGGGTCTTGTACACTTCTGTATTCTGAAACTCCAAGTGTACTAAATGGTTTTCCCTTGCTAACACCATTGTATTGACTTCAAGGAAATCCATTGAATTTTTAGATAGGACCCCTCCTGAAAGGGAAGAAAATATCTGATTCTTTCCCAAAATCATATAAATCCAAGTGGGCATTAATTCTATCTTTTATTATAGTTCTAACTCAGTTTTGCAGTCCTAATGTCCGGTTTACTGGTCTGTGGCGTCACTTATCTTCCCAGGAACCTTTGTACCATATAGGCCATTTGCCAGCAGTCTGACACTGATGTAGTCTTAAGCAATAGGTTATGTATTCTGCAGTTAGTAATTGAGCTATTTCATCTTGAAATGCATATATCAATATTGGTGGATGTTCCCTCCTTTATTTGTTTTCCCCATATCCTCTTTTACTGGAAAATCAATATAGAAAATGTATGCAAATTGTCCATCTGGATCTCTTCTTTATGAGGGACTTGGTGAAAGATGTAAGATCAGGACTCAAGGCTTTGAGGTCTTCCATCACATCTGCTACTTGATTATAAAGATGCTTTCCCTTTCACTAGCCAAATTCTCAAGTCACTTGGATTTGGGGATGCCCAGGACTAAAATTTTACATGTAATAATCAGCAAAGCACCCAGCTCATATCTATGTCTGCCCAGAACTGATCTTAAGTATTTTTTCTACCTCTCTCTCACCATCATGGCAAAGTCCACTGGACATTTTTGCAACTTGTTATGCATTTTCTCTCCTTCCCTCACTGCTCTTTTCAAAACAGAAGTGTTGCTAACTGTTTCCACAAATTCACTTATTAAATAATCTTAAGAGCTAGAAGGGTCCCCTAGCCTGTGATAGACCGTGCTACAGATCTGCATGATAAAATTTTAAATCCCACAGAGCAGGACTCTAATTGCTAGAATATAGGGTAAGGTTTTTTCAATTACTCTTTCTGTCGAACAGAATAATTAAATAGCCACTGCAAAGCTCTGCAGACTAATGGTTGAGGAAGTCATCTGGGACTTGGAAATCTGGATTCCAGACCCTCTATTAATGAGTGTTTAAAGTTCATTGTATGAAGACTTTTATTTCAGAAAACCCTCTAGATTAGTGGCTCAAGCACTGAGCTAAGAGATGCACATTAAAGCTCATCACGCAGAGGAAGATATTGATCCTATTTGTTCCGCAACTTGGCATGGGCTGAGCAGATGAAACATGGCACAGGCATCACTGCATCCTCTTTATTCTTTTTGCTCCTCCTCTCCATTTTTGCAGGGAGTGGTGATGAATACTGTTCCCCAGGAAAAAATTTGGATCTAGGATCTATCCTGTGCACTGTATGGTAGCATCTTACTTTCATGAAGTGCCATTGCCCCTCACATGGCAGTCTGCTGGCTATATCAGGTTCACACTGCTTCTCAATTTCACAGCTAAGACAACTAACTCTTCCAGTGCATTAGGTAAAGTTTCAAGTCGCTACTGGCAGGTAAAGGTTCTGGATTATATTGGTGGCTAGATGCCTAAGAGCTGTTATAGTGCTGAGAAATACAGCACTTACAACTACTGCTGATGTATGGCACAGCTTCTGAGCCTCTAGTTCATGCCACAGAGGTTGAGATGCTCTGTGGTATCAGAGTGGTGGGTATTCAGTAGTGAACAGTTTCACTGGTTAACAATTTAAAGTATATATCATTTATGTTCTAGTGCAATAGAGTTCATAATTTTTATGAAATTGTTGTAAAGATATAATCAGGTGAGAGACAACGTACACCACAATCAAGAAATCCATCTACTAGGAAATTTTCTGAAAGCAGGAACTTACAATATGCAAGCTGCTCAGAAGCTACTCTAAACAGGCAAATCTTGAAAGGAGAAGGGTGATGTAGGATACAGAATAATTACCTAGCTTAAGTGAGCACCTTTTCAAATTAATTTGTAAAATTAAGAAAATAAAGTTACAAAGATATGATTGTAAACTAATCCTAATATGGATTATCTTCTAATAGTTTCTTCTTTTGCCAATGGTATTGTGTGGTTCACTGATCCTTTAAAATTACTCAAGTATCAGGGTTATTATTACATCTTCATCCCAGTTTGGTCATGCACTTAGTGAGACATGCAATTTAGTGGCCAAAAATCACCCCTTAAAAACTTCACTCTTGAGATACTCAGAGAATGCAGAGATTCAGAAAAAAATAAGAAAATGCAAGAGGATGTTTTAACAGAAGGTATAAAAATGCTGATAACCCGTTGACTAAGGAAATAATTTTACTTAGATTATTGTAAAAAGTGAATATTTACATCCATGACGGGCTTGAAAATAGTATTGCAATAAATGTTATTTTTACATGCAGGAGCTGTGAGGAAAAAATGCAAGCAGCCAGTTAATGTTTCTGCATAATTATTAACTGCTTATTTAGAGTTAAATACCTGTTATTGATATACCTCTTCGAATACATCAGTGATCTCCTTCTTTCATATTCTTTTAGTTAGTCAAAATGAAAAGGATTCTCTTCAGTGAAATAGACATAAAGGGATTACTTTAGCAAAGCAAATTTCTAGAATTATACAAAAAATTGTTATCAAGTAGCTCTATTCTTGGAGATTCCTCGAAGGCTATATTGCCAGGCAACTATGCAAAGCTAAATTAAGGATTTGCTTTCTGTAAGTAGACATAGTATTATGCTTTGAATCTCCTTGCTTATTTCATTCATGAACATGTTTATGCAATAAATGTATTTATGCATTCTCTTTACATAGAAATATAAGAGTACTACAGCAGCTGGACAAACTCAGTATTATTAGGCAGTTCTTCAAATTTGTCCTTCAAAGTTCTTCTCATGTAACATGTCTCGCTTGTGTCCCCTATCATATTGTTACTGAGAAAGTATTCTCTGGTTTTCCAGTGCATCTGATTTTATAATTAAATGCCTGTTTTCATGTATTTCCCTTCTTCCTGAATTAGCATAATTGCAGTAATCTACTAATAATGTATCTTGTTTATATTGTTTTAGAAAAAGAAATGCTCTTTACACACAGAGGAATCACCTGAGTTTGCTTGAAAAGGCACTGTGACACTATTTTCCTTAAGCCTGGAATACTTGCACCTCTCTTCAGCTTAGTATTGAAAAATAAAAGCTTGTACCAGAATTAACATGCTAGCATAACAGTAATTGACTTAGTTTTCAGAATTGCTAAGCACCTGTTCTAATTGTCAGTTTGGCAAAGTATATCAGCCAAACAGTTCCAAAAGATCTGTCACACCACCTCCAAGCGTTTGACATAACTTGCTGGGTGCCTGAGTCATACTCTCCACAGGTGTAGAAGGAAAAAAATGTCTCCTTGACTGCACTGCTCTGTGATAAGTACATTTAGAAAAACTTGATCATTCATAAGCCTCCTGAAGAGTAAAGTGGGTTAATCTTGCTCACGGTATTTGCACATGCCTTAACAGGATAAAGGATGTTATCATTACTAATAAGTAGAGTTCTTTGCTTGGACTTTACAGATAAACTTGACAGCAAATGATATAAAAACTAGGAACCTTAGGAAACTACTGCTTTAATGTAACAATAAATGAACAATTTTTAATCTTCTTTTACAAAGCCACCTGAGGTAGGAATATTACACATCGCTGCAGGTTGCTCAGTGAACAGTTTCAGAACAATGCCACAAATAAAATGCATACAAAAGTAATAGGATGAATAATAACAAGAATAACCTAGTAGGTTTGAAGACACTGCAGTAGCCTTCTTCCCTCAAATCCTGTGCTGGACATTCCCTTTCAAGAAGGGTGCTTCAGTTCTAAAGGCAGCTAAGAAAGGGATAATTTCCATTGGCCAAACATAGAAAACACTTGTGAAAAAAAGAAAAAACTACATGCACTTCTTATCTCAGTTTTTTTGAGTCTTCTCTTGTAAAACACAATAGAATAGTCTTTTTTTAAATACCAAAATACAATAGGAACAAAAGAAACAGGACCTCTGTCTTTCTCTTACCAGAAAAGTTAGCAGCAAGTAAATGAAGTACTATACATGGGATTATTCAAAATTTATAACAGGATTCTTTCTTTTCTAAAATACGAACCTTTGCAAATGACTGTCTGAGTAAGTCTGAGCTCTAAATAAGAGAGATTAGAAGGCAGATGGGGTATTGAAGGGAAACAAGGCCCCTAGCAAAATTTTAGCAGACCCTTAATAAAATTATTAACAGGCCTTGCTTTTAGTTAGCCTCACTTTTAGCTTCACTTTTAGCTGAAGATGATACCATGTATCACAAGAATGCTTACACACCTAGATAAAGGCACATAAAGTAAGTTACACCCAGAGATAAGGGGGAAAAGGCAGGTTTTGGTCCAAGAGCTTGCAAAATACAAGTTAGAGTCAGCAAGAATCGAGAAAGTTGGCACCAGAATGAAGAAAGGTGAAAAGTTCAGAAATGAGTCGGGGTCTGTTACTCCTCTTCCTCCGATGAAGAAGACAGGAAGTACCCTTGAAAATCTCCCCAAAATGAAGACTCCGCCCTGGACTCCGCCTTAACTCCACCTGTTATGAATATTATAACTAGATGTTGCAATTTTATGAATATGTATGAAAAATGTTGTAATCACACACAGAAATTGTATATATATTCTTTGATTTGTGCCAAGAACTTTGAAGCTCTTTTTCCAGGACCACCTGGGGGGCTTCCCAACGCGTTGTCAATAAATAAATACCTCCTGTTTAAAGGCATAAAACTCTGTCTCTAAACAGTTTTATTGTGCCTTTTGGGGCAAATTCGGCATCAGTATCAATTTAGATTTATAACTAGTGTTTCACATAAGAGACCTTGGAATAGAGATCTAACCTATTATGTCATAGCCATCACTGCCAAAACTACTACAGGGCACAGCTGAGACCACAAAAGCTCTGCTCACCCTGTCAGCCTGCTGGAAAGGGGCTCCTACCAGCAGCAGAGCTATGCTGGTCCCTGGTTGGACTGATACAGCCACAGTTATCAGCCTTCTGTTATCATTTAAAGTCAGAGTGAATGCATTCCCTAGTTTCCTACCCTTGTAAACACTTGCAAGGGGGAGGGATTATCTCTGTATCTATTGCCAAGTCCTGAGCACTCTCCATATATGAAATCTCCTATTACCTCCCATCAGGGGTGGGAAACTTGCCTAAAATTGGAGCCCAGGCAGTGTCTTCTCCCCACACATTACAAGGAGGGGAAGTCCTGGTGCTTACAGGTTATTTGCCTTCTGTATCTGAGCATGAGATGAAGGACATGTCAGACATCTCCTCCATGTGCTGAGGACCTAGATCAAGTCTGTAAAAATTACAAGGTCTTCTCACTAGTAGGACTGTTCTTAAAACAGTAAGTACCTTTTATCAGCAAGACAGTTTTTGTTGTTCAGGACTTAGGCCAAAATGGTATTTGTATTCTACATGGAGAAAATCTGTTGCCAGAATTTATCACTGGCATTTAATTACTGCCACACATGAAATATAGACAATTTCTTTTGTATGCATATTGTATTTCTGGCCAAAACATCACGTCTTCTTGTAATTACACTTTTCAATCTCTGTGTCCCAGATACTTTGGGTTTTTTTTAAACATCTGCTGTCACATCTGTTTTGGAATTGCAGCCTTTTTTTATCTGTCATTACCATTCTTTCCACCTTTCTACCATAGTTCCAGTACTTCTTCACAGTGACTGCTGTCTTGTTTCCATTTCTAGCTCTGCTGCCATGAGTTGCTTTTATATTACAGATGAGAGACCAATAAGCAATACTGATCCACTTCAGTGGCTTTTAGCTGCTTATAAACAAATTTTTTATGAGCATACTAGTGGGCATTTTCATGTGAGGTCACACTTTGCCTCTCACAAAAGTGACACTTCTCTCCAGTGTTTTAGCACCTAACTTCCCAGCCTGCTTGCAGCCCTGATGTCACATAAGTACACACATAGGTGCAAACATACTGGCTGAGTTTGTGCCTACCATCCAGCAGCCACCTTTCTGCAAATGTAAATCAAACTTCATTAGAAAATGACACTATAATTACATGTCTTTTCATTCATGCTTCCAGTACTTGATGTAGATTTATCATCCTCACCTAGAATCTGCAATTACGTCTTCCTCTGTCTCCTAGGACAGTTTTCAAGAGTAAACATTTGGACTATGTCTACAAAATATACGTTTACACCTGCAAAGAGATACTTTTGTAGAAAGACATGAGCAAACATTCGCTGGCATACACATCTGATCTGTGCAAATACTTGCCTGTAGAAATGACAGCATTACACTCAAAACAATTGAACAAGGTTACAGGCGGTAAAACTGTGAATAATTTATTTTTTAACAGAGTAATTAGGTAATTTACGTTCATATCAAAACAGATTTAGGAATTCTTTTTTATCTCTGATGAAACCAGAAACTGTCAATACCATGTCATTACATTAAAAAAAAAAAAAAAAAGTGGTTTAGTTTTTGCAATAAAGGGAAAATACATAAACACAAAATTTCATAGTAGGTGACATTATTCTCTCCCTTATTCAGTAATGGTATTGCTAGACTAAGTCACCCAGCACGTTGCAAACTTTCAATCCTCTGGATCTGTCTGGGAGATCCAGTTCCACAGGACAGCACAAAGTGTTTTGAGCTGAGACATTCTTTTGGTATTTTTCTGCACTGGATACATAGCTATTCACCAGTGCAGGAGCAGAAAGGATGGTGTTCCCCTTCAAGGTTTGGCTGTCAGACTTCAAGGGCATAAATGCATTCTGAGATTTTTTTGTTGTTTTGTTTAACATTAAATATCTCAGAAGGAGATATGAAAAACCCTCATGCATAGAAGGGAACATGAAAGGGGTGTGAAATGGGAGCACTGATTAATAGTTGATTGTTTGAGAAAGCAGAAATGGGCTTTATTGATTTATTTTCATGAACAAGCATAGCCAAACCTTTTATAATGTGCCATTTTTTTTCATTAATGCTACATTTCACATATTATAAATAAAGCTGTGGATATTTGCATCAAAAATAAAGTCTTTTTCCTTTTTCTGTTATGCAAAACATGCTCATAAAGCATAAATAATAAAATTCTTGGTGAAGTTGAAAAATAAATTGCCAAAGCTGTTGTTGCTTTCCAGAGTTAGTAAAGATCACATGCAGATACTTAAGAACATTTTAAACTAGCAGCTGTGTAGCAGCTTCACCTCTTGGAATGACAGTCCTATCAATTATGTAGCATGTGCATGGGAAGGGCAGCAGGACAAAAACTTATACAAACTGACAGATGTACGTAAGCTGAATGACAAGTGAGTATGATGGCACTGGCTTGTAGTGAAATCTCCTTTTCTTACATATATGATGAGAGATGAAATGCTGAATTTAATATGCAAGACTAACAGCGACTACAGACTGGGGTATTGTAAAGTATAAGCAATTCTTGAGTGTCAGAATAAACTTAGAGATTGTCAGATATTTCTAGCAAAATACTATATGAGCCTCAAGACTTAAGGGCATTTCTGAAAGCAGCTTTAGGATCTGTGGTTCAAAGTGTGTGCTCCCCTGAGCATTCAAATGCTGTTACTGCATTGACACAGATGTAGAAGTCTGATCAAGAGTCTATAGATGGCTAACTGGCTCCTGTGGCTTCTCCAAAGGGGACAGCACTAGATTTTGCAGGGGTTTAGTGAGTCAGGGTAAAAAAAACAAAGTCCATATATTTCCCATTTTTGCATCAGACTACTTTAATGTAGAATATATTTTGAATGTGTGACGATGTGGAAAATAATTTTTTTTACAGTAGTTTTTCTGTTGAGAAATGGTCTGGTTATCCTGTTTAAAGCAGTATACAGTGTTATACATATTTTAGATGTCACTTTGTTAAAGCAAAAGCTACTAACATCATACACTGGGTTGCAGAGATGTCTTTTATCCATCTGGAAGGAATGAATTTTAACTATATAGAAAAGTTTCTGAATAGGGTAAGACTTTATGGGCTATGTGGAAAGTCTTAAGCCATTTCTCCTTAAATAGTTTTGATAATTAAAACTGCCTAGTCTTTTCCTCAAATACACAGCTACCTTTTGGTTGAGTAGTATGGAAATATAAAGGATGAAGTAGACAAGAATTATAATTCAGAGCATGAAAATTCTATGAAACTTTCCAGCACTTCCTGGAATATCACTTTAAATAGTTGTTTAGTTTCTGACTTGCAAACTGAAGCACAGGTTGCCTGAGTAACTCCTACTTTGACAAATTCTTCCCTGTCTTCTACCACCTGACCCAGAGGTGATATTAGGTAACATAAGTGTCCCGTTTCCTCTGCAAGGGAAGGGGAAGAAGAAGGGGTAATGTAAAGGGAAGAGGAGAAAAGAAGATACTGCAGACAGGCCTAGCTAGAGAGGAAAGAGTGAGATGATCTGTCAGTGCCTTCCCCATCCTCTTCCCAAACTTGTTTCTTCAATCAGTCAATCTCATAAACTAGAAAAATAACCACACAAATACAATTCAGTGTATACTGAGTAGGAAGTGGGACAGCAAGTAACATAAAACTGAACATTGTCTTTTTATATTTTCCCTGCTTCCATTTGTTCTGCAAGTGCACAAACTTTCCAGACTTATTAGAGGTGATTTCTGCAAGCAGGACCACAACATACATTGACGTTTGTGTGCATTATGAACGCATCCAAAAAGCGTTAGGTGTGATGATGACAGCAACAAAGGAACAAACAGACTTCTGTGACAAGAGATTTGAATGTGCTGTGGAAATTGTAGAGTCCTTCAGGGCATCAGGACTGCAGAAACAAACAAAAAACCTCCCAGTAAACAAATCAAAGAAGAAACCTTACATTTTATACATTTCCAATTGGGAGGGCTGCTGACTAGAAAAATCTACAAAGCATTTAAGATTTGAAAGCATGATACACACCAAATACTTGTCAACTGATAAAAGCAAAGTCTATCTTTCCCATTTTTCCTAGTAAGGATCTTGTTATTAAGAATAATCAAGAATGAATTTTCCAAATACAACAATGGCACTGCAAATCTATAGTAACTCTGTTCTCATGATAAAATGACAGCACTGATGATAAAGTACCAATGAAAGAAACCCTTATTTTTTAAAACATGGGTAAATGAAATTTAATTATTTAGAATCAATTGCTACATAAATCACAAACTACATATTTTATGGAAAGAAAAGGCAGTGCTAACATCTTCCATTTGTGCACTACCAACCTTGCAAAGTGTGCAAAGTAATCTTTTTTTTCGGTGTAAGCACTGTCTCATTGGATGCAGCAAGTTGAAGTTCTTCAAATACTGCATTCTGCAAAGTTAAAAGTAAATTCTCGCTCTTGATAATCCCACACACACTTAAAGTCACTCTGTGCTCTTATGTAGGCTGAAACAGAAAAAACTGCACAATGTTAGCATGTCAGTAATTGTACTGAGTTAAAGTTCTGTTACAAAACAGAACCAGTTTGTGAGAATAATAAAAAGCAGTCTGATTAAACATAATGTCAGGTGTGGAGCACCTGTATCAGTTGGGCAGAATAGTATCAATACTGATGCAATTAGTTAGCTAAGAAATTCTTTGTAGATGGCAGTATCTCTTGATAATGACAAAAAAACAAAGGGAAAAAAGGAAGTATTAGGTTTGTGTGACCTCCAAATACTATAAAAATATCCAGAAAAGATGAAAAAGTGAATTAAGTGAAGAAATACTTTTACCAGGTATTTTGTGGACTGCATTCAGTATTTTCAACATGTATAATAAAAAAAATAATTTTCAGGAAATAAAACCCCAAAACCCCCCAAAACCCTCTCATTCCTTAATGCCCCTTGATTGGAGGAAATGCATGCAGCAATTCTAGATATTTCTGAAGCTGCACCCCTATGAATGAAGAGATCCTCACTTTTGAAAACTTTGGTTACTGTTTTAGAGCTGTTGTCAATCCAGTGTCCTTATGTTTCATATCCTACACATCCTAGATAGCAGACAAAGGTTTTGCATTGGAGTGAACTTGCATCTTCATAGGTGATATTTCTGGGAAAGCAGAAGAAAGTGCAGATTAGTCAAACTGTATAAAATCAAAAGTAGAAACAGTAAAGCATGCATCCTCCTGACATGTACCTGTACCATCTGCATGGGGTCATGGTATTTATTCTCCTTCTTCCACTACTGTGGAACATTATCAAAAGGTCTTTGAAATGAGCACAGATTCAGCAGGGGCAGGATTCCAGTTAGGGTATATAATAACACGACACCAGAAATTGCTGGGCTGAATATCAGAGGCATCTGGTGTGTAAAAGCCCTGTCAGATGGTACGGAAAAGGTAGTTTACACATGTAGCTCATATGGTTAGTTTCCATCCCCAGCCTCTTGGCAGCTGTACTGCAGTCATTTGTTGCGGTCTCACTATGCGTTTTTATTGCTGCATGGAAACCTTTGAATGATCTTATGTTACCCTATAGTTGCTGGTGTTACCTCTGCTTTTATTAATGTGACTCTGCTTTAACTGAATGGCATCTTTCTGTGTATACACTGAACTGTGTACCCAATAGCTTTTTCTTGAACAGGACAAAGCTTTTTCCTTTAATGTTATCTAAAAACTCCTAGGTCTTGTGCAGAATATGTTTTGAGAATGGAATTTCCTTGGCATTTTTTCCCTATTCCTTTTTTTTCTATCTTTCTATATTTTTTTACTTTTTTATGAGTGCAGAATTCTCAGTTATTTTAACAGGAGTCTGGAATTAGTAGAGGCAATAGGGTAACAGCAAAAGTAGCTTTCTAATACCTTTCATTGTAGCCTGTAGGTCCTGTATCTCCATTACATGTTGCTATGTGAGCTTTTTAAATGACTAGCCAATAGCTCTCACTTTAAATATTTCATTTTTCTTGCGCCTGTTGTGTTTCCTGTCCTGTTGTTGGTACACTTTGCTCAATACTGCTCAACAGTATTTATCTTGTTCTTGCAGATAAGAGTTTAGATAAAAAAAAAAAATCTGTTTTTCAAATATCTCCAATGAGCATAAGTATCAAGTGAGATCTGCAGTAACCATCTCTCTCTTACTTTATATTAAAGTGTGGGTGCACATGTGTAGACACACAAACACTTACGTGTAAAACCAACCTTTTTGGCAAAGCAGAAGCAGGACCTATAACAATCAGTAAGAGCAGCTCCATGCAATGGAAACAAAAGCAAAGCTCCCAACCTCAATCAGATAATGTTTCTTCCATGGGGGTTCACTGTTACCAGTTTAGCAGTTCTCGGCTGCCACGCTAATTAACATGTGGTACAAAAGAATGTAACAATTCAATTCACATGAAGAATAGATTTTATTTCTGAAAACAAACACACTCATTTTTGAAAGGGAACTTCAAAATTTACATGGGAAGATGCTAGAAGAAACATCATTTTTCTATTCTGTCCAATTCTATTCTCAGTGTCACAGAGAGGAAGGTTTACCTCTTTAGCTCTGAAAATGCAGACTCTCAGCAATTCTTAATTTATACTTTGAAATTGTGATGAGACATCCCAGGTTGCACAATGGAACTAAAGTAAAATCCTAGCTGATCAATTTGATAACAAGCTATGTGATGAGTATGACCTCTTGTGTTAAACATGGGAATATTCATTTGATTATTCACAGAATGAAACAACCAAGAAAGTAGATTAAATATCTAAAAGCTAGTAACAGCAATGTCCTTGCATTTCTACAAATAAACAGGGTAGCAGCAGTAGAGGTATTAAAATTGGAACTTGTGACTTCTACATATGAATGAGAAAAATAAATACAATTATTTCCTCATATAGAACTAAGCTATCTGATATCTTAGTGTACCGATACTTTACAAAGATATTTTTTTCCTTCTTCACAATTCTAATTTAAGATTGCATGATCAGTATAGATGAAGTTACAGGACAGAGCCTTGGTGACTTCTACATAAAACATGGAGATCTACAAATTTCTTAAAAAGCTTTCCACAGTAAACTAGGTCATGAGGACTTTATCTTCTTGTAAAGAGAAAGCTTAAAGGAAAGTATCTTTACGGAAACATTAATGACACAGTATGAGTAGAAAAGGAAAAATGAAACTTAGGCCTATCTAATCTTTAACTAGTTCACAAAACTCATATTTTGAAAGCATGCTTCAGCATAGCTTTTATGTACAGAGTGATAAAAGCCTGGGTTCCCTGAGATTTTAATTTTCTAAGATCCACGCACTTCATGTGTATTTGAAAACACAGGCAAAACATAACCAATGAAATGGAATAACAGTACTTTTTCACAGGAATAACTGTGTTTTTTCAAACAAACAATGCAGTATCTGTAGGGCTATCAAAGAGCATGGTCATTCTTAAAAATAAAAGCACCTTTTTTGCTTGGTCATTGGTGCTCAGGGGAACTGAGTACAATCATGAGCATTCAAATTTACTTTAGTGTAATTTCAAAATGGAAGTGTTTTATCATTCATGCAATAGTATGTAGATTTTTATTCAAAACTTTGTTATTAGAAAAATTTTGATTTATCACAAGGCATTATGATGTTGTGATGTTGTCACATCAGTGAGTGTGGTGTGATTGTGTAGATGCTATGTGCGCTTGCCTTAAAAGGTACACCTTGATTAGGAATTAAGTCACTTAAGTTTCATAATACAGCATAGATAAAAACTTTGTTAATGGCAGTGCCTTACTCATATTTCTAAACTACAAGTCACTCAAGGGTTTCAAAGAAAATTGAATTTCATGGTAGCCATAGAAATCAGAAGGATCTTAGAAAAGCTTAGTGGACTTAATCTTGAACATTACTGAGAAGTTAAAGACGTAAGGAAACCTTCCATGCTATCAAATTTTTGCAAAGATAGTTCTGCCCAACTGTGTGTGTGTGAAAACAAACAAAACCACCACCACCAACAACAAAACAAACAACAAAACAAACACACACACACAACGGCCACCCTGTTATAATCTCACCTAGGTGACAGAAATGGCACAACTGTAACAAGGTAAATCGCTTACCATTTTCCTCATTCTTCCCTTAAATAAATGCAGGAAAGAGACATTACATTACCTGGTGCAGACATTGCTCTGACAAAGGGAGCTGCAAGAATGGATTATTCAGTGAAAGTCTAGGAGGATAAGGAAGGGGAAGAGGCAAAATGGACTGCACCGGCACTGCACGCCCGGGAACCGGAGGCAGACAATCCGTGACCCCGGTCCCGTTTCACGGGAGAGCTCCTACCGACCCGCCGGAGCGGCTCTACAGCAGCAAACCACCCCCGGCCTCTCCCGGGCGCTCACGCTCCGGCGGCGGCTCTCCCTTCTCCTGCGGAGGGGGGAAGGAGCAGCCGGCCGAAGCCGTGCGTCCTTTGGGACAGGCTCAGGATGGGCCGGGAAGGGCTTCCCGCTCCCCGCCGGGGCCGCGGCCCCTTCCAGCTCCGGCGGCGGCAGGAGCGGAGCGAGCCTGACGCCGTGTTTTGCAGGGCGGCGGCGGCGCTGCTGGACAGCTCCGGAGGGCGACGCGGCGCCCATGTTCCGGAGGCGGCGCAGATGTAAGCGGGGAGCCGGGGAGAGCCGCCGCGGAGCCCCTTTCCCGACGGGCGGGGACGATCCCGACAGCGAGCGCGCTCCCCAGCCCGGGAAGCCCCGTGTTCCCGCGGCGCGGGCGGAGGCAGCCCTTACTTGTGGGAAGCAGTATCCCCGAAGGAGGGGGGCGCGGGCAGCCCTTACCCACGGGAAGCGGGATCCCAGCGGGCG
>VYXB01005021.1:78686-140028 GCA_013397135.1 Pachyramphus minor | reverse complement strand
CCACCATCACCAGCAGCAGCAGCAGCGCCGAGAGAGCAACCCCTTCACTGAAATAGCCATGAGCAGCTGCAGGTACAACGGCGGCGTCATGCGGCCGCTCAGCAACCTCAGTTCGTCCCGCAGGAACCTGCACGACCTGGACTCCGAGTCGCAGCCGCTACAGCCGCCGCTCGCCAGCCCCGCCGCCGCCGCCACCGCCGGCAGCCCCGCCGCCCCGGAGATCGTGGTCTCCAAGCCGGAGCACAACAACTCCAACAACCTGGCGCTCTACAGCTCCACCGGCCCCGGCCCGGGCAGCACCAACAACGGCGGGGGAAAGTCCAGCAAGAAGAAGAACCAGAACATCGGCTACAAGCTGGGGCACCGCCGGGCGCTCTTCGAGAAGCGCAAGCGCCTCAGCGACTACGCGCTCATCTTCGGCATGTTCGGCATCGTCGTCATGGTCATCGAGACTGAGCTCTCCTGGGGCGCCTACACCAAGGTAGCAGCCTGGGCGGCAGCGGGGCCACCGCCCGACGGTGCGGACACCGTGGGGCGGTGGGTGTCGCTGGTTCCCTCCCCGGGGCCAGGATAGCCGTGGGGCGGAGCGGCCCCCGCGCGTGGGTCTCTGAGGGACAGCGGTGTCTTTCTCTTGCAGGAGTCGTTGTATTCCCTCGCTCTGAAATGCCTTATTAGCCTGTCCACGATTATCCTGCTTGGTCTCATCATCGTGTACCATGCAAGGGAAATACAGGTAAGGTTTCCTTATGGGGATCCGGAAGCATTCCTGGTTTAGTTGGGGGCGCAAGGCAGTTTGTCCAGGGGTGCAGTGGCGGTAAGTACTGGGCATGTCCCACTGGTGCAGAAAGCATAAGTGGTCTCTGCATGCCTGCCGAAGTTGGTGAATGGACCTCAGTCCTGGAGACAGAGCAAGATACAGGGGGATACGAGCCAGGGAAGCTCTACTTGCTCCGAAGTTCTCCCTGCTAAGGACTTTCGCCTGCAGTTATGCTATAGGATCGCTTAGCCCTGAGGTTATAACATGCTTTCTAGGTGACGTGCCTGCTGTCTCCTCTAGCAGATGTACAGCAACAGTCTTTTATTTCCCACAGTTTCATGCTGTGTGTTTTCTCTTGGTATGGTAAATGCTTTTCACCGTGCAAGGTATCTGAGACTGCGCTGTCTCAGAAATGAGGGTGCTTGAGGAGAGTGTTTAAGAGGAGAGGGAAGACTGATGTTTGATTTGTTTTATTTAATGATGCAGAGCCTCTAGGAATGTGACCAAAGAAACCTTCAACCCTACCCTTCCCGACAGTTAAGAGGAACATACTGATTAAAGCTGTAGAATAAATCTTACAAATACTGTCACAGGTTCTGTCCAGGTGACTTAGTTCTAATTTCAGTTGTGTTTTTTTTGACCAAGACATTAAAATGTGTTTTTTCAGCTCAACTGAAACATACAATAGACAGATTTCAAAGTTTTGAAGGGAAAAATACCTTACTCATAGATACAGTGCTTTTGATTTTTCGGATTAGAGATTCCTTGAGCTGAAAACTGAAATGGCAGATTTCAAGGGCAAAGAAGACTTTTGCTCTGGTACTAATCAGTTTAAAAAAAAAAAAAAAAAGATAAAGAATTGTATAGTACCCTGCTTCTGTGCAAATGAATGCTGTAATTTCAATGTGAAATGGTACCATAGTCCTCTACTTAGGCTAGTGTTAAAGAAGTATTATGTTGCCAAACTGGATCCTGTTGTGCAGTCCTTGCACATGCAAAACTTCTTTTCCTGACTCAGAACCCAGTTTCTTTGCATTAATATTAAAGATATTGAAAGCTGTTTAATGATATTTTACTCAATAAACAAATGTTTTTAAGAGAGAGCATATTTCTAAACTACAGGACTACTCATGAAGAGGTCTCTGTATAAAAATAAGTAGCACTGCTGCAGTGTGGGAACCTTCCCTGGTATATCATCCCACAAGTCATGCTTCAGGCATGAAGAGCAAAGCTGAAAACAATCCCTCTGTAAAGGTTCGAATTAGTCTAAGCATTTTCCAGAAACCTTAAATTGCAAATTTTAAGGAACATAACGAAATAGTTGTAGGTCCCTTTAAGCATCAGCCTATACTAAGTAGTTACTCCGATATTCAATTCATTGTTGGGTTTTTTTCAGATAGAGAGTTACAAATTTGCATTATCTTAGGAATCAGATCCCTTATGGATCAGAAAGAAACAATAATAAAAAACTAAAGTTGTCATTCCACTTTGGTTTTTTTAACTGACCGTTTTAAAGAACTACATCGTGTATGCAACTACATGAAAGGAGATACACAATCATGTTACTTAATCATGATTAATGTAGTTTTCAGTGCTGCCTGACTGTACAGAACACACGTATACCTGCCTGTAAAAGGGCAATAATCTATGTTTTGGAATGAGAGACACCAAAAACTGCAGTAGTCATGGCAGGGCCTGGAGTGAGCTGCAGCTTCAAGGGGTTCTGTCATTCATGTTGAAAATGAAAGGAATTTGCCTGTTTCAAGGAGTTTTTTAGAAGGAAAGCACATAGTACTTCCCTTAGCTATTAGATATCTGCTCACTTTTGAATTTACACAGTCTGCTTTTCTGCATACACTTGACTTTTAAAAAATAGGGTGAAGTGTATGTAAAGCAAAAGCTACATCCATCTGACATATATTTCTCTTACATTTCTCTTACATTTCTCTTACATTTCTCTTACATTTCTCTTACATTTCTCTTACATTTCTCTGAGACCTGAAAAATAAGAAGTACCTTTAAAATAGTTTGGCTTAGTGACTTACATAAGCTTCTTCAGGCAAAAGAAAATACTTTGTAAATCTGATAATGTAATGTTTGTTAAATAACCTTTAAAGCTGACTGTTTCCTGAAGGCAGACATGCATTTGGTTCAAGCAAATAGCTTGCTATGTGCAGTTGAATGAATGAGGTTTGTAGAATAGAGCCCACAGATGATTGGCTGTGTCCAGGAGGATGATTTGCACCAGCTATTTGTCAGTCCCATTCCGATTCAAATATTCCTTTCTGATTATCGTCTTCTGATTATTGCCTGAAACATAGTTAAACATTTTTTCTTGCATGAATAAGCAGGAATTCATTGAGACAGGAGAACTTCTATAGAAGAGAAGAAGATTGCTGTGCTTTGCTTGTGGTGTGGTGACTTTCATACTCTGGTAGAAGCAAACCAGTCTAAGCATAAGTAAATTTTTCTATAAAGCATGAGGCAAAAAAATGTTAGGAAACAAAGAGATGACAGTTTAGTAATTATTACTTATTGCTGGATGAGTATGGAGAAACCTCTGGTGAGCTAAAACGCTGGCAAGTGGAAATCAGCTTTTTCATTCTCTTTAGTAGTCTGTTACCATGATTTATTGGTAGGGAGATCAAACAATCATGCTGCAAAGATATCCGTGGGGCAGTGCCTAGCAGCACTGAGGTGTCTTTAGTCTTCCCGTTGATACGACATGGCTTGTACGTTTTGCTTTGAAAACAGCTGGTCAGTTAAACCAGTCTCCAGAGTTTGTCTGTCCCAGACCTGCTGCACCTTTTAAAGGCATTGGAAGGGAAGTTTATAAAGGCATGCTAGGATTCTTCCCAAGCTGACAGTGATATAGCGACGTGAGACAAACGAGTTTTCTTCTTCGCCTTCTCCCGCGGCTGCTGTGCGGTGTAGGGGCTGGAGCACTCCCAGTGTCCCGGCGTTTTCCGCGCCGCCTATTCAGCACCGCGGACAGCTCCGCGCGGAGCGCCCGGCCCGGGCGGCACATCCGTCCCTTTCTGCCTCTCCTTCAAAACCTGTTCGCTACACAGTTCTGGTTATGGGCTCTCTGGAACTTAAACAGAACTCTGCATCTGGCAGACCAAAGTCTCCAGCTGCAGTATTTAGACGACTGTAGGAATATTGCCTAGTCTTGTGAAATACCATAAATGTTAAAATACTTTGATCAAATAGGTTTTCAGTGATGGCAGTGCACTAAATTATTCTGTATAGCTCTAAGAATTTAATAAATATAAGTTAGTGTTAAGAATACAGTAGAAATCAGATGAACCAGTTCAAGTGGGTTCAAGTGCTAATTCATAGCTTACGTTACTGTTTCCAGAAGAGAGGATAAAAATTACAAGCAAGTTGGCTTCACATCCTTTTCCTTCTAGAAAAAAAAATACTGATGAACAACAGCAGCAGAGCTGAAATTCAAGACAGTGACAACCCCACAATGTGTGTTCTCTTTTTGTTACATTTTTGTCATGCCTACAATGCTGTTAAAAACATCACACTGGGGAGATAATGAAATATGCATTTCTCTCTCCAAGCTTGTGTAGTTGTTGATTCATTTCTTCAGAGGAAGTGCTTTGTGTTTGAAAGACCAATGGGAAAAATGTAATTCATCAATATCCCAGCCTAGAATAGGTATTTCTCTGACTGTTACTCCAGTTGAGAGTTTGAAGAGGTGAAGGAGAGAAGAGCTAAAACGACAGCATGATCCAATTATCATAATAATTTTCGATGTATACATTATCCAATTCATGCATAAAGAGTTTGTTACTTAATAATATTTTACATAATTGAAGCAGAGGCAGAATGTAACGTAATTAAAATTGTAAAATCTGTAGAACTTACTGTTCCATTACACATTTCTCTAGTGGTATATGCTGTTAGATCCATAAATAAAATTGAAAGTTTTTTTAAGTTTTTTTAAGAAAGTTTTGGGTGGCAGTTCACATAGTAAAGCTATAGTTTTTCTACTTTTATTAAAGAATGGACCTCTCTGCCTGTCTTTAGTACTGCTGGAGGTAGAAATGCTTTTTAACTATGCACCCCTGAAGTTCAACTGGTACTTTCTTGTATTGCTCAGAGCAAAGGATTAAAATCAAAATTCTGCGAGATTGCCAGTAGGAGGTCTTTAATGTCTTTTGTTGAGCATTCCACCTAGTATTTCTTGACATATGGTGGTCAGTGCAATAATATATCTGGGACACTTCTCCTTTAATGCTGTATTGTTTAGTGTATCGCTTGTGTAAATAAACATAAATACTGTCTGTCCTGAATAAGAGTAACCTGAGTAATGCTAACCTGTACTCTCCTCCTGGACAGCATCTGAGCCTCTTTTCTTTATTCCTGATGCAGATGTTCTCACTTATGCAGAATGATGCATAGTTTTTGGTATTTGTTAGAAGTGAATAGAAATCAATAAAAATCCTTTTTTTTTTTTTTTTGGATGTCAGTTGAAATTTCTAGTCACTTCTAAAATGTATTGCTGGTTCATAATTAGGTAGAATGCCTGTGGAAAGTCTTGCAAACTCCAAGGTTAAGTTTAAGCTATTGCTTTCACAGCAGAACTTCCCAGGGCTCCAGGGAGAGAGCACCTTCAATCCCTAGATGGTTCTGAAGTGGTGAGAAAATGTGCTACTGATAGGTTTGGAGTGAAACACTTCCAGTCTTCATTACCTTTATAAAAAGTTATCACAGCTGAGAGCCCAAATGTCTTTCTGAAGAATCAAGAGTCTTCTTTTCCCTGTGCCTGAAAACTTGGAAAAATGGAACAGGCAGTATCAGGTAACAGCTAAGAATGGTAATAAATACGTTATCTTGACCTGTTTATTGTGCAAATAAATCCCATAATGCATGATGGTATTAAACACTGTTTACAGGATCTTCATTATCTTATCAGCATCAGTGAAAAGTTTTGCAGTAAAAATTTTGCACTCATGAACCAAAGTTAAGCTCCCTTACAATTTCTTTTCATAAGAAGTTATGGTTATTCTGCAGGCTAAATTATTTGTTTCTATCTGTTATTGTTTTGCCTTCACTGGGGTGGTACATGTGCATCTCATTAGCTGTCTTGCTGGCAGTCTGTTAACTTTGTGCTGAGTCTGACTTACATTTGCTTAGGTATATTGAAGCACCAGGAATTGCTCACACAGGCTATAGATCTTCTGCTGCAGAAATGAATGTGCTCTCTGCATGGAGAGCAAGTCTGGTGAAAAACTGGTGAAAATCAAGAAATAAACTTTAAGTGATGTTTATCCTGATGATCTGAAGTCTCTTGAGAATTAGTGATTTTTTTTTTTTCTATTTGTTTTAATTGGGTTTGGTTCAGGCAACAGCAAAACTTTATTGTGTAGCAGTTGATCCAGGATACTATAACTTTATGTGCAGATTCAAAAATTCTCTTCTGCTGATCAGGCTTACATTTTATACGTGTAATGAACAGCAGAAACTCATGTAGGAATTCAAGAACGCCATGTTTGTCAAATTAACACCATATCTGTCAAATTAACATTTTAGAGTGCTTTTGTGGAAATGCTTAGTTTTAATTCTGTTCAGCACATTTTTGATATGTAGATCCTGTTGATGTAGGTAAAGCCACAGCACTTTAATGCATATGGCATGGAAGACAGGCTGGAAAATCCTTTAACAGTGATCAACCTCAGAAGAGGCATTAAAGTTACACATGTATTATGCCTCCATTTCCAACTGGCTTCATTAGAACATAGGAGAAGGTGTTACATTAACTGATTGGCCTGGCCATACCTAGGATTATCTATTCATATCTGGCATGGTTCTGAGAATTTTTTAATGAGGCTTTGGGAGTTTATCAAGACACAGTAGTGCATTGTGAAGTGTGAGAAGGTATGCTGTTGCTCACGTTAGAGGAGAGAGAACATTTGTAACCAGAAGTAAGATTCTGGATTTGTATAAATTGTGTAGCTTAAGTGAAATCAAAAGATACCATTCTATACAATTGTATACAATTGTATTCTTGGAGGCATTCTGCATGCCAGTCTTACTGTGAAAGTGTTGTCTGTGCCAGATGTTTCAAATGTGAGGCCTTCAGATTAGAAAATTCTACCAGATGCTTGACTGCAGTTTTGTTTTGCCTGAGTTTTAAGTGAAAGTGTGCCAAAACAGACAAGTGAAAATTAATGCTTTTTGATTCTGGTTCTGGTTTGTATGTGATCTACTAAAGGAAGTATCTTGGGCTTTGAGTTTGATTTGAGACATATTTCTTGCATGTTTTGAGCAAAGATCAGAACAGGAATGGCTGCTATTTAAGACTTGGGAGAATTAAAAAGCTTGTGTGGAAGCATCTATGCAACTTCAATCAATTGTTTTCCCTCTTGGTGATGAAAGTTGTTGTTACACTTCCTTACTAGAGGATGAAATACTGCTCTGAGCCTATGAAGCTCCTTTTAAAATATAAATTGTCCATAAAAGAAGAGTCTGAAATTGATCTTGTAATCAGCTTTCAGGTAAGCTGGATTTATTGGTCACTATAAAAAGTTTCTACTGCTCTTTTTTATGGAAAAGAGAAAAGTTACACATCACATTACACACAAATAGAATTGAATTTAACTTTTTTCATGCATGGTTTTTGTTGTTTGTTTGTTGGATAACATAAACTTTACATTGAAAAATGTGAATGGAAAAACTTCCATTCAAAAAATGTGATATGAGAAATACCTGTGTCTCAGTGTATTTTTTATTAGGTTGTATAAAATTATTTTGTCCCATTATTTTAATGAAAGCCACATTAAGAAATTTCTTCTTGTATCTGTCAAAAGGTCAAGAGAGACTGTCGATAGAACATGCTTTACAGTTTAGAAATAATTCTTTCGTAAAGGGAGTGGTGAAACAGGAACATTTTATACTTTAAAAGGGTTTATGTGAATCCAGGCTTTTGCAAACTGAATTGTTCAGCTAGTATCATATATAAATATTTTTAGAGTTGCAGGGTGTCACACATTTGTAACTTGATTCATTCACCTTTCCTTCTTCAACCGTCTGTGCAACTGTGCTTCTCCATCTGTGTGAAAACAGTCCTTAATAAACATTGTTTTGTGTTGGCATTTTAAATTATAAAGGGTGTGAATATTAGATACTTCATGAAGGAGTGAATAGGAGTGAGTTCAGAAGAGCAATATGTGCATCTCCTAAGGTGTTTCTCCCTCTTTCATTTTGGTGGAGGCTGATGGATCTTTTGGAAGTAAATTCCTTTAAATTTAAAGGAAATACTAAACCTTTTCATGACAGATGGAAATACCTCTGTTAATTCCATATAAAGTAAAGCAAAAGGGTAAGCCTCAAATAACTTTATATTTTAAAGTCACTGCTCTTAGTCTTTTTAAGGGTAATGTGCTCTGGCTTTTGTTTTTGTTTGTTTGGGGTTTTTTCCCGCAGTAAAGAAACATATTAAAGACATTTTGTGTCCAAATGGCAGCTTCTAAACTTCTATGCATGCTAATACTATGCAGCTTTCCAGATGAATAGGGGAGAGCTGGAGTCTGTGTTATACAGCTGACCAACAGCTATATATTGGATACAACTGTTTATTGAATTCTAATTGAACAGAGTCACGAAGTTACTGAAGGCTGCAGGAGCCATCAGGGTCAGAAACAGAGAGTTAGAAGTACATATGTGACTCTTAAGTATAATTTGTCTTGCAAAATCGCTACTTGTAAAAAAACATATTTGAAATAAAAAATAATTGAAAAGTAAATATGTATGGGCTCATATCCATAGATTTTATTGCCAGCTGTGGATAAAGAGCTTCCTCAGCTTTCTTATCTGTATTCTGCAATAAATACTGTTCCTGGTAGTATTTCAGAATGTAGCTGTGTATCTTCCATAAACAGTTATGCATCAGTTCTGTGATTTGATGGGTAGGTGTTAGATAGCCTGAAAAAAGGAAATGATTTTACAACAAATATTTATATTCCAGTTTTCATTGTCAAGGGGCAAGTCCTTGTGAGAACAAGTCCTCACATTTTTTCTGTCACTGAAATGATATTTTTACAAAGGGGAACACGGAGGCCAAGAGTTCAAATGCTATGGAGGTAATCTGGGGATGGCTTTGTAACTAGATTTGAAGCTTAGACTTGCCTATTCTGTAGACTTATGTTCAGATCAATCATTTGTCATGTAAATAAGACACTGTAATTGCCATTCAGCTATGCCTATAATTTTCAAGAATTATATGCTTGCTTTAGCGGATGTTCCAAAAACTGCAATGTAAAATGAATGCAGTGCTCCAGAAAGTGTTCTAATGAGATACTATTGGAAATCTTTATGAAGCATTTTATTCCTCTTAAAGTTATTTATTCCAGCTTTCATAGCTCTGCAGCTTGTGTAGGTACAGGTGTATAGAGACATTCACACCTGCCCTACCCCTGACCTCTCATGGTAATGGGTTTCACTAGAATAATACATTATGAAGCAATTTTTCATATACAGTCACTTAACAAAACTGAGATCTATTCTAAGTAGTGAATAGTATTTCTTGTTTTGTGAAGGTTTTTACCCTTTTAAGAATGTGATCTGTTGCAGTCAGAGAATGAGACATGTCTTTAAAAATGGAAATAGCATAGTAACTTTGATTCAGTCTGCACCATTGCATCCATAAAATCCATATACGTAGAACGCTGATTTCAGTCTGGCAACCTGGAGAAATACTGAATGACCAGGTGTGGCTAGACAGCACAAAATAAATTTTCTCCTACCAAAACAAATAATAAAAATTACTAGAAATAATGATCCTGAGCATTCACTGATAGCATTCTAAGCTTAATGAAGGATTCATCAAAATTATTCTTATTCTATATTTCTGATACAATATTTATTACCATTTTTATGCCAATCATACACAATTGAGCTGTATTTTGACTTCAGAAGAGGATCGGTATTTGTGAGTATCTAAATTAGTGGATTTTTTAGACCATTTCAATTTAGAACATCCTTATTATGTGTTAAGGATTTGATCCTCAACACCCTTATTATTAAAATATTTTGTCAGGAAGACTTGAAAGCTCTTGAACAGACATTTACTTATGAGTAACCTAAGGATGCGCTTAACCCACTTTGCCCACTGAGCTAGTCTCTCCGGTAGACATAAAATTTAGTTTTGACCATGCAGCAACTACACTCAGATTGTAGTGAGTTCCTTTTATTGTAGATTCCTTTTATTGTAGTATACTACCTACGAGCTGTGCTTGGGCTCTGCATAAGGAATGGGCTGATACAACAGCAATTCTCGTCCATCTAAATTAGAGCATAGCAGAAAAGGTACCCGGTGGCAACTGCTACAGAGCATAATCCTTATCTGAATGGTAAGGGTAAGTACCTTCACACTAAGCTTACCTCCTTATTTTGTCTTCATTCAGATTTAGACTTCATGGTAAAAGCCAGTAATTTTCATTCTGTTGTGATTTTCACATTATGATAGTTTAGACTAATTAAATGTGGTAAGGTAGACAAGTGCTGGATCTGATGTATTGCCAGTTCAGTTTCAACATAGTTTCAAGACAGTTTAATGGCAAAATATATAAAAAAGATATTGATAGAAGACTACCGATGGCTTGTATGACTTTCAGATTTGTTAGTCAGATAGGAAAATGTTTGGTTCTTGATCTTTATGTGCAGCCATATATGAGTAGACATTTATCTACCTCCCACAATAGAATGGGATGCACTGGAGCAATTTAGCAGTGTGGTTATCAGCTAGCAGACCATTCTTTTCCCTCAATATTTGGCACTTTGAAGGAAAATAAAAAAGATAGGTTTTTTTATATCAAGCCTGTGATCAGAGATGTCAGCTCATCCAAAATAAATAATTCTTGTGTTTCACCAATGACTTTTCTATGTATGTTGTATCTGGTAGCATCCTGTGTTAAGTGCTGGGCATCAGAATTTTTGCTGCTGTGGTCTGTCCTACTGAGCATGAGGGTTGTAAAAATAAAGCTTACTAAAACATTTTGAATAACAATTTTAAATTGTGGATAATAAAGAGGTTGGCAGCAATCAGTGCAAACTTGTTTCATGTATCTAGTTTGCAGACATCTTAAAAAACCCAATAGCTTTGAGGATGGAACACCTGATATCTGCTGTAAACTCGACAGATTTGATGAAACTGTAATATTCAAATAATGAATAGGCAGCAAAAAGAACTTTGTGTGCTAAGACATATGCTAAGACTTTTTTTTTTTTCTTGAGGAAGCAGCTGCAGTCATAGTTAGTAGTGATCAAGTAAAACAGTATTTAACCTATAAAGAAATACAGGTAAATACCTGTAAATAAACTTATGCCTATGTTTATTAACCTGATGTTGAAAACTGCCCTTTTTAGTCATACTTTAACTTAATCTTTGAAACAGTTAGAAGATGTTATTTGCTATATAGTTTAGCCAGAAGCCCACTTTAAGCCTTCATGAATAAAAGGTATTACATCCATGGCTGCTTTCTTGCTGCCCCCTCACAATTTTACTTGCCAGGATGAATTACAGAGGTATTTCTTGCAGGAATCATAGAATCATTTAGGTTGAATAAGAGTGAATGCCTCAAAACACCTGGCATTATTGTGTGACTGTGTTTATCAGGATTTTTAAATACTTCTAACTCCATTCCACTTTTCCTTCTGCACAATATATTTTCTCTTATTTAAAAGTGATTGTGCTCTAGGACAACAAATACTTAGATTTTTGTATTTCTGTGTTGTTTTGAACATACACTTAAATGAACTTCCTGGTTAAACTGTTTCTGACACAGTAAGAACAATTTACAGGGATTTTATGATTCCTGTAATGGTGATGTGTACTCATCCATTGTCATTGAAATAAAAATGTTTAAAAAACCCCAACATTCAAACTTACTCAAATACCTGAAGTATTTATGTCACAAGTAAATACTAAAGGAGGAATTGAAAAGACAGATTCTTGTGTATGTGATGTTTTGGTACCAGTCATTCCTTAAAAACAAGTTCCTTAGTGTAGAGTCACTGTTGTACTCCTTTGGCAGAATGAATCTTATCTAGCCTCACATTCAATATTTCTTCCTTTAACTTATGCTTCCCTTGCAAAAATATTGCCAGTTCTTCAGAAAATACATCCCTCTTTTTAATTGGTTCCAGTGTTCTTAGGAGTAATGAAACAGCATCCCTGAAGAGAGACTTTTCTCGCAATGGCAGATGGCAGCTGTTTTGGGAGATGGTGTTTCTTTGTGCAGTGATCTGTAGAACAAATTATTTTTAGTACTGAATGAAGAAAAACAAATCCTAAATGAAGGAGTGTAAAATACTTATTTAAAATTAACAGTATAAATATATTGGAATGTAGATGGTTATCCCCGGTGAATTTTGTTTCTGCAAGAAGAATATAGTATCAGAGTTAATTTATTTCTGAGGTATTTGAAATGGAGAAAAGTGTAACACAGACCACTCTGTTTCTTAGTAAATACATTCTAAAAGTTAATTCTGCAAAATAGCACTTATTTTACAGCCAGATGTGCTATATTCTTTATGTATGAAGTTTTGGAACTGCTGCTTCAGTGCAAAACTAAAATCATCCCTTACTTTGAAATCAGTGTTTCCGTTCTCATGCTACCATGTTCAGTGTAGTAGTTGAAGCATATCTAAAAGACCTGAAGAAATTTTTGAAGAGTTTGTTGTTGTTGTTAGAGACTATAGACTATTGTATTAGCATGGTTGGTTGTTTAGTGTGGTCATTCATTTATAACTGTGAAAGTGGACCTANNNGGGCGGGGAGGGGGAAGCTGATATTGAAAACTATGTATCTTTTCCACCCCATGGTCAATTCTATGAAGTGCTCTTGTGGATTGCTCTGGATCACTCTGTGTATTCTTTAGTAACTATGTCTCTTATGTAGTAACATACATATTCTTTTTATTTTCTTTGTTATTTCTACCCTGCCTTTTAAATGACACAATAAAAAATAGTAGGAAAAAGATGAATGCTATTTTAGTGAAGTGGTTCCATTTTCCCAATTTGTATGCTTATGCAGGAGAACTATCTCAAATCACAGAATCTGAGAATCACTGAATAGTTAGAGTTGGAAGACACCTCTGGAGATCCCCTGCCAAGACAGGGTCACCTAGAGCATGTGACGCAGGAACATGTTGAGGTGGGTTTTGAATGTCTCCAGAGAGGGAGACTCCTAGGCAACTTGTTCCAGTACTCTGCTCGCCCCAGTGTAAAGCAATTCTTCCTCATGTTGAAGTGGAACTATTACTCCTTGTCCTGTCACTGGGCACCACTGAAAAAAGTCTGGCACCATCCTGTCAACATCCACCTCTGAGATAAATATTGGTGAGATCCCCCCTCTTCTGCAGACTAAACAGGCCCAGCTCCCACAGTCTCTCCTCATAAGGGAGATGCCCCGGATCCCTGATCATCTCTGACCAGGTGGACCCTCTCCAATAGCTCTTTGTATTTTTTGAACTGTGAAGACCAGAATGGAACACAGTACTCCAGATGTGGCCTCACTAGGGCCGAGCAGAACAGGAGGATCACCTCCTTCAACCTGGTGGCCACACTGTTCCTGATGCATCCGAGGATCCCATTTCTGGCTGCAAGGCCACACTGCCACCTCTTGGTCAACTTGTCATCCACCAAGATTCCCATGTCCTCTGCAGAGCTGCTTTCCAGCTGGTCAGCCCCAAACCTGTACTTGTACTTGGGGTTATTTCTCCCCAGGTATAGGACCCTACACTTGCCTTTATTGAACTTCATTAGGTTTTTTTTCCACCCAGCTCTCCAGCCTATCAAGGTCCTACTAAATGGCAGCACAGCCTTCAGGTGTGTCGCCACTCCCTTCAGTTTTGTTCTTTCTCTGTTATTCTTCTTGCACTTAAGTTATATTCAGAGTTTTATTAAGTCATGCTGTTTCTGTATCTTCCTGGAGAACATTATTGACTGTCAACCCCTGGCACAAAATGTTTGGAAACTGCTGATGCTGGATGGAATCCTTCTACATGTGGTAACCTAATGAGCTTATTCTCATTGTATTTTAAACAATTGCAGTGGGTAGGATATGGTATAACAAAATAGCTGTTAAATTAAGAGTATTTTTAAAATTAAGAAATACCTTTCGTAGACATTGACTGAGTAGAAACTCCTGATTCAGTCAGTTTAATTGAGTCACTTACTGGTTATTCTGCTAATAACTCAAATGAATATAGTAACCCAGAGTGATGGACCTTTATTTATGGAGCTCTGATTTGTTTAAAGGTTCATAAAAATTCCTATAACTAAGTATCTCTCTCATGATTACAGATCTGAGGATGCTCAACTGTGATTATTCAAGCAAGAGTCCAAACTGGATTGTACTAGGAGATCATCTTGTGAAATACTTTTTTAATAATGAAAGTGAAAAAAAATTTGGTTTTATATTAATTTTTTTTGCAATCACCTCTATTAGTAATAATAAACTCATTATCTAATTATTTTGGGGTTTTTTTAATATACTTATATGCTTGTGGTGATTTCCTAGTTCAATCCATAATTCAGGGAATTCTTCTTCTCCATAGCATTTGCAAACAAATCCTGATATGTTGGAATGTCTTTTCTTTTTCCTTTTTCCTCTTCGTAGTCCTTGAATCTCAGTTCATAGTACTGTAACCAGCACAGAAGGTTAATGATCTTTTCAGGATCTTCTTTGGGTCCCTGGAGCACATATATATACATGAACAAACCTATATGAAATGAAATTATGTACATCCCAGCAATCGCTGAGTGGCTATAATGGTCATTTGGCAGAGTAGGCTGTCAGGGGGTTAAGGTCAAAGCCTGTGGTTCTTTGAGATGAAGAGTAGAGCTGAAGATCTGGCAGTGCCATTTAAGAATATTGAGGGATTCTTCTGAATATTTGTAGAGAGAAAAAGCTACAGAAAAAAAAATACTGTCAGTATGTGGTTTAAACCAGAAGGGAAATATGGGTAGGCAGAATTTAACTGTGTGGGCTCATGCAGATTTTAACCCTATGTTAGTGTATTTGATCTTAAATTCCTTTCTTTTTAAAAAGTCTCCTTTTTTTTATATTGTTCTGAGGGACAGAGACAGGCAAACACATTAACAGCATTGTTTAACACATATCTGTTTTTCGAAATGGTTATGGTTATATGTGACTTGTCAGAGTAACCAAGATGTATAGTTCGGATGTATTTTAATGTGAAGTTTTTGGTATTGCAGTTCTGAAAAGATGGTTCACAAAGACTGTAAGTGCTCTGAGCCTCTTTTACATATCCCTTCCTGAGATGGTGTTATTTTAATGCAGCATTTGAGACCAGTATTATGAGCCTTTTTAGCCACCAGGACACATTAACATGAAGTTTGCTTTACATGCATTGATGTATGCAGTGTTTACAGCAAAATATTAATAATTTTGAAAAGTTAATTTTGCAAAGAGATGCCAAATTTAAATAAATATACTATTGAAATAATTTTTGTACTGAAACTACAAGACTTTTGCAATCTGCTGTTTAAATTGGCATGTTTATAATTGGGAAGGGCATGTGTGTTTGTATGCTTGTGTACCTGTATAAGTAATAGAGCAGTCTAGCTTCCTCATTGAATGAACTAAGCATATTTCATTCAGTAGATAGCTATATCCATAAATTCTTCTTGATCAATTTCTAGTGACCTATTAGCAAGTTTGACTTCAACTCTGGATGCGAGAAACATTCTGGCAAATATAAGGTAGCTAATCCCTCATGCAATTTTGTGAAAAAGGTTTTGGGCTTAGTATGTAGAGGACATTTGATGCCTCATGACTTTACATACGTATTAAACCCACTAATGTCTCTGATACGTGGCATTGTATTTAGGATGAGGAATACAGCAGCTGCCAGGAAGTCCTGCAGGCTCTCCAAGGTCAAGGCCTTTAGGTAACTTACAGACCATTGGATTACGTGCCTTCTGATGATGTAAGAAGGTAATTTTCATCCTTTAGTTGGAGGCAAGTGAGCTAAAGGCTTGAAATATCTCCCGTCACTATATGGTTTTAAATAATTTTTACTTAATGGTGTGTTTTGGGACAATAACTTGGCTCTTTGGAGTAGGGAGACAAAAGCAGTATCTTCTTCCTCCCTGAGTACCATACTGGTCTTCTTTTTGTTGTGTAAATGATGTTTTGGGCACTCCAAACTATAGAAAAATGACTGCTCAAAAGTTTAGGTAAGTCAGCAGCCCCAGAGGCTATATTTTCCTACTCCACATTGTAGTCCTATCAGTTCTTTTATAAGGTTTAAGTGACTCCAGTATTTGATGATTTTAAATTTTGATCCTTAAATTAAACAATTTCAACAATTTGCTTGTAAGTAAAGTTGATGCCATTTCCCCAGGGAATGCTTCCAGGACTACAGCTGATGCTGCTTTATCATGGTTTATTGCTTCCTTTTTACTCCTATATTAACATATCCCCACAGTATTAGAGCAGGGTAGTGCTACCTTTTTCAAACTTGATGTTTTACCTGTAAAGGCCTTTTAAAATCAGACAAGTTTCCTTGTTCTTTGCATTCATTAACCACCTGTGGTAGCCTGCTATGAATGTTTTTATTTACTAATGATTTAGAGAAATAACTTCTCTCCTTTTGTTTCTCTCCTTCATGGAGTCTCTCATCTAATTTGTCATTGAGTGCAGTCTGTATACTTTGAATATGTTTCTCTTTTTTTCCTATGGCATTACATGAAATGTACACATGCCTATATAAATATCTATGATATTGTATTTATTTGATGTTTTTAATATGTGACATTACAAATATCAAGTTTATTTGAAGTTAAAGGATGATTCTATGTCTTATATTTGCATACAATATGCATACCTACTACATCCATATATGCATATATAGATTACATACATACATACATTACATGCATACATTACGTAATTTGAAGTGAAAATAACTTTAGAATTTTTCATACAGAGTGCAGACTTAGTGAAGGTATATGAGAGTTCTGTATTTGAAGAACCTTACAGTACGCTGATGAAGTACTTGCATGAGATTTTAACACTGAATAATTACAAGAAATTTGAAAGCTATTAATCGACATAACATCTTTAACCTTGACTGGAGTTTGTCCTTCTCTGTACAGGACTTAAATTTATAAGAAAAGTTGTCTCACTCTTTTATAGTGTTCTCTTTTTATTGCTGGCATCATACTCCATTCAAATGGGGAATAGCATCTTGAAATTAATGCATGGTTATTATAACAGGATTAACTGAAAGCATCTAAGACTTTGTGTAGATAACCTTTAAATTGTGCTGTTCAGCTATCCTTTCTCTTCTCCATTCCTTTATGTTCCTCACTTTCCAAACTGGAAATGTACCTAGCCAGGCACACAGGCACACACAAATACCTCTGTATCATCCAAATTAAAAGGGAAATTTGCATTTAGAAGATTGTATAATTGAAAGTATGTAAAATGGACATGAAATCCTGTACTAATTTCTGTGTCATTTTCTTATGTCTGAACTTAATTGTTGTTCAGAGTGTGTGTTGGAGGACTAAAAATTTCTAGAATATTTGACATCCGTCATCATTTGAACTTAGACACAAAGAATTGTAAGGAAATCTACCTCATAAATGTGATTTTGAAATATTAATGTTTTTATGGAATAGAAATTTTTGTACTGGATCTGTGGTCCTTTGTGACTTCTGATATTTTCTACCTTTCATGTTTTCACTTCCTATATCTCATTATATGACAGCTGAAGATATTACCACTTTAAAATATTATTTTCCTTAGAAGAAATTGGCACAGCTAAGGTCAAAGGAGGTTGATAAAGATCTTCTATGTCTGTAAGCGTAACCTCTTCCACTGAGCACTACAGAGAAATTTCTTTCTGTGTAACATGTTGGATTTTCTTCTACTGACAGGTGAATATGTTATAAAGTATATATTCCATAATGACATCTCAAAGTTTTTAGAAACCTGAGTGATAAAATAACATTTTCTTCTGTGAAAATTGTAAGATCAAATTTTAATGCCTGTGTTTAACTCAACATTCTTCTATTCTCATCTTTTAAACTGAACCAGTACTGAAGGTGTCATTTTTCTTGAATTGCCTTTCTGCATATAGAATTCTTTTTTTTAAATCTGTGAAGATGGTAAGTAAAAGGGGAGGAGAAAAGACCATCACTTTTTTCAGTGGATTTTAAAACTTTTTAACTCTGCCAGTTTGACATGTATTTTATATGTATCTTTGAATTGAAATATTTAAATCTGTTGTTAATTTATTCTTTTCTCTGGAAACCTACACAGCATTTGAGACATTCGATATTATCTCCCTTTTTCAGTCAAACTGGTTTCAGTTAATCTGTATTCTGGGTGTTCTAAATACCTGGATCTCTTTGTAACTGATGTAGCTCTTGTGTGATCTGACTGACAGCATTTACAGGCTAATTACAAGAATCAAATGCACTGAAGCCTTACAGTACTTTGAAAGTTTGGCCCTTCATACCAAATAGTGCATTTTCTGTATGTAAACCAGCATTGTTTTGGTAAGACAGACATACAGACATAAGTAAATTGGCCTTCCAGTGTCAGTTCACATATCTAGTATGCAAAGTTTGCAGAGAGACCATAGGTGAAAGAAAGTGTATGTGCTCATATTGTGTACATTGAATGTGTTTCTTTAGCTTAATTCTATACTGACTATCTTCAGTAATACTGCATTGGAGGTAGGAACTGTATGTAAGTGTGGTGGCTTGACCTTGGCTAGATCCCCACCCAGCCACTATTTTGCACTCCCTCGTCAACAAGGAGAGAAAGTAAGATGAAAAAGTTTGTGAATTGAAATAAAAATGGGGAGATCTCTTACCAGTTACTGGCACTGGAAAAACAGTCACAACTTGGGGAAAATTACTTTAATTTACTGACATTTAAAAGTAGAGTAAGATGACAGGAAATAATGGCAAAAACTAAACCACCCTGCCCTGCCCTGCCCCACTTTCTCCAAGCTGAACATCTTCTTTCCCAACTCCTTTAACTTCTCCTCCATGAGTATAGGGGTTATGGGGAATGGGAATCTGTCCACGACAGTTTCTCCTTGCCACACCTTTCTCCTCATACTTTTCATGTGGTCCAGTGTGGGTCCTCCCCATGGTCTGCAGCCCTTCAGGGTAAATCTGCTCCAGCATGAATCTTTCATGAGCATTAGTTCTCGTAAGGAGAATCTTCTGCAGTGTGGGCTTTCTGCAGGTGAGGTGACAGTTCCTTTGGGAAATATCCACCTTGCTGTGGAGTGGTCCTGTCCATAGCTTCATGAAAATACCTCCTTCATCATGGTCCTCTCCAAAGCCTGCAGGGAAGTCTCTGTTCTAGTGCCTGGAGCACCTCCTCCCTTTCTTCTCTGACCTTGGCATTTCCAGGGTTGTTACTCACACTTTTTTCTCTCATTCTTCGCTGCCTGGGCAGCGTTTTACCCTTTCTTAAATATGCTTTCACAGAAGCACTGCAAACTTCAATGGTGAACTCAGTCAGAACTATGTCCTGCAGTGAGTACATTGCAGAGCAGCCCCTGACCTCTTCTTGCTGACACCACCCCTGCAGCCATTCCCAGTGCCAAAATCTTGTCACTGACACTGACTGTAGTAAGACGGAGGGAAAGAACATAAAAAAACAGGCCCACAAAGACATAAATTTATTTTGGTTTGTTGTGTTTCTTACTGTGATTAACTTCTTTATTTCTTTTAGTATCGGTTCAACTATGATAAAGTAAATTTAAGGTTATCACTACTCTAAACAATTCCAATAGAGCAATTTTATGAAAGACAAACTGAATATATTGTAAGTAGCATGTAGAGTATGTTTTCAATCGCTAAAAAACACATAAAGAGAAATCAGGCTTGTATTTTTAAACTCCTGAAAGATGGAAAGGGGCAGAGAGCAGTGCAGATGAGTGTCTTTTCTGCTGTGTCTATAGTGTTTAGCATGCTGAGAGTACTTTTCTTATGTTAGGGAGCACATTACTTTGCCTTCTTACTCATCATTTTTAAATAATCCGATTTTCAAAATCCTGCAAAAGTATTTTTATTTCCTATTAACTATTTACTGAACAGCCCTGTTTAGATTTAGTTGATGAGAAGGTCTTTTTCTGTCATTGAGATTGTATCTTCTTTGTACATATGGGTACTCTAAAAAGTTGCCTATTTGCAAGTTCTTGCATACCTCAACTCTCTATTAGCAATTGTTTGATTATTTATTTAGTAAATCATCAGGACTATAATTTACTAGTGTGAAATGTTTTAGAACCTTTATTCCTGGGTGGCAAGCTGAAGGCCTTGGTTGTGCAACAACCAACATGTGCATTTAATTTTCAGCTGCTAGTGGACATCACCTGGCTGCCTGGGCTCCTCTGGTATTTGCTGGACATTACTTTTCATATTTTTACCATGAGATATAATTTTGAATCTTTGTGCAGTTTCTTACATAGTTTTACATTTTACATTGGTCAGTATTGGTGCCCTGAAGACAGCTTGGATGGTTCTACAAAAGCTATAATAGCACCTTGGCTGAAACGTGGATATGCGGTTGTGCAGACTTAGCGTTGCATCTTAGAAAGTATTTTTAATTTGTATTTTAGATATCCATTTTGAAAACACTTTAAAAAGTCTGAGTTTCATGAACTTAGAGTAAGCAATTGATTTTGAATGGACAAGGCTTAGTTGGTCCAGAATTTTATTTTATCAAAAATTACAATTAAACAAAATATGAAGAATTCTTAGTAAATAATATATGAAAATTTAGTGTCTCGTGCAGTTTTAAAAATAGGTCTTAAAAAAATTCTTTTTATCTTAACCAGAGTTATCTTTCTCTTCGTAGTGATGTAGTAATGTCATTTTCTGAAATGGCATACTTTTTTCTTTTTTTAATGGTCATTGGCAGCTCTGAAAACTATGCTATTTTAAAATGGAATTATAACAAGATTTGTTAATGATGTACTAAAGTTAACCTTATATTTTATTATTTCAGTTGTTCATGGTGGACAATGGAGCAGATGACTGGAGAATAGCCATGACTTATGAGCGTATTTTCTTTATCTGCTTGGAAATACTGGTGTGTGCTATACATCCCATACCTGGGAATTATACGTTCACATGGACAGCCCGGCTCGCCTTTTCTTACGCTCCATCCACAACAACAGCTGATGTGGATATTATTTTATCTATACCAATGTTCTTAAGACTATATCTTATTGCCAGAGTTATGCTTTTGCATAGCAAACTTTTCACTGATGCCTCATCTAGAAGCATTGGAGCATTAAATAAGATAAACTTCAATACCCGTTTTGTTATGAAGACTCTAATGACAATATGTCCAGGAACTGTACTGTTGGTTTTTAGTATCTCATTATGGATAATTGCTGCATGGACTGTCCGAGCTTGTGAAAGGTAAGGTTGTTTTGTTTGTTTAGTTCTTTCTGTCTGTGTTTCTAATTTTCACTATTGTTTTGTCTCTTAAGTTTTGAATTTATGGGACCTAAATATTTATTAGAATGGGGCTCCCTAGTCCTTGATATTTTGAGTGATGGGTGGATTGTATTCTGTGACAGAGATCGTCAAGAGTGGTTTGCCTTTTAGCCTGAAGGACTTCTGCAGAGAGGTTTGTGCTCCACTGTTTACTGTAGCATTACGATTTCAGTGTTTTGATAGACCTTAAAACAGTGGAGAGATACCATAAAATGTATTTGAGTAGTTGTTGATATTTTACATTGATAAGAATTTTCATTTATTTTGTTTGTAATATAAATCTAGTGAGGATAAAATAGAAAAAATAGGCAATGGAAAATGGTTGGGAAGAGTGTAATTTAAGTTTTATTGTACTGTTAAGAAAAAAGTGCAAAATGCTTTTGAGAAGTTGGCAAGATCAGTAAAGGAGAACAGGCAGGACACTTTCAGTAATATAATTCTTCCTTTCCTCCTCTGAAAATCAGAAAAAACGCATTTGAGAGTCAGACTTCTGTTCATTTTGGGTAGTTTTTCAACCTCCCCTTCCCATAGACTTCAGTGTAGGTGCAGAGTAAATGGCTATCAGTGTTGACAGCTTGAAATTGAATTTCTCAAACATAGCTTTAGCAAAACAAGAAATGAGCTTCTGATTGCATAAGATTGCTTACAAATATGAGATATGTTAACTCTAAGACAATTGGGATGATTCTTTATGGAAGATTTAATGCCTAGGACAGCTCTTGGGTCCTGGAATGGATTTTCCTTACTGAAGGTGGAAGATTATCACATGTTTAAAGCATTTCTGGTGCTAGTTGTTAACTGTTTTATTTTTCCTGTTCCTTTCTGTGTCTGCCCATTTTGGAAGCAGGGTAGTTACTTGACAGTGAGCTGATTTAAATCAGCAGTTAAATTGCACACCAACTGTTCCACTTTTGTTACTTTTGTAGTTTACGTCTTGCGTTACTTCTCAACTTGCTAAAAAGAAAAATATCTGATCTTATAAACAGACTGTAGAAATCATGTTGTTGTAGTTTTCTTGTTAAAATTACTAGAAGTGTGGCATGTAGTTTGTTACAGTAGATGATTAATGTCTTTTCATTATATTACAACAAGACTAATAATTTAAGAATATTCTGAAAACACCATGTTAAGAATAATGTAGTTTCAAAACATTCCCCATAGTGCAGCAGAGGAGCACCATAGATTTTTACTCAGTCTGTGTAAAAATCTATGTTTTAATAAGCATGTTCTTATTTCAGATGTAATTGACTTCTGCAAAGCATCTCCTCTTTGTCTCTTGTTCTTCACTTCTGTTCCTACTAGTTTTTTTCAACAGAATTAGTGCTCAGGAATTCCTGAGTGTCTACTCAGGCGTTTCACAGACTGTCACTTTTAAGTGATTTTGAACAACTTAAGCATCCATTGCTATGAGGGTTTTACATGTAACTGGTGGTGATGGTTGTTGTTATTATTCAGCATTAAATAATTATTGTGTTATTAACTTTTTAATACATGTGCATTCAAAATAAGCTTATAAAACTTGTGCTTTTCACAGGGAAAATTACTGAAAAATGGCAACTTATGTTTGATACACATTTGTAAAACATATTTATTTCTCTTATATAAAGATGGCTAGACAAGAAAGTGTAGTATATAAGTAATACTAAAAATAAAAGAAACAAAGACCACTTCACCCATTTTCAGGTCAGGGAGAGTGAAGGCAACACTTTCATAAAGGTTTGATTTTGTGTATTTTTTTGTATTTAGGAAGTGACACAATTCTACATTGCTGTGGTCCTGGGAGGAAGGTTATTTATTTGGTCAGGTGAACTGAGCTCAGGGTTGCAAAAAGCTGAATTTTCTTCAACTCTCTGCTAAAACAGTAATGTATTTTTCACATTTTAATTTGCAGTTGCTGTTTTTGAAGTGACTATAATGGTTTGGACAGTAGGCTGGATAGCCACAGACTCCTCTAAAACTGAAACAAAAAACAACTAAAAGCAAGTTAAATATGGAAGTAAGCATCAGATTAGTATGTCCCTAGCATCATTACCTTCTGTGAGTGGCGTCCAGTCCAAGGTTATTTCCTTCACATTTAAAAGCAAATATGAATTTTATGTTTCAAAAACACAGAATGGGATATATTTGGGTCTTGGGAATTAGATACTTATGTCATTCATGCTAGCTGCGCAGCCAATTTTTCATGTTTTGTCTCAGATTTTTCTCTTAAGGGAATATGTTGGCGTTTTGCCAAATGAATGATACTGGCTATGGATACCACTTAATTAGTCCATCAAAAACATGTAAATCCATGGCCCATAGACAAGTACATTTAAAAAAAAAAAAAAAAGCTTTCAGAAGAAAACCCAAAAACCCCACACATAGGAATACTCTTAACACTCTGCCAGTTGAAACGAAACATCCTTTTTTTGCATAGTTGGAGACAGACACAATAGCCATTATCACAAGAAAGGACGAATATGGCCACTCATTCCTTTCTGTGCTGTATAGAGATCATATCCTTAGAACATGTCTCCAAGATATTAGTGGCTTTGATTTGCTCAGTAGTTAAAATTTAGTTTACAAAAACAAGGTACCTTTTTTTTCAACTGCTCTTAAGTTGATCTTTTTCTTAGGTTAAACTAGAGGATTTTGGGTGCTTTTTTTGTGATAGACTGTTTTATGTACACAAAATTATCCTGAAAGTAAATGTTATGTTTGGAAGGAGTATTTGCTGTTCCACTTGGCACTGTATAGGAAAACATAATGAATTTTGATACATTTAACAGAAATTAGGAATTTGGTTTGGTGAGGTGATTTACATTAATGAAATCTGATGGTGTTTAATGTTTCTTTGCGTCACTCTAGCACCAAGCTCAGCAAGTTTCTGTTATACAGAAGCTTTACAAAAGGGTTTGCCCCACTAGTTTTAGTATTTCTTTGGTGTATTAAATCATTTAGCTGACCATCCAAATTGGAACAGGATGATGATGATGATAATATTTAATAGATTATTGGAATTTTTTAATTTCAATAGAAAATAGAAATGTGACAATCAAATAGGAAAGATTCTCATTCTATTCCATGTCCTCAGTGAGGCGGGAAATTGAGGTAGGCAATGCCCTTTACTGTGAAGTTGTGTGTGCTCAGCAAAAGCTGCTGCTGCTGAATGACAACCTGATTTTGAGATTGTTCTTCTATTCAAAGTCAGGCTTTTCTTATTGCAGGCTGTCCTGGGAATAGGAAGGGATATTTGGAAGCACTGATTTTCATAGTGAGGAAGGTAACATGAAAGAGCATCATTATCCATCTCTCTGGAGACAACCCTATAGAAACAGGTCATAGGTTGAGCCAGGCAAGTCGACTGCCTGAATAACGACTTCACTGCTTTAATGGGCACCTGACTGATCACTTGATATACGCTGAACTAAGAGAGGACATGTGTCTTTCTCACTGCCTTAATGTCTGTATTGTTAGCTCCCAGAATGCTAATTATAGCAAGTGACACTTTGGGTTGGTGAGCAAGGTATTTTCCAGGACTTCAATATAAGGTCATCCATGAGGGCAGAATGTGGTACAGATAATGGTGGTGGACAGCCAACTGATTATAAACGGGTTGCTAGGGCTGCAGAGTGATCTTGCTGACGAAATCTGTAAAGAAAAGGTAGGGAAAACATGAAGTGTTGCATACACAATGCCAGAAGCTCTCACTGGTTTATTGCTCAAATTTTTATATCTGTTTTGAGGGGAAGATTACATTGCACGGGTGTTAATATCTGCCTTCTCATTGACAGCATGAATATATTGTTCTCTGTTGTATATAGGCTTCATAATGAAAATCTAAATTTTTCGTTAGATCTAACTCAATAGATTTTTGACTATGTTACTTGCATATATGAATTATGAGCCCTACAAGCAGATTACTTTTTGCAATCTCCCACACAGATCTTGTTGCTGAAAATAGCTCTGTGCACGGTCATCAGCTGTTTATAGCAGTTAAAATAGAAAAGTTTGGTTTCTTAAGAAAGAAAAAAGTTAATACATATAGGATTATGTCATTGAAAAATATGACAAAATTGCTTCACTTTTCTGTAGAACTGTCTCTGCTGTGAGAAGTGTACTGCTTTTCTAGGTGGAAGGTAGTCACTCTTGTTGATCTGTTATTTTTTTTCTGTGCAAAGGAAGAAAGAACCTTGTTTCCTGAATACATAGCAATAATGTGCCTGTGTATCAGGGCAATATGAACTACATGTGCCCACGATACACTGTTATACATCCAGGCAGTTCATATCACATGCCCTGAGTTACTGTGGATTTGCAGCAGCAGAACTGAAAACAGAACTGGATTTTCTTCTTCTGCAGAGAGTACGTTTTTGGCACCATCTTTGGTTCTATTTGTACCTCTCTCTAACTCCTGGCAATGAAGTCAGTTCAGACTGAATGGTTTGTTTAGTCAGCATTTCTTTCTTCTGTCAGCTTGTGCTGTGTATTCTTTCCTTGTTTTAACAAAAAACAAACTAAAAAAAAAACACACAGAAAAAGAAATCCATCAGTGTGTGAAAGTGAAATCCTTTTCTGCTTTTTGCTCATCCTTGTTTTCTACAATTAAATATCAGTCCTGTTTGTTGGAAATATGATGCCATCACAAAGTTTTCAGTAAGCAGGTCACATACGAGGACTGGGAGGCAAATGTTAAGAATTCATTTGATACAAGCAAGTGGATACACTGACACTTTCAGTTGTAATTCATGCAGGAAAAAATGTTTCTTAGCTATCTAATTTCCTCTCAGTATGTATTCCAGTTCTTTGCTTGTCTTGAGGACCTTATCTGACATTGTACACTGCACACATATTCCCAAGGCCACACTTGTGTGGAAATTGCTTATAGCATTCTCTGCAGTGCTATTGTGAAGATTCTTGTTCCTACTTGAAAAAAAACCCCAAACACCAAAATAAACAAACAAACAAAAACCCCACCACCACCAAACAAAAACAACCCAAGCCCTGATATTTAATTTTAAACCTATTTTTAGACTCAGAAGGTCAGAAACCATGACATATTATTTTTATTTTTTTCAGTCTCATGACTGACAACAGATCAAATAGTGTTTGTGTATGGACAGTGCTGTCTGTTTATCATGGTTCTTTACCTTCTCTTGGCTCTCGGTTCACTAAAACTAAATGTGCTAATTGCAGTCAGGTTTCTCCAGGGGTAACACAGGTTAACTGTTAAATATTCAAAACAACAGTGTGTGTGAGCAAAAACAACAGTGTGAGCAATGATGACCCGTCATCATCCTGACTTGCACCTGTGGCGTAAATGAATGGTTCTCTGCCTACTAGTTTTCCTAGTTTTGCAAACTGAGCGTAGATTAGCTGTAAATATTAGGTTACTGGTTTATAATATTTACGTCTCAAAGCAATTAATAACTAAAACCAGATGTAACTGGTTGCATTTTTGTTGCAATTGTTATCAAGAGACATCAAATCTATTGTTTTATCAAACAATGAAGGCAACAAAGGAGTCTGTCGCAGAAGTTGTGCTTCTACTTGAAGATAAAACAGTGTATGTACACTGTTAAGGGAGGAAGCACAGCCACCTATTCTAATGCATGTAGAGGTTGATTGCTGTTCTTTTAAATTCATGATTTAATTCCCTTTGGAGTAATGCTGTTTGTGTATTCTCAGCAAAATAATTTTGGGAGTATAAGTAAGAATGTACTCTTCAGGTTTGTTTGGGTTCTTAGAAATAGCCTTATAGATACGGAAAGTAGCAATAGCTGGTACAGTGTCAGTGGATATAGTCGTTCCTTCACAAAAATGAATCAATCCAAGGTAGATCGGTGGTTCTCTAGTCCAAAAATAGCAGACCTAACATTGAGAAAAGTAGTGCAAAAGACAAAAAATTAGTGAAAATAATCTCCTTGCTTACTGAAAAAAAGATTTTATATCTGTTTTTCAGGGTTATCTTACTAGACTAGGAAAACTTTTTTTAGGTTAAATTCCATGTTTTTTACAAAGGTTTTATATGTACAATAGTTGCAAAGCAGAATGAAGTGGAAAAGCTCCTATATATTTCCAAGAATGGTGAGCAAAGTAAGAACTATTTCTCCTAATAGAAAAGTCTGAAGAGAATGAAAATAATTACAGAGGAGTATTTACCTGCTTTCAAAGAGAAAATTATGTCTTTTTTTTTCCTTAATTTTCAATCTATAAAACATAATTCAGGGAAGAATCTTTGTTCTGGTCAGTAAGAATGATTGTACACACTCCAAATTCTTTCAGATAGGAAAGCAATTTATCGAATTATTTTTTTATTATTATTATTATTATTTCTTTACTGGATCCAAAGTTACATCCTCTGATCATTGTATTTTTAAATGTGGTAGCTATTTTTATTCCCTAATTTTAATCAACACTTTAAACTAGTCAGAATATTTTATTTCAAACTGAGTCAAAACTAATTCCCATAATACTTCAAAAGCAGTCCTTAGAAAATAGGTTCATAGTAAAGCAAAAAACATTTCTGTCACTCAAAATATAATTTGTTGCTCCAGTAGTTTAATGTGTTTGAAAAATGCACCCTTAAGTATGGATTTAAGCTTTACTATTGATTTTCTTTTGCTTCTTGATCTGATGAGCAGTGCACAGTGAGAAGTTTAGTCCATGGCTGTCACTTCAGTGCTAATAAAGAGCCGATATGTTGACTGAACTGTGGCCTTAGATATTGAAGAATTGCTTTTATTGGGAATTTAAAATTCTGTGATAAAATTTCGAATCTCTAAGGTCTATAACAGTATATAGATAGTCTTGGGGAATGGCACAGTTTAAGGGAATGATGGTTTTATGGAGGGAAATATGAGCAAGTGCTTTTTCAATATTTTGTGTTCTTTATTTTCTCTTTCTGTGATCCTTCCCCTCTTAACTTATCTCAATACATTCATATTTTAATCTTTTTGTTTGGGTAGTTTTTTTCCTTGAAGAGTTCAAAATCAACTTTAATTTTTACTGCAGTTTTTACTGTTCTTGAGAATGTAGGTGATTTTCAGCAAATTGGTAATAAATATTGTGGAGACATCACACTTGTGACCAACCTATGCTTACAACTTTTGCATATAATTAACATATAGTTAACATATATATGGGAAGTACCGATCTTTACTACTCATAGAGCTTTACATATAGGTTATTTATAGGTTACTTTAGTTTTTATCAGGTAATTTGTTTCTGTTTTTTTATGCAGACCTGAAAAAGCCTTATATTGGAACTACTTATGCACACTATCCCAAATAGTGTCACCTTCAGTACAGTTCAGCTGTGTGCAAAAAACCATAATCCCTACAGAAACATTTGATATTTAAATCTGTGACAAAGTTTAACAGCAGTTACAGAGAACCCTAACGTTATCATGCTGCAGACCAATGACCAGTGAGGGTAGATGTCCCATCACTAAGGCATTATTGAGGATATATCCCTTCTTTGGCATTTCTGAGGATATGTTGAGGTTAGAAATGGCATCTTCCTTCTCTTAGTGGTATTAGAAAAGGGCACAGTTTTGCCTGCATGACTTGATCTGTCTTGCTGACTGTAAGAAATTAATGCTGCAGGAAATAGGCACTATCAAACTGGAGTGATGTATATGGCAAGGATTAGGGAATCTTACCTTGACATGATAAACCCTGCAGCAGTCTGTGAGAGGGCTGTGCTTATCACATGCAGCTGTCTCTGAAGAGTCAGGCCAAAGGTTGTGTTGCACTTTCTTGCCTTCTGTTCCAAGAAACTCACCCTTAGTATTTCTTCAAGTGGTTTTATATATTAAGAAAAGATTGTTAGGCAAAAGAAGAGTGTCAGAGTGGTAGAGGGAAGCATATTTTGCCTTCTAAATTCATTGCAGGTGACAAGGCTCTTCCTTGTTTTGGCACAAAACCCCAGGAATTCTCATATCCTGATACTAGTATTTTGGAAAAACTTCAATGGTGTTTCTGGACTGAAATCCAGACTCCTTTTCGGTTTATTTATACTGATGGTACTGGTTCAATCCCAGCTGGCAACTCAGCCTCCCAGAGACATTTTCTTAATTTTCCCCCTGTGGGATACCCTACATTCAAACATTTGTAGTATGTTTTAGACATTTGTATTTGGGCAAGTGAACCAGAAGGAATGTATTAGGTTTTTAAAAGACGTTTGTTCTCCTTTTTCCTCCTCATTATCAGTGGGGTGTATCTGTGTTCCTGGAATCTCACTGTTCTCAGCTGTGCAGTGCTCACTAAGAATGATTTGGGAGTTAGGACCATGATACATCACTTTCTTCATATTTTAACTCTGCAAATGTTGGTGTGTGTTACCACCTACCTTTATATTTTCAAAAACAGTGATGTTATACTAGTTCAGAGCTTATAGGCTGATCAAGATCATTCCTTAATTAGAAGAGACAACGTGAGTCTACTTGCAGTTGTTTTTCTCTAAAACTAGTTGATATCCAATATTTCTTTTTAAGCTTTATTCTGTGGTAAATGAAATCCATGGGCAGTATTCCTATGGATTTCCGCAAGAGTGGTTCACTGACTTGAAGTATGTTAATGGAAAACTGAAGCTATCAGTGCAATGTGAATTCAACAAGCATCCAGGATTATTTAAGTTGCAAGCTTCTGTGTTGGGGGTTGTCTTTGAACTGTGTTTTTTGCACACTGATTAGCACAGCGCTATCCAAGAATAGCACTTACATATGTGGTATTGCAGTACTAATAAATGTAATAATTTCTAGTGAGGAAAAAAGGGAGCTAAACGCTTCTGAAGCTTGGTGGCATTCAAGTGAAGATGAATTCCTTCATGTGTTGATAAGCAGTTTAAGAGGAACTGTTCAGTTTTGATCAATGCTGACCATGCTGACAGCTCGTGCTGAGAACACTGCCCAGGCAGGAATCACGCTCTGCTAGCTGGCTTATTTTCCCTGCCTGCTCGCTGCCCAAATGGAGCAGTCTGAGATGAGAGGCTGTGAGGTCTCACTTGCAGAGAGGAGGATATGTTCATGTCAGTTTGGTGGTGGGACCATAAAGTCCGCTATCTAGTAGGATCAGTGACCTTGTGCTGCTGTTATGTGTGTGCAGGCACTGTGCAGAGCATTGTGCTTGCAATCTTACATCAGTCTAAGCTGGAAAGGCCTGGCACTAAACAGAAGTCTCTGTGCTGTACTTTCCTATAGGATGTTCATGGTGCAGGGCTTAAGTGCATCTTCTATTGCCAAGCTTGACAGGAAAAGAGACCAACTCCCTAATCACTGGGAAGGTGCAAGGAAGGTAAAAAGTACTGCAAATGTTACAGAGTAGCAGCTACTTAAATAAGACCACACGCAGTAATAGAGGGTGACAGTGATATGGGGCTACAGCCTGATTTAAAACCTGGTGCAGAATCTGTGGAAGCTATTGGGCTTGCATTAGTTTAAAGGCCTTTGATGATGGGACTAAAATGATTGCATCCTGCCTGTGTAATCATGCAAATCATTCCAAGTTGTTGAGATGAGCTTTGGGTACAAACGTAAGTATCAGTGTCAGTAATTGTATACAGCACTGAAAATAGGTTTGCAATACTAGGAAATAGGGGTGCATGACACAAAAAAATCTGCAACATTCTAACTGGCATTAGTGTGCATCAATGTTGTCATCACCTCAGAATGTCTATCTGAGTGCACTTCTGTGTGAGAGAAAAGAAAAAAAGGGAGAAGAGTATCCGTCAATAACTATGAATGACACAGTTGGTGTCTTGGGGAAGGTTGTTTATTTTCAAAAGTTTTATTCAATCTATTTATTCACTAAATATTAATAACTTTAAATTGCAAAAGACTACTTAAAAGGTGAAAAATAGCAGTAAAAAACAATGTATGCTGTCTTTGAAGCAATAAAACATATAATACATAAACAAAAAATGAGAGAATTATCAAATCTGTAGCTGTAGAACAGAAGATTTTTATTAATATTAATGTTCATGTGGTGTTTTATGATAAATGTGATTACCTGGAAGTGTAAACAAATTATTAACTTAATATAAAGTGAATGGAATTAATATTGTGAGTATGCCAGAACTGCAAGACTGTGTGTCCCTGTCTTAGGAGTGCAATGATATATTGTTCACCAGTGCTTATTTTGTTACAATAGCATAATAAAGCAGGCCATCATCATGTTAAAGAATATTCTTAATCAACTTGAGTAGATACAAATGTAGTTCCATAGTATTTGTGTTGTCTCATTAGACTGGCTGCGTTAGTTGTATTTTGAGTTTTAGGCAACTTTGGAGTCAAAGCAGAAAGGTTTTAAAAACCTAGGAATTGAGAGTTGTGTGTAAGACTTAATAAATGATCTTAATCTTTCAAAGATCAGATTTGTAAATAAGATTGGGATACTAAAGCCTAGCTTTTTCAGACCCATCTCTGCAATTCAGGGGTTTTCACTTCCTACATTTATGCTTCAATTTCCTTATCTGTAATGCTGTAATCCCTCTTTTGGGGCAGATAATTTGGGCATTTTCAAAAGGGATTCTGCAAGCAGAGTGTGTGCAGCTGGAAAGTGCAAAACAATTATTACTAGTAAGTAAACCACCCAAAAGCTAAGCTGGAATTTAGTGAATTTCTAGACTAAACATTAGGACACTCACCATACCGGTAAGACACCAAAAGAGACTTTGCTGACCAGGCAGGAGTCAGCTGGCAGTGAAGGTCTATCCTCTCCAACTCCCTTTGTGCTGCGGCGTTGCCACCTCTTGCCATGCTGCTGTGATATTGAGGGATGGAAGATCCTCCCTGGCCGCAGTCAGACCAACCAGCCTGACTGGCCTTCTGTTTTGTTGTTGGCGTTTTTTTTGTTTTGTTTTTGTTTGTTTGTTTTAGGCTTTTGGTTTTATTAGTTTTTTGGTTTTGGTTGCTTGCTTGCTTACGTTGGGGTTTTTTTTTAGGGCTTTATACCTTTCCTCTTTGGGAATTACCTCCAATCCTTGAGCTACAGACCATACCTCTCAAGAAGAGGGAAGTAGTTCCTTTTAGTTTAAGCAAAATTTAGTATTACTCAAGGCACTGCTTGGTTATGCATATCCATTTTGGAACATGGTTAAACATTTGCATCTTACTGCTTGAGCACAGCAGCTGAACTTTGATTTTATTTCACCCTTGTATCTTTGGGTGTGTGTTTCTTTACAGGACCAGAGGCAGACTAAGACATAAAGGACCCAGTTTCAAAGTAATGTACTTCAGTTATTGTACATAGTACAACAATTAGTTAAGCAGAAATGTGACTAAAAATCTTTAAAAGTTTGGGACTCAGCTGTCAAAACCTGTGTGGTTGAACTGTAACTTGGTGATCTCATGGTCTCCTAAACTAGTTAGCTTGTGCCGTGAAAATCTGTGTTCCATACTGGATACCGATTGAATAACTGGTTAAATTATTGAGGAGTTAATAATTCTGTGATATGAAAGTATCATTTTTCATAAGACTTTAACCAATGCCTAATTATTATCTCTAAAGTCTATGATCCTTTTGATAAATATGGACGAGAGATCTAGCAGAAGTACTTTGTCTTTGCTTGCAGAAAGAACTATGAGCCAGTAATGCATTTCTGCCCATAGTTTCCTTTCTTTTAGCTGTCCCGTATGGTCTGGATGTTTTTAAAATAAAATGAAACATCAAATAGTCAAAATATATTGTTGCCTTAGCTGCTGTAAAAATGTTAAATAGAAGAATTTTTTTGGAGAAGGAAGAAACACTATCTTAGTCTCATTGCAACTTAATGCTGATTGAGAAGAGGATTTTGGCTGAGCGTGTTTTCCTTTTTTTGGCTTGTTTTTCTACTGCTTTGCCTCTCTTGTAGGTATAGGATGGATATAGGACATGAATTCTAAAGGGAAGATGTTACTCCCTTGGTCAGCTCTGGCAAAAAGTATGGCAGAGCATGGAAGGTATTTTGATTAATAATCAGTCGTGTCAGAAGGATTAGCGACTCTGTTTTGAGTTCAGTAGTTGGCTCTAGTACATCTGAGAGAGAAACTTAAACATGGGTTTGTAACACATGGTACACCAACTGCTGGGCTTGCGGTGGGATAGGAGACTGTTGAGTTTACTCTGGTACAGATGCTGTTTGGAAAGTGCAGCATCAAGCTTTGGGCTTACTTTTGGTGGGTAGAGGGATGACGTTAGTCTTTGTCCCATGTCCTTCAGTCACTGTGTTCTTTGTTGTTATTGAATAGCCCAAATTTACCAGTTTGTGGACACATTAGTTCCTGACCTGAGAATTGTCTAGAATGTTTTTCTTTCTGACCTTGCTATCAGTCCAGGGGTTAGACTACATGTTTTTGGGCATGCAATAATACATGTGGGAAACAACTTTGCAAATTATATACATTAAGTATTAGCCTTCTAATAAAAACAGTTTATCTTTTCACTGCATTTCAGAAAGAAGATACTGAATGTTCTAATTTTTTAAGTTAAAGATGACTTATTATTTCTTAATGCAGTGGATATAACTGGCAAAGCTTCTCACAATCTGAAATTAGAAATGCAACATTGCCTGATATTGAACAGAGATTTCAGATCAAGTGTTCATGCCCAAATAGCTTTTCCTTTTAACTCTGCTTTTAGTCATTCATCTTTTCAGAAAATCATCATACACCTTCAGACTAATGAGCTTCTAAAATTGTAACTCCAACTGTTTAAACTTTGATGTTAAATTGCAGTCTTTCACAGTTGATTTTTTTCCAAGATTTTCAAAGGGAAATTATATGTTACATTTAGTTAATTGAACACCACAGATACTTGTCAGCTCTCAGTAATGCCTGCAGCATTAATTTTCTTCCTTTCCCAAGCCTACAAGCATTTAACAAAGATTGTGTATGGTAATTCTTGATAATACTGCTATAAGAGTGGTATTTGCTCCTTGCAAGCAGATCACATTGTTGTTGCCTTCCTCGTTCCTTGTGTGCTGGGAGGCTGAAGACCTGCTGACGCAATCAGTGTACCACAGCAGGACACTGTTGTCCTTCAGTGATTGTGTTTCTGATGTCAAGGAGTATGATATTGCTTGATTTTTAGAAAATTAATTCTAGCACAGATAACAGGCCAAGAAGCAGATGCTGTATTCTGATGTGTGTGCAGGAGACACAGTAATCTCTACTACACCTTCTATCAGTTAATTTTCATTTTTTTCGAAAGAAAATAAAAATTTGGACTAGAATAATGTTGGCATGGTTTTAATAGGAACAACCCTAACATTTGTTGAGGCAAGTGACTGTAGCATTCTTGATGGTATAGAACACTGAAGTGAACGGTTTAGTGCACCAACAAAAGTATGCTAAATATATGTAAATAATTTATAAAATCATAAGAGCATTAAACAATGCAAATTTTAGTGGCAAATTGCATTATTTAATGTCATAGAAGATGTTCTGTTTGTTGGAAATAGAGAGCATGAAATAGAGAAACCATCCTACAGATCTCTTGTGACCTTGACCAAAGTCATTTAAGTTCTTTATTTCATGTAGAGAATTATGTTTACTGCTATTGTTTGGTGTGGTGTCCTTATTCTGAATAACAAAATGGTTTGAACTTAGGGAGCAGAAAGTTTTATTAAACTGTGTTCACAGTGCTGATGCTTTTATGTTGTTTCAAATTATTGTACAGGTAGGGATGCAGTCTAGCTATACTCACGCTGAGGAACAAAGTGAGAGGTGTGAAAAGAGAGGAAATGTTGTTCTTTCTGCATGCTTACATTTTTCTTTCATATGCTTTTGGGAAAGATATTCAAAAAGCCTAAGCCATTCCCTGCAGAGGTCTGTACTGTGGCTGTACTGCAGCTCCACACCTACTTCTTCAGTCACAACTCCGGAACCTAAAGGAGAAATTGACTGTAGCTGAATGGTATGGAAAAGCAAGACTGTATTTCTTTTATCTCATTTTACGAGATAATAAAAAAAATATCTCATTTTCCAGAGATTTTTAATCCATATACTTGGAATTCTTTCTCCTCTTTCCCTTTGGGGGACTCCTGACTTGAGTTTCTGAAACTCAAAGTATGCAATCTGAAGAAAATCAAGATTTTTTTCTTTTAAAGGTGAAAGATAATTTTACTTTTAGTCACATAGTTTCTTAAGTTCCCTAAGAGGTAACTCTCAAATGTAGCTGAACTCTTATAGGAAAACTTTTCAGTGTATACATATATGCATATATATATCATATACTTGGTTTTGTAATGAAACTTTTGTAGCTGCAAAGATACAATTTACATATAAAATGGCCTGTAGTCCGCTAGAATGAGACAACCATCTTCAGTTCAGTGTCTAGTTTTGTTCTTTGTTTTCCAAACAAAGCATTTTCTGCTGAGATCTCAGACTTGTTTATTCTTTAATGTCATGGATTTTTGCTAATGGAATAAGATGTCTTTGACCTGTAAGCTGGTTTTCATGACTCATTTAAAATGAGGGGGAAAATACCCAAAACAAATATTCCCTTTTTGGTGTCTCTTGTGATCCTTTCAAACTGTAATTTCAGATACTGTTTATGAAGCAGAACAGCTGAAACAGTTAAGATACCAGAACAGTTGTAGCTCTCCAGTCACCTTTGGAGTTCTTAAAAATGCCTCAATTGGATTGAGTTTCTGTTGTAAATGTAAAGTCCTTTTGTGCCAAATAAGTGAAAGGAGTAGGATTAATAACTCCTTAATTAATAGATAATTAAGGGCAGCATTCTTCTTCCTAGAATTAGGTCTGCTCACGCATATTATACTTCCCTGTGTTTGTCACATCTGTGAACTCATCTCAGTTCTAGGGCCAAGAGAGTAGTGTAAATTATATTTCAAGTTTGTTTAACACTTCTTCTTCCTGCTTGTACTCCTTGTTGCAATTTAATACTAATTATGTTGACAGCCTTTATGAACCATTCCACAGTCTGAAAAAAGAGCAATTAGTTAAAATTAAATCTAGTTTTCATAACAAGCCCGTATAGTTACAGACAGCGGGCCCAAATTCAAATGTTCCCATACTATACATCCTTAGTTAAACATGACCCCTGATTATGTGCTTGCCTGTCTAAATCTTGACCAAAGAACTGAGTTTAAGTGTGAAAGTCATGTAGATAACTCACATATCTACTATATGATTTGCCAACTGGACTTTGCCAACAGCGTAAACAATAGGCAGTAGATAATTTCTGGTTTATTAAAAGATTTTTTCAACATGTTTAACATACCGAATCCAAGACACTTTTTAAGTGTAGGTAGTGCAAAAGGTAAGTTCAGTTGCCACACTATCCAGACTTCTCCCCTCCATTGCAAAATTGACTGACAATATGTAACTGCTCTTTCTTGCTGAAAATGTCGTCTGCTCAATTCCTTCAGAACACAGAATTTCATTCTTTCTTCAGTGCTTCATTGAAATCAATAGAAATGCAGTCAGAAAGTTTTAACTGAAGGTGAAGATATTAGGCAACAAAATTATTTTGGTAAAAATGAATTTATCAGTAGAAAGTATCTGCTCATGTTCATGGTCATTAGAGAAAGCACTGCAAGTTCCTTTTTGTTTGGTAAATACTTGTCATTAAAATCAGAATGATCCCTACTCGAGTTATTCTGTTCTGAAAACAAATAGCAAATAAACTGAAAATGCAAAATTATCAAAATCAAAAACCCTGATTTTAATTTTTTTAATGACAGAATAGGGAAGAAAGTACAAGGTTCAGACTTCATGTAATCTCACATTCCCATTATTACAGAATTTGATGATAACATGCCAAGGCCTAAAACAGAGTAAAGAAAACTGTAATTGCATCTATCATATTTAGCATATTATGGTGGAGGTCTCTTAAGCATTTCCATTTTGAGTACATTTAGCTGGGCAATACATCTGTCTTTGAATGTGCTACTGCAGAGGTCAATGTCATCAATGAGGAAGATATTCCTTTACTATAACCACCAGAGTTAGGTATGACATGCATACTATTTTTGAAAACCTTTCTGAAACAATGAATGGTATTATCTCAACTTGCATTTGGCTTGAGAAACTTGGGACAGAAGTCCATCCCATAGTTGATCCATGTACACACTCACTCCACTGTAAGACATACAGCAACACAGAGTTCACAAAAACGTCTTCCACGTCGATAGCATTTCTCAGTCACTGCAAATGAACATCTTTAGATCGATCGCAATAATTTAACCCGAAGTATTTTCCTAGCTTTCTGATCAGTTTGATGAGAAGAACAAAATTTGAAAAGGGAGAACCCTTTTTTTCTGCCTAAATATTGACGACCTCATGCTGAAGTTTCATACATAAAAAGTGGAAAATATTTATGTTACAAGTGATTTCCTTGTTTTATTTGCCAGATGGCAATATATAATTATATTTTTATACTTTATGTTTCATAACTTTAAATGTACTAAGTGTACCCAGTACTTCATTAATGAACAGTTAGTGAGATTTGGTACAACTATCAACTCACTCACAAAAGTACACAGACTTTGGGTTTGGAATTGTCTTTATAAATATTTGGTAAAATCTGTCTAGTTTCAAGCAGTGTGACTTAAAGAAGTTAAACTCTAAATACAGTCTTTTCTTTTAATAAAGGAAATTAAAATATGTTCAAGGAACAAGTTCATTTTAGCTGATTTAAGTTAAGCATGTGACTCCAGCAGTGTTCGTGATTCAAGGTGTGAGGATACTCCAAATCTGAGGCACTCAATGAAATCTTTTGCACTGACCACAGGCTTCTGCTCTGATTCAAACTTAGTAAATTCTGTCTAGATTTTTTTAAATGGTTACTTATAAGTAACTGCTATGCTATGTAAACCACCTTTATTCTCCAATTTATCCAGACTTTGCAGTTTGATTAATCTGGTATTTTGTTATTTTATTTCCAAGAGAAAAGAAATTGGCTTGGGCTTTTTTTTATGTTATTTTTAATTTATTTTATTTTTGTCATCTGTTTCTCATGTCCATTACATTAGAGAATATGCTTATGTTGGTAAAATTACTGATACCATCATGAAAATTAAACCAAAAAAAAAAAAAGAGAGGAGGCGTTATGGCCATGAACTTGTACTTTATTCCTTTTTGTACAAGGCAATACGTCAGCTTCTGCTGTAGAAAACCAAGATATTTAAAAATAGTAATTTACTTGATGATAAATGCGATTAGTTCTATAAGAGAAAAATAACTTGAGTGCTCAGTTTGTCAGAAAGTCTTCTTGAAGAATTCAGCATAATCTTTACTGTATAATTTCCCCTCCTCCTTTTTTCTCCACCCACTAAAAGGCTAACTTTTATCTAATTCTGGTGGTTTATGTCTGGGAAAAAAAAAAAAAAGGTGAGCTTCATTTGAAATGTTTAATGATTAATTCTATTTCTAATTTCTAAAACTTCTGTTTCTGAAGTTTTTCTTCAGGAAATTACTTCAGATTCTTTAAATATCATTTAATTCTGATGATTTCAATTAAAAAAAAAAAAAAAACAAACCAACAAACCGCAAATCTTTTCTCCTTCCACAAGTGATTTATGTATAAAATAGTAACAGGGTATCTCCAGATATGCAAAATGCAAGATAAGTGAAAATTCTAGAAGGGATAGAATTACTTGCTAGTGAATAAAATGAATGATTCACTGTAGCGCTCTTAAATAATCACTTTGATTTTGAATGATTCATATATTTATCATAATATAGCTTTAACCAGTGCTGTTGCATACTTTGAAAAATTAAAGCAAACCTTAAAAATAAAATTCCTTCTTATTGTATTGACAAATTTCAAAGAATAGACTGTGTAAAATTAATGACTGCAGAAAGGAAATATACACACATCAATATATCTTTAAAATAAGATTAAAAAGTGCTGAAAAATGGAAGTTTTCCCTCAAGCTTGCTTATGTCACTTCAGTTTCCTTCTTTCATAGTCATCTATTTTAATAGTGTATTAAATGTGTATTTATAGTAGCTTCTTTTGCAGAACCACTTTTGATAAAGATGATATACAGAACTACAAAAAAAGCATCTCTTGGATATTTCATTTTATTTCTAATAGTCAATGTGTCCTTTCTGGATTACTTGTTGAATTTTGCTATGAAAGCAGAGTTAATGTTTACTCGAAAGAGTGGTTTTTCAAGGACAAGTTCCCTTTTCCAGTACATATCCTAAACATTTCAGACAGTATCTCTCTCCACTGGATTAAAGAGTCACTCTCTCTCCATTTTATATTTAATTAAAGTTCAGATAGCTTCAAAATGTATTTTGAGATACTTTGACAGCCTGTATCCTAACAGGTGGAACAGTGAGATGAAGATGTTGTGATTTGGCTTTGTGCTTGAGAAGAGCCTTAAAGCAAGTTCACTCCCTATGGTCAATGCTCTTGTCATTAAGCTGCTAAAATGACAAAAAGGTGTCAACAGCTCTTTATCCTGGGCCTTGTGAAAGGCCTGATCAATTGCTTGTTCACTAAAAGTTTTTCCTTGTTGCTTCATATATGGATATGGAGGCGTTTAAGAGGCTATTTTGTTACTTCAGGATATGCCACTATTTTTGGCAAAATGAAGAATTTCGGTGTTATGCAATTTTTAGATGTCTAATTTAAGGGCCTTATTTTTAAACCTGCATGTCATTATAGAGGACTTTGAGTTCATTGATTTGTAGTTGGAGCTTTGAGCCTGTAGGTTAGTCAGACTGTGAAGTGTGGAACTGAGAGCTCAGAAGGTGAAGACCACCAAAATAATGATAGGCTGTAACAAAGATCTTAATTCCATGCAGGGAGTCTGTCAGAGACCTATAAAAAATTAAAATGTGATATTTCATTTCCAAAAAATGAGGCCAAAAATGGTATGACAATAATGTATTTTGTGAGCATTATGAACCTGGAGCAGAGTTCGAATTAGCATTGAAAAAGGTACTAGTGTGGAGTTTTTTGTGAAGACTGAAAAGTCACATACCATCAGGGACTTGTGGAGCACATTGTAGTATTTGTGCCAAAGTTAGTGAATAAAAGTTGTTCCAGACTATCCTGTTTTGGTGCTGATGGGTACTCCTGATCCAGCAACTAACAACAATCAGTAGAGCCTGAGTTTCCCTCTTAACATTTGAGCGATATGAAGTACTGAGTGACTGTGAAGTCTGGACACGTATATAGGAGCTGGAAAAGGCTAGAGAAGTGAGTCTTTAAAATCCAAAGGCAACCTTTTGAAACACAAGAACTCTTTTTACTGGTGAAAGAATGTTATCAAATGTAAACAAATAACTGAGAAAAGCTGAATTCCTGAGCGTGTTCTACAGCCTGAGGAAGAAAGATCTATCTGAAAGATGATCTGAATTTTAATAAAATGTGTCCGAATACTTAAAGAGTAAGCAAAATTTTGCACAAAGTGATTAATATATGATTTTTGAAATGGGAAGAATCAGTCGTAACCTTTGTGACAGCTGCTACTGCTAGTCATAGCTTTCATCTCTGAGAGACACAAAGGTATTCCTACTGGCCTTACTTTCTGTTCCATTTCTCTTGTGTACATTTTATTAAAATAAGACATGTTTAGGCACAGTGAACCTGATTGTTTTTAAAAACAGTCAAATTATCTGTTTAAAAATCCCTGCTGCAGACAAAGCTCATTCAGGTCTCTAGGAGTTAAGGATTTGTTTAGGACTTTTTGTGCAGCTTTCTGAGATCTTTAGCATTATTCATTATTCTATTGAGTCACAACAAGCAGGTTGGAAGTAAATATATGTTATAGTTAAGTTTAAATTCTCAAACAAACATTTCATTTTGTTTCTACATGTTGAGTAGAAGGATAACTTTTTACATTTTTTTAATTTCATAAGCTTATCAATTTTATTAGGATGCTTCTTGAGATACATAACAATATTCATTACAGAAAAGCTTTATTGACATCTGAAATGTGAAATAAAGGCAAAGTCAAAGTAAGGATTTTGAAATGGGTAATCATGCAAATCTAAATGGGAACATTTTGAAGGATGATCTGTGGGGGGAAAAATCAACAAAACCCCCCAAAACAAAACAATAAACAAACAAAAACCAACGAACCAACCAAACCAATCAAACACCCCCAAAAAAACCAAAACACTACACCAGGACTCCTGGTCCCACTGTTGTCAATTTTACTTCAGTTATGCCACTGCAGAAACGAAATAGCTTGAAACTGATGAAAAGAACACAGTGGGAAGTATTCTTTTATGAGCAGGAAGTATGCCTGTATTGGGGGGTAGGTACAAAATGGGTTGAGGGTGCTGGGTGTGTTTCTTGAGTCAAGAAAAAATTCTCCTTAAACAAACTCTGAAAACTTCAGTAAGACATTTTAATGTTTTCATATAGTCTAAGACCTTCTGAAGCAGTAGTTATCACTTTATTCACAGGATTACTTTTTGTACATGTATACTGAATTCTCCTATCTTTGCTTCTATTCTTTGCAGTGGATTGCTGTCTGTAACAAATGTGAAGCTTTTCAAATTTCCCAATACTCAAAAAATTGATTCAACAGATTCTCCTTAACACCCAACCTATTACTGAATGCAAGTTAAAAAAACTCCAGAAAAAGTCAGGTACCTCTAAGAAGCTTCAGCAACTTAGTGCTTGTAGCTGAATGACTTCTTTTGGAAAGATGGACTGTCTTTCCGTCTACTATGGCTGGAGACAGATATAAAGATTTAGCAGAACATCAGCTTTCTGCAGAACCAGGAAGACAAAGCAAGACCTCCACCAGTAGAGGACAAAGAATAGCTTGACACCCTTTGAAAAAATGGCAGTTAATTCCTTATTTCACTGCTGGTAGGTTATCCATTGCCCAAAGCACGGGTGGGTGGGTATCACAGCTCCTAGGGTTTTTAGTCATTTTATGTCTTCCTTCTTATGTTTAAATTGGAATTTATATTCAAGAATAATAATAAAGTTTCTTAAAACATGCCGTCTCACCCTTCTGATTTTATGTGTTTTCTCTCTCCTCTGTCCCATTTTCTTTTAGATTATTTTTTCATCCGTCTTAGCTAATGTAGTAATTTATGCTAATGATGTAATGATGCTTCATGTTCCTTAGGGTTTTTTTAGCTCTCTGTAAATAGCGAGCAAATACTTTTAGCAGAAAAATCATGAACACTTTTGACCATGGTAGAAGCAATCCAGAGAGCTTACTCTCAACCATTTTGGTTGGGTTCACAACTGCTGCTGCTGGGAGTCAATCTGTTTGAAATCCCGTCATTTGCTGTCTTTCATGAAGCAGTTTTTGTCACAAGAACATTTTTGCTCATGTTCACAGATATTTGGGGGACATCAACAGATGTCTTATAAAAAGAGTGGGACAAGCGTGCATTTCTTCAAGCTGCCCTTCTGATCCTAAACCTGACAAGGGGAGCAAAAATTCTGCCACCATAGTGAAAGTCAGCCCCGCTGTTCTTTCCAAGTGCTGCTGAGGTTTTCTTTTTTTTTTTCCCTTTTGAACAGGAGAAAGTAAAAAGGAATAAAAAGACCTGTCTGTTATCATCACTGTATTAACAGCTCAAAAGCTACCAGTACCTACCATCTAAGACGAAAAAGGCACTTAGTAACAAACAGAATGGCCTGATACTGTGGGGGAGCTCTAGTAGCTGGTTAGATTAATCAGTGTCTCAACAGCATCTTCACAAGTTTCTGGTTTAATGGGCTGAGCCTGTTTCCAGCTGTTACTAGTCTAGAAGTTTTTAAGGTTTGACAGAACAAAACTCATCCTGGCTTGCCATTCCAATAAGGGTCAGGAATTTCTTAGTTATTGTGGTAAAAGCAGGCCATTTTCTTTCCTACAAAAAGGGTTATCTTTTCAACCAATTTTTAATTCTTTCCTTGACTTGTTCAAGAAAGCAAAAACAAAGATGTCAAAGTAATCAGAGGCTGTCCATGGAGGCAAGACAAACTGAAATGAAGCTGCTAAGTGTGAATTGGTGCATCAGTGGTCAAGCTTAATGTTGTACTTGATTTTTTCTTATTTACCACTTTTTAAGATGAATGTGATTTAGATGTCAAAATATGAAGTGTGATAATTGTGTGCAGCTAAAAAGATGATATTCTACCAAATTAAATGAAACATGATCACCACATATGAACATGGTTCTGAAGGGAAGCAGTACTGAAAATCATGATACCAATACTGATACTGAAAGGAAAGGACTGCTGTTTGATGAAGAAACTGAAATACTTCTTTGACAACCAAAGCCACTGCAGTATTGTCAGTTGAGGAATATATTTATGTTTTTCTAAGATGAGTTGTAGAACTGCCACTCAGTTTGGTGTAAGAAGGAATAGAGCCATGCTATTTTTGCACAAATATAATCACTCAGCTATTTTTGGCTTAAATTACAGTAGTGTCAGGGCTTATATATGCTAATTGGTGAGAACTGGATAGAGGTGTTTCACAGGATGATGATTGCCTGGTGAGTAGTGTGGTCCAGCTGCAGCACCACCTGCCTGCTAACCTATTTTCTACTAGAAAAGGAGTGTGATAAATAATTCTTATGCCTGTGTGACTTCAGCCAATGCTTTTTCTACTTTGGGGGAATACATCAGTTTTTTAAATGACCCTTCTTTCTGCTGCCATGTAAGGCTGGGTGTCTATAGCTGCAGTTTTAACAGTTAAATACTACTCCTTCTCTTCAAATGACTCACTGTGTTTCTAGTGCGAGTTTTTATTGACTATGAATAGTGGACTTTAAGTATTTAGATCACTATAATTGTAGTGACTCTAGTTTTAAAAATCCAAATCTTAATAAAAATAAAAACCTTTATCAAAATAAAAATTAATGACAACAAATCTTCTGTTTTGGAATTTATTTGGTAATGACAGGATTTTGCTTTGTGTCACTGAAAGGAAATCTTTGTTTCTTTTTCCCTACTTCCTGAGCTTTTGGGTTTTCAATCTGTTTATGATACAGTGTTTTCCTGTCAGGTCTCAGAACTCTCAGATACAGAGTGAATGGATAATTTAGGAAAACTACAACTGAGTTCTGAAATGAGTTACATCCAAGCTGCGTTTTACAGTCCAACCGGAATTTGGAAAGGTTTGTAGTGGCATATGATGACTGACAGTGAGTGAGACAGCTCTGCTCCAGCTGTTGGTGTGGATGGCTTTTCTCCTCACGATGGTGTCCATTGCAATTGGCTCTACTAGAGATAGTCTCAATAGTGAAGTGAAAACTACAGTGGTAGGAATGACTTTTCTCAGGTCTTCTGATGACTTGAGTGTCACACATTAGAGCTGCAGTTATAGAAACACGTGGGAAAGTTTAGCTTCTACTCTGTCCATTTTACTGGACATTTCATAAATGGAGAAGTACAGTCTTTAGTGGTGGGATAACTCTGAAAGCAAGTAATAAAAGGCAATTGGATTGGTTTCTTTCCCCCTCCTCAAAACAAAGCAACTTACATGCCTCCAGTGTTAATTTTCAGCCATTTCCATGACTATATAAATAAGATGCTGTAATTAATACTTTTTTAAGAAATTGCTTTTCCTGCTTTGATATAGATGTACTAATTTTCTACCTGATGGTGGACACAGGGTTGCAGAACACTCCCCTGGCTTTGCTCATTCAGGCTTGAATCCCAAGTGGTAGTGGTGCCTAGTGATATAGTAGAGCATTTGGAAATGTATGCTGGCACAGTTATAATCTTATGAAATTCAGAACAGTGTAACCATGTACTAGAATTGCTAACCACAGAGATTCAAAAATCATGACTGAGGTTGCAAAAAAATACAAGACAAAAGTACACCACCTTCCTGTAAATCTGGCAAAGAAATTATGGGTTTCTCAGGAGGGCGGCACCCTTTTAGATTGTCTCTATGTTGCTTACAGATTTTTATCTTGAGAAGTCACTCTTTCAACTTTCCCTCTACAGTTGCAAGAGAAAGTTTTTAGATTAAATTATGTAAATTAGATAATTTGCATACTTTGTTGTGCTTGAGCAGTTGAGGCAATGGGGAGGGCACAAAGTATCCTTGGTTTCTTAGTCACAGTAAAGTCCTTGATAAGTATTGCTGATGGTTTTAAAATAAAAATGCAGCATTTGATTGCTGAACTAAAACCTTAAAGTCACAACCAGTTGAAATACTTAGAGCAGGAAATCCAGCAGTCCTGAGTTAACAAGATGAAAACATTTGAACAGGTCTTTGAAGTGTGGTACCTAGTATGGATGCAGATGGCTTTAATAAACAGTTTATCTAGGGAACCTAAATTGACTCCGTGTCTCCAATGAAACTTGAAAAACTTCTGATGTGCTTTTTAAAATTTATCCCTGTGTCATTTTTGTTAAAAAATCTTTTTGTATGTTGGCTTGTGTGTTTTCTGAAATGGGTAAAGGAGGATAAGTGAATAAAGACTCCATTATCTTTTCTCTGTATTGTTCAAGGCTTAAGAGGGACGTTTTGGCATTCTTGTTGCAAAACTGGTATTTATTTCTGGAACTCAGTAAGCTCTCTTTCAATGTTCTGTTTTCAGTCTTATGAAGATGTCTGTAATTATCACTGTGTAGGGCTGAAGTTTTGTAAGATGTAACTATTTGGGCAAAATGTAAAAAAAAATCAAAAGCATTGCATTGCATTTTCATCTTCACAGGAAAACCTGTTTTTCATATGAAGTATGAAAATGGCTGGGTTCAAAATCCAAAGAGAGGCGCTAAAGAAATGTATTATAAATATTTATGTGAGCATTTACTAGTATTTAAGTTGCTAGCCTTAGAATGTGTTGTGGCTTTAGTGCCCTTCTGTGAAGCTCATCCAGACCCTATGGGTCATATCACTTGCATGATGCTCTGTAGGGAGTAGCATGATTAGATAAACAGGCTTTCTTCTTGCCTCCTGGATTGGATGACTGTGTTTCGCTCCCTGCATCCATATATTTCACAGCTGTTATTTGCTAAGTTTTTTAAGTGGAGACTAAAATTTGTAACATTGAGTGCACACTGGGAAAAAACAATGTCCAATTGTTTATTGTCGTGCAGAGTGCTGTGGTCATGAGCTAAATTGAGTTTTCTGTCATTTTTTATATTAGTCCTGTTGCTGTTTTGTTTGTCATTATTTGTGTCACTGTCATCTTTAGCCCACATCCAAATGTGGGCTTCTTCTACGTTGTTCTAGATTTTGTTCTAGGCAGAACAAAAAAATCTTCAAAAGCTTGTATAAAGTATGTGAGGGACAACACTGACACCAGGAGAGATAAAAATACAGGAAAAATATGGAACACACTTTTTTGGGGTGATTGCTGTGGTCTCTGGTAGTCAAAGAGTTCTTATGTTTTGTAGTTATCAGGGCATAGGTGGGACTTTGAAGGCAGCATTTTGCACACCTTTATAGTGAATATCTTGCAAGTGAGAGAATAAGGAATTTCTTGAGAGAGCCTGTGTGCTCCTTCTGCATTCTTGATCTGTTACAGAGACTGTGGTCCAGAAAGGAGGAAAGCAAGCAATTATTTCAGTTGTGGAAAGCAGGTTGTTTACAGATTTGTGAACTAATTTGTTAATGACCCTCTGTGACCCACTGTAAGACATGGATTTAGGAACTGGCTAAAGTAATACCCTTGGGGAATCTAACAGCATGTAGTTAACCTGAGGCTTCACAGCAGCTGCAGGGGTGATTGCAACTTGAGTCTGCAGTGGCTGCCACAGAGAGTCTCTGTAGGAGAGCTGCTCTGTCCAGGGAGCAAAATTCCACCTACTTGAGGCTATTAGGCATTTTTCCTCCACAGAGTTAGTGGCGACAACAGGTTTTTAGACCTAAAATGTGTCCTTATATCTTCACAGTCTATCAGGTATGTATGTCATGTGAAGACAAGATTATTAATCTGAAATTGTTTTCTTTGAAGCAACAAATGAACATATTCCACTATAGTATTGCAACTAAGACAATAAATAACACATAAGGAAATTTCACTTAATAGCTGACTTAACACAAAAGGGTGGTTTTGCCGTATTTAAGGTAAAGATCTTTTGATAATGAGAAATACCATAGCATATTTTTCTATTTATCTTGAACATGTAGATGGAGTCAGTACGCCATAGGTTGTCTAAGTCAGCATTTACATGGAACCTCGTAATTAGATTTCTGATCATAGACTTGCATTTAGGCCAAGGAGATGAAGATGTGCTCTTCTGTCTGCTTATGCACTCAACTTCTCTCACTTTCATGTTCACCTTAGACTGAAACTGTGTAGTAGACTGGTGACTTATGCTACTGAAGAGCATTAGCAGGACCTGTACTCCCAATTAAGACATTCTGTTAAAAAAGAAGATTTCAGAATTTTTAATTATAGGAACCAAATACTGAATTATAAACCATCACAAGTATCTTTACTGCTGGTTCTATTTTTATACCTTCTGATTCTTTACTTCTGATGTAATTGCATTTGAATTTTATTTAATTCCTTATAGCTGCTTTTGAAAAGCAGATAGAATACAAGAATGATCATATAACCAGTTAATGCAATTTCTGTCTGGCAGTGCAAAAGTTTAATAATTGTTTTCATGATAAAGAAATTGTTTTCTTCTTCTTTTGCAGATACCATGATCAACAGGATGTTACTAGCAACTTCCTTGGGGCAATGTGGTTGATTTCAATAACTTTTTTATCCATTGGATATGGGGATATGGTACCTAATACATACTGTGGGAAAGGAGTCTGTTTACTTACTGGAATCATGGTGAGTGAATTTATTAGTTGGATATGAGATTACATTTGCTGCAATTAATCCCAAAACTTTCTTTAGTCATAAAGAAACATGTATTTGCTGGCTTGTAGAGTATATATACTTACTCAGATAATTTTCGTAGTCTTTCATTCCTGGTCACGGAATGGAGTTTTCTTCTTCTTTAAGTAAAATTTATCAGCTGTGTAATGAAATACAGAGAAACAAATTCCACCCTGACATAATGCATAGCTTCAGAAATCACAGTAGAGTCTTTCATTAAATGTTAAGGTATCATACCATATTGATCATCTTTGGACATGTGTAATTGTACCAATGCTAATAATGAATATTAAGTTCTGACTTTCTTAAAGTTAAGTTATTCACAAAGAAAGAAATATGATAGTGGTGAAACTCCTGAAGCCTTTTGCTTGAGCATAGTTTTCTAATCTATTTCTTACAATTCTAGTAACATACTATCCATAGCATTCCATTGCCTTAAGTGGATTTAAGTTGTGCAGTTTGCACCATAAGAGGTTTTGCTACCTCTTATTCAGCAGTTGTTAGGCCATGCAGACTCAATATATATATTTGTGATGTATTTCACGTCAGGGTTTATTTTTTCAATATTTCACCATTTGGTCAAAGGCAGGGAGTAAGCCAATGTATTATAATGTCTGGGAAATTTACACGTATCTGCAGTAAATTAGAAGTAAATAAGTTCAGGACTCTGCCACTTTTATTTGTATCAACTTCTGTGTAAATGTCCCTGTCAATGAGAGAAGCAGAATGATTGCCCTATAACACTGTATATAACAATAAGATACATAATTGCATCTGAGTTTTGTCCGTTGCTTATAACTAATGGAGTTTCAACATCTACCTCTGTTAAAACACCTATATGGGGATTATGGCTGAATGCAGATGGTATCAAATTGTTACCCCTTTTGAATGGATGTTTTGGTAAAATTTTTTTTATAAGTGTGTATTTTTATGTACAGAGGTTATAATAGACAAATATATTTTTGTAATGTTTATAAAGATTTTAAAAAAAAACAAAACCAAAACTGATACCTGAAGACTTCCAGTAAATTTTGCCCATGGTGGCAGATGTGTATCTCCTTCAATACAGAGTTTACAGTGCAGTTGGTAGTAGAGGCTGATAGCAGAGTGACTCATTTTTAAAGGCTATTGGCTGAGCTCAAATCTGCCATATTCTGGGGTATTTGTCTTTGCTCCTCTTTCTTTGTTAGATTTTGATGGCAGAGAGAATAAAATATGCTCATAAATTCATTAAGAAAAGATATAGAGAAGCAGTGTGTATTGCCACAGATGTGCAGAATGGGGACAGAACTCTGCTTCCTGGGCACTGTTACTTAAGAAGCAAATGCTTGAAGATGCAGGTATAAGATCATTTTTTTCACTCAAGTTATTCAAGACTTTGCACAATTTTGTTATGAATAAGTATTACAAAGAAATCTAGGACCTTCAAAGTCCTGCAGAAGTGCTATGAGAATAGTAGTATTGGTAATAATCATCTATGGGTTTCACACAAATGCATTTCTGCTAGTGCAAATGGATAGAAGCAGCTGGACTGTTTTTTTAAATATCTGTAGATCAGCTTATTATTTTATTATGATGAAAACAAACTAAAAATAAAATCAGAAAAGCATATTATATATTATAGCAAATTTTATTCTTTATGCCTGTGAATGAAGGACAGAGAAACTGAAATAATAAGATGGATTTGTCATTTTAGTTATGATAGCACTACTTGGATTCAGATTATTTCTGGCAGTTGCTTCTGTGAACAACTAAAGTACAGATTTATACTGTTTTCACACATGGCAGTGCTTTCTCACAATTGATAGACTTGTAAAATGTATGGATCATACTCACCTTTGTGTCTGTGATTGTTTTTTCTTAATGATCATAAATTCTGCCGCTGCTTTGGATGCACAAAGTCTCCAGTCTCTCATGGTAATGAGTTTGGGTTAAATACCTCCAGAGACAGATAGCATTCTTAACAAAAAAATGAGCCAAGTAGCTAGTATGTGATGATAGGTAAAACAATTCTGAAAGCCTCACCTCTAATTGCATTAATGTGATCTTTGACAAAAAAATTATGGAGCAATAGCAAAAAGATGATAAAATTACTGGGGGGGAGGGTGTTTTGTTTTGTTTTTGTAAAGGATCTGGGCGATACAAAGTATGAAACAGTGAGCATAAAAATGAACTTTCTTCCAGCCTAACCTGCAGTACCAAAAAGCGATACTGAACAGACCTAGTAATTTTTATTTTAATGGGAGTGATTGATGGTCTAATTAAAAGATACATGAGGATAATTGTTGAATGTATGTAGCAAAATGAAACTGTATGTGATTCTAAGAAGGAAAGTGTAGTTCCCTAGCATCTGAAGTAGCAAATGCATTATTGGATTAGCCTGACCAATAAAAAATAACACTGAGTGTTTGCTTTTGGGTAAGGTCCCTGTTAAAATGGATGGAAGGCAGAATAAATAGAAATACTTGTGAACGCAGGAGTAGTTACACAGACCACTGAAGAGTTAATATTGGTTTCTTGGAACTGGTGGCCCATGGAGGCCTTGTTTGATAAAGAAGAGCCGAGGTGCCCTGGCTGTCCTCCTACTTCAGCTTCAGGAATCGTTTTCTGTGCAGTGTAAATGGAGGGCTCAGGCTGAACCCTGCCTTGTACTCCAGCCTGGGAAGTGGACTTTGTGCAGTCTGCTGCTGGCACCAAGTTGTGCTGGCTGTTGGAACTCTAACTACCTCTCTTGAGGCACTGGTTCAAGTGGCATCTTTGGAATTCTGCAAATGTTCACTGCTGGTAAATAGGAAATATTTACACATATTCAGATTATACTGAAAGGAAAAATGCTTTGAGAATTGTTGAGAGGAAGAGAGCAAAGAAGTCTGATTAATGTTGTAGAAAAACAGGGAGGGGGAAAGTCCTGTGAAGCAAAGCACTTAAATATGTGAAGTTTTTGTGAAAATACTGGCACAGCACAATAAAAAGATGGGTTAATGCTTTACAGACAAGCAAGTAGGAGTGAACAGTTTTATTACCAATAAGTATTTTTCCAATGAGACTTCACTAGGCAGCTGTGGTAGACTATGGCCTAGGTGGACTATAAATCAAATAGCATGTGTTCTCTGCCCTCTGTGTACATTAGGTAGGTCTGCAAGAGAGTGATGGATGGATAGAAATATGACTGCTGTCACTGTTGTTAGAACAGGATAGAGGGGTAGCAGGGAGACCCATGGCTGCATGTGGTGCAGGTCACCAGGGTTATATCTGGCTACTGAAGCCACTATGCCAGGTGGTCAGAGCACGCCCAGGCAGATCTCTCAGATCCTCATCTGCAGGGGGTCTCAGCTACGGGTGGAGCACTTTGCTTGTGCAGTTGCCAAGCAGAACTGCTTATGTAGGCAGCACTTCCACCTTCTTAATGGGTTTTTGGAGTTAGGGCCTTGGAGTGCTTTGCAAAATTTTCCTTGCTTTATGAGGAGTACAATGAAGTCAGCAAAAATTTAAAGATGGTCAGTAGAAATTGGTAAGGGGAGAGCAAGTGTGAGAGGATACAATGCATAATTATGGCCTGTGAGATGGAAAATTTTTATAGACCTTTGTAAGCTTTTATAGTTATGCAAGATAAAATAATGGCAATCCATTCTTCCAATTCCAGATAAAAGGATCTGTTGCGAGGTTTGAGAAGGACATTTTTCCTTTTCTACATGCAGCATTATGTGGTGAGCTGGAGCATTTAATTTATGGTGCAAAGCTTAGGATGCAGAATTTTCCTGCAGAGCCACCTATCAACAGTTAGAAGCAGACCTGTAGGTCAAACCTATGTTGCTACAAATAAAATGGATGACCTGCAATTGTCCTGTCACAGGATACACAAGTTGTTTGGTTATAGCTTGATGATGCTTGCTTTAAATAAAATAGCTGTTATTTCAAAGTGTCTGCTTTGCTAATGCAGAAATTACAGTTTAATTGCTTCTGTTCTTGAAATGAACTTCAAAGAGATCGTTAGGCCTATGAAAGAAGCAAATAAATAAGGAAAGGTCCTTAAATTTATGCAATAAAGGTGGACAAGATTAGAGGGGTTTTTTGCAAAAATTTTAAGTCTAAACTTTTAACTACAGGATTTGAACTCCACTCATTTAGATGAAGAATTCTTATTAGAGTAGTTGTAATGCAGTCAATATGCATAGTCTCGATTTAGGGATACTAGTTTTTATTAGTTCTAAATTTTTGATCAGAAATTAATCGGATCTCATTTAAAATCCTCTTATGCTGTGAGTTTTAATGTCCATTGGAAGTATGCATTTAGTTCTAAACAATCACAGTTTCTTCCTATGAATCATGGAAAAGTGGTGAGGATGAGTTGTTTCTTCTGTAAGAATAGGGTGCTCTTCATTTAAGGTTAAATTATGGTGTTTGTGTATACAATTTTATTGCAGACAGCCTGGTCTTACCAACAAATACAGAGAACTATCCAGAAGAGGAACATGGCAGCTAGAGTAGCATCGTTTTTAACTGTATGACTTTTGTAAGTAGCAAAATCTGAACTGTATCATCTTTGAAATTTACTAGATTGTAAGAAAAAGAGGGGGAAAAAAGGAGATTATAATGGCATAGTTAACATTGTCTGCATGTCTTCTGGGATGAGTCCTGAAAAAGAGAAAAAGAGGGTAAACATCAGATTTAGCAATCAAGTATTTTGAATTATTTTATAGAACTTTCTTTGGATAATGTACAAAAAGTTCATACATTGTTTTGCATAATAATGCCTAAAATATTGTGCAATTTTATGAAAACATTTATTTACATTTTAATTGTGTAATGCATTGGAGAAACACAGTTGTTTATGAAACACAGAACTGTATTTTGAATTATACTCTAAAAGCTGAAAAGCTATGATCAGTTCTAATCAGAGCAATGTGGTGAATTGTTTTGTGGATAAGAGGCATTTCAAAATCTAGAACATTGCTCAATTTTTACATCCCTGAAAATACAGAAAATATGAAAAGCTTTTCCTACAAATTGATGGCAGCTTAGCTCCATGTCTCAGATATATGTCAGAATTAATTTCAGTTAGTTCTGATAATTCAGTAATAAATATAAGTGACATCAGGCTTTAGAACAGATTGTGTTTATTCCTTCTAACATAGTACAACCTACATAGACAGTATGTTGAGCAGAAATGTATTATGGAGAAGACAATTAATGATGCTTTAATTCTTAGGGATGAAGCTCGTAAAGATTGAGCTGCTCAGAAATTCTTCAGCTCCTCTACTATTGTTGTTCTGGCACAACAAATTGCAAAAATAGAAACTATTGTAAGGAAAAACATTGTTTGGGATTATTTTATGTCTATGCCTTGTTGGAATGAAATTTTTAACCAAAGTAAAGAAAAATGAAGTATTAAAATTGAGCTGAGAAGCTCCAAGAAGGGATCTCTAAAGTAGTGGTCATTAGGGCAGTATTTTGAAATATGAGAGATTCTACCTCCATTAGAGTAAATGAAATCTCCGAAAAGTTTTAACCCTCATTTAGGATTAGAAAAATTAAGGGGAAAAAAACTTCCTCAGAAGGTCTTTAGTTTGTACCAGTAGAGCAGGGGAAGTTTTTGAATTGTCAGAGGACAAGGGAGCTGTTTCACTTAGGTTCACTATGGATGCATTTCAGCAAGTTCAAAGGCAGCTAGTTCCTGGCTGGAATGAGCAGCAGTTGTCCCATGATATCTTTGTTTATATTGATGTGACTGAAGCTGATGACTCTTACAGCGAGACTTCTGCTTTGTTTTGGAAAAATGTAATTTCATCTGCAGTAACTTCAGATTTAATACAGCAATTTTCATACACTTTTACACGTAGTCTTATGAAACTTTTGTATGTACAACATAGGTGTTGGACCAGAACATCACTGGTAGCCATCATCCCAAATTATTAAAGTAATATTTCTCATGAGCCTTGTAGGCTCTTGAGCCTGCTCATTCAGGGAAATCGGACTTCACCTCCTTGCTCAGCAAAAAGGTTTTTTGCACACTGGCATAAACTGTTTTGATCTCCAGGGATTTTTTAGCTGTTATGACCACTGAAGGGTTCCCAGAAGCCCAGCCACCAGGGAACATTCAGTTGTCAGGCTGCTCTGAGTTAACACTACTATCATTCATATGGTCCCCTGTAGAATAGATATTGTCATCATCTTATAAATCATCATGTCCTGTGCTGAACCAGTTGTCTTTCCTAGTACTCAGCTTGCATTACTCAAGAAGTTTAATTCACCCCCACTTGCAACTACCCATTACTCTGTATGAGAGTATTTGATCAATTTCACATTTATACATAATATTTAATGCTCTTCATAATTTTTATGTTTGCAACATTGCTAAAAATCTTATGTATTAATTAGAAGTAAAGGAATCTGGTCACCTACTATTGTATAGATCAGAAGTTTAAATATTGAAATAAAATTCTAGGTCTATTGCAAACAAATTCCACTGAAGACAATAGTAGTCAGGAAACTATTGAACTATTGAAAGTATAAATAATGCAAAACTATTTTAGGTCACCCTTTTGGCTGAGATGGCATAGTTGTTGTCCTATTACTCATGTTACTTTGTTTCAGTCTTGCAAGGTTACACATCTCTCCTAGTAAACAATGACAAATGCAAAACCACATTTATACAGCACCATTTCCCTAGACTCTGTCTGTCTTGTGGATGGATTCCTCCATCAACTTTTGCTTTGCTTGTTTTGGAGAGGTTTTTTTACTTCAAGGAACTTTTTTTTTATTTATTTATTGCTTTTCCCCTCCCCTGGTGGTCCTGTATGTCCACCTTTTAGAGAGCCAAATGAACAAAATGCCCGTTTAAATTCCTACAGGATTTACATTTTATGCAGAGCAGCAGAAGGAATGCTGTGCCTTTTCTGGTGCAGATAAATTTTGCACCAGAACCATATGTCTGCAAAGCGGACCTTCTCTGTCCCTCAGTGGATCCCAAGGGAAGGGAGCAAGAAATGTGGCAACTGCCTTCTTTCAGCTACAGGCAAGTATAGCAGGACATTTTTGTGACACCTACACCACTAAAGACTGCACTTCACTTCCAGTCCATTAAACCAAAGCTGCCAGGAAACTTTCAACTGAGGCACTGATACACGGTGTTGCTTCCCTTCTCACCAGTAACAACCTTCAGACATGTATATAACCTTCAGGTGTTTGCAGAAATTGCTCAATTCAGTGTTGTCTTGTAAAGGTATTTTGGAACCTTATAAAAGAAAGAAGTAAGTGAAAATGGCAGAGTCATTTACTTAGACGAGTACAGGGTTTCTCTATTGACCAAGTGTTGCTTTCGATACTAAGTGAAAATGCAACCAATGCTAAGCTTTATTTCTCCTAGATAAACCTTTAGTTGGAGAGCTGGAAGAACCTCTCTGCTTATCACTAAAACTGGGCCTTTACCAGAATGCTAAATGTAAATGCTAGACTTCACTTAAATCTGAACCCTGCAGTTTTGCCATCACTGTATTGCACCAGTGTGTACCCTCAGTCACTTGTGAGTGGTATGGTCTTGATGCAGATTTCTTAGCCTTACTCTCATCTTTACTTTGGGAAACACCAACTTTTTCCTTCTGGCTGCCATGGCTGTGTCTACTGGGGTTTACTACAGTGTAAAATTCTCTGTAGCATCTCTAAGTTAGTAAGCTTTGGTGTGATGGTTCTGCTGATAGCAGCAGAAAGCTCAGGGTGGGCTGCATGAGTGAAGAGAACAGAGGACTGAGATTGGACTGCAAAAGGCAACTCAGCTGGTATATAGTAAGTATATTGATACATAATTTTGGCAATCCACAGCAGGATATGAAGGAGAAAAAAACACAAGGTCAGGTCTAGTATGATGTATACACTGTAACTGGATAATACAGACCTACTGTCTTTTTTTATTAATATATATATTCTTGGAGCACTTCAGGACTCTTAACACTTGATCCTACTGATACCAGTACTGCATAAAGACAGCAGAAATACATAGTCCAAATTCCTGAACAGTTTACTATCCCTATAGAGCAAGTAGAGTGGGGAACAAGGAGGGTTCATGTAGAGTCAGAACAAGTGATCTTGTCTGATGTACCTTCAGTGGCTGTGCAAGGCCTTGTAGTAAGTAATATCCTAGAAAATAAGGGGAAGAATTTGAAAGAAAACTATATATTAGATTTGTTTATGTTTCTAGGGAGCTCTTCCTAAGTAAATAGATGATGGAAAGGATTTTGTCTGAAAGAGCTTATTAGAGCTCAAGTCCATGAGTCACCAAATATTGCAACTAAGGGCAAATGTTCTGTATGTAATGCCATAGAGAAGGGAATAGATGAACACAGTGCAGACTAATGTAGTAAAAATGACAGTCAAAGGAAATAACCATTGTAGCAATTTCTGATGCATCTGAGAGATAATCTGCTTTGTTAAAGCAGCTGAGAGTTTCATAATTCAGAACTAAGTGCCAAGAGGAGACACTGTGTGGATAGACAGGAAAGTTGCAGTTCATGGTGCTGGAAGGTAAAGTGAAAGATAACACCAATTAATAGTTGTGGGTTTTTTATGAGGGCCATGTTTAAGCATTTTGTTCAGTTGCTAAATTTAAAGTATAACTTAAATACAATTAATTTCACCTTTCTTCTCTTTCCCTTTACAAATAGTATGGGCTCGATATCAAGAAACCGATGGCTGGTGACATTATTTTCTTTCCCTCTATTTAGTCCATCATTCCATTCATTTTTTTTTTAGGGAATATCAGTCATAATTTAGGCTTGTGTAACTGAAAAAATTATTAGCCTACTACTGTTTAACAAGTGCCTCAGTATGAGTCAAATGTCCACATACACTTCTACTTACAATTCTATCAGGGAAATTCACTTTGGATTCTAGTCATTGAAGAGGGTACTGAAGGATGGCTTTCACAGACTATTGCTTACCTGCGTGAGCATTTGAACTTTAGGCATCGTTTGTCCTGAACGGGCACAACATATTTAGAATTAAATATGCAAGTAATGTCCTCAAGTTGTTTACAGACACATCAAAGTGTTTTCATAAAGGAGAACAGCTGAACAGATTGAAAATCCAGAGGAGTCTTGTCCTTTGCAAATGGCTGTAAACCTTATGTTACAAGATAGTACTGCTCACAGATACAAGTTTTATGTCACCATCAGAGATCTGATGCCACTGTGCAGTCCAGAGTTTGTTGCTTTGCTCAACTGAAAGACTGAGGATGTGTCATATGTTTATTTTCAGACTTCTTACTTTTCCTGTAGACTAATATGCAACATTTTCCATCAAGCAAGAAATACTGTGCATTCAGGGTAACATTCATGTGCTTCATCTTCCAATCCTTGCAAATAGGAAATAAGCATTGCTCAACTCATCAAAGGAGTCCTGATCTAGTTTTTTTAAGGAAGCCTATTTTTAGTAGTCTTTAAGGGCTTCTCCTGCTTTATTAGAGAAGTTGGCTCAGTTTGTACATGATTTCTGAAAAATAGAAAAATTCAGGTACATCATCTTTTAAAACTGGTGATTGCTGGCAAACACTTGACCATAGAGTACTTAGTGGTCATCAGATTAATGGATGGTCAATTCTGTTATTGCCTGTTTCTATTAAATGGACCAAATGAGCAATATAGTCAAACCTTAACTTTGGTTTGACCAATTTTCTTACACTGCATGTGTTGTAATAATTTCTGTCCTAAGTGCTCTTAAAATCAGGCAACTTCCCAAGTCAAAATACAGTACAATAACTCTGTAATGTAAGAGGTGGACAGGGGACTGACTAAGGACTGCAAATTCCAAATATGCTGCTTTGATACTCAAAAATATACACATTCCTGCCTTTTTCATTTTCTTTTTATTATATATAATTTCCCTGAAAGATAAGCAAGAGCTTAAAGCAGTGATTTACTGTATTATGTATTATTATTACTTCAAAACAGGATAAAAGGAATGATGTTAGAAATTATAAAATGCAGTAATCAAATATAAGACTTCATAGAATTTTATTCTCTAGAAAATGCTTCTTGCAGTTGAAATAATTATTATGGTGCTTTTACTTACTCTAAATATTTTTAATAAATAAGTAGCTGGTGCACTACATAGTATTGATATAAGAAAAAACTTGAGCGTATGAGCTGAGCTACTGATTTTCATGTGAATCAGGATATTCAAAAAACATGGCAAGTATTACAAGTATAACAATGCTACCATTTTAAAGTAACTGTATCACTTTTATTTAACTTCTGCAATTTTGAATCATTCTTACTTTCTTAGTATTTTTAACAATGCTGAGATCTTGAGGAAGAGGCATATAATATGGAAAAGCACTGTAACATAAAGTACTAACTAGCACCATGTAGTTTAAGTGGAATTTCCATAATGTTTGTATGCTGTTATGAGAGTAATTCTTTTTTCTTCAAGGTACTGCAAAATGTAAACATGCAGATAAGTATAATACTTCCTACTTTTGCAGAAATACAGAGAGCTCATTTTCATATCCTGAGATCCCATCATATTCTACAAAACCAAGAGGTTTAACCTGAATCTAGGATACCTTACCATCACAATAAGCTGTTCTGGAGATGAGGAAAATAAGAGTGCATGTACACCACAGACGTGGTTGCATTAGCTTGTCAATGATGCTATTGTGCTGCTGCATGCAGTATATTTCACATGAGACATAAAGTTACTGTTTTTAACAGCATTTGGCCCTTACAACTGTGTCACTCTGAAAAAGGAGGAGAGTTAATCACAAAATCTGGAACACTTTCACCTCAAATAAAACTCCTTTTGCCAGTCACCATTCCTCTAGCCTTTTTGAGGAGGACTGGGAAAGGATGCACTAGTATTTCTCTCCCCCAGTTAATTTTCATAAACAGCTGTTTTATGCCAGTGGGGTCTGTACTAATAAGCCGTTCTGTTTTAGCGCTCTTGCTGTAAGCAAACTTGGTAAAGTTTGTTAAGTTAAAGTTTGTAAGTTAACTTGATAAATCAACATCTGGCCCTGATTCTCCTGGCATACTGGACCAAAAGGTGTCTGCCTTTGTCTTCGTTTTCTTGTTATTGTATGTGATAATTTATTCATTTATTTGCACACAGAGAAGTCTTCTGCACATTAGCATTTCTTGTGACAGGAAGAAGACTTAAAGACTGCTGTCTGTTTCCTGGGGAGGTAGTGCATATGTTAGAGCATGTCCTAGACCTGTTCTCAGAAGGCTGGGTGAATTTCTGCAGTGCTTAGCCTTGAGCCACTTGGGCTGTCTTCTTTCTTGTTAACTGTTAATGGGAGCTGGAGAAGCAAAGGAACTTTTAGCCCCATTTTGCCTTGTCTCATGGAATGAGCAAGACTTCAAGTAACTTGCACTGAAATTCTGTTTGCCAGGATTGGAGAACAGAGGGAGAGAGAACTGCTAAGCTAGAAGGCTTAGTATGGAGGGCAGGAGAGAAGCAGGAAATGCAGCAAAATTACAAGGGACTCATTTGAGGGAATGCTGAGAGCTGTTGCAGCAAGAAGCCTTGGTAGGTGACAACTAATTGCAGAGAATTAGGTGCTTGTGAGGGAGCAGATGGATTTCTTGAACAATCTACCAGGGGAATGAAGAAATAATTAATTGTAGGCTTTCACAAAATTCATTGTGTGCCTCAGTAAGTGCACAGAGAGACAAGATTAATTTTTTTGAGAATACTATGTGAATAAAGGTTTCCAATGAGTAAATTATTTTGCAGTCTTTATGTGTGTGTTAATGGATTTTGTATTTTGGAAGCTAGATTAAGAGATTTCTTCTGTATTTTCTGGAGACCATAAGGCAGTTATAGAGGTGGGAGACAGAGAGAAAATAGATTTTTGGGAGAAATACAGAATGAGTAAAAGAAAGCTCTGTGAATGAAAATGTGGTAGACGTCAATGTGCAGTGAGAGATTGCTTTATATTGGAGTGTAAGTGGCACAAGTGCAATGACAACTAGATTGGACTGAATCAGCTGGTTAAACACAGCCTTGTATAATCAATGAGATTTTTATACCTTCTTAAAAACAACTTGTAAAAATTCATTTGTAAAAAAGTAAATACCAAGGGAGCAGAAGTTATAAATAATGTAAAGTAATTTATACCTCTGGATGTGTATAATATACACGGCTTTTTACTACCTGGCTGATTTTAGACTGCTTTACTTTTCACTGCTACAGAAAAAAAAACATTTAAATTTGTGATGCTGATAAAGATAACTGTTATTTCAAAGGGACAGGCACCTACTGGCATTGTCCTGTTGGGAACATGCATGTCCTTGTATATACATGAATGTGCATACATATAGACAGCATAAGTTAGAAAATGGGTATTTTCTCCATCCAAGTTTTGAAGAAATGGTCTTATGTATGTGTGCTATTTTAAATGGTAATAAGCAGAAATAGTGTAGGAAAAGATTGCTGAAGAGCTCATAGAACAAGAGGAAAGTACAGAAAGGTGATTAAATACTAATTTTATTATTATTTTTAGGCCCTAAAATGCTATGGAAACTTTTCTTTTTGTGTGTGTATGCTAAACACTAATCTAATCTTATTTCTTCATTAGCAATCGCTGTAACCTTGAGAAAATTTTTAAGAACAGGGTATTCTACATTTATTTACTAATATTCTGGGGTTTAAAAGTTGTTCTGATCACCCCCTTTTTTTTATGAATTAGAAATGGGGCCTCTTCAAATTTTCAACCCCTGCAGACAAAAAAAAAAAAAGGCAGAATTTTCAAATTGTGTTGCTCAGTAGTTATTTTGGTGCTTTGACAGTTTACCAGCCTGTAATTACTGACTTTTCATATTACTCTAAAATAAAATAGCTGTAGCATGTTCACTGTATTTACCAGGGATGAATCACCTGATGCCTGCCATACTTCTACAACAAAGGAGAAACTTGCTTTCAAAACTCTGCAAAACGCAGTAGTAACACCTTGGGGGTTTGTTTTATTGTTTCCAGGGTGCTGGGTGCACTGCACTGGTGGTAGCTGTGGTTGCAAGGAAGTTAGAACTTACCAAAGCTGAAAAACATGTACATAATTTCATGATGGACACCCAGCTAACTAAAAGAGTAAGTCACACTTTATATTCACAACTGAAAAGGAAATGTTTATTAATTTATTTCTGCGTTTGTTTTAAATAGGCTTCTGCTTGGTTCTCCTGATGAACTTTTCATGAGTGGGATTTTGAAAGAGTAGAAATTGAACGCCTTGAGTTTCTCTCTGAATTGAGGGCAACTTCAAATTCTCAGGAACTTTTGAGGATTTGAATATTCTATGGAGGTTCCTTGTAGCTGGAAGTTAATTGGTGTAACCAGTAGTTAAGTGCAGTGAAACTAGACTATTATTTTAAACTAAAACC
>VYXB01005021.1:64771-78661 GCA_013397135.1 Pachyramphus minor | reverse complement strand
TTTTTTGTGTCATATGAGAAGAATATAAATTTTCTTTAAGCTAAAATAGATGAAATGTCCGATACATCCAAGAATTTCAAGCTATGAGAGATTTTCTAAGAAAACAATATATTCAGGGTTTGTGAGGAAGAATTAGTACTAAGGGCCCTAAAAGATGTTTGTATATAATATTTTTAGAAGAGATTATTTTTAAAAAAATAAAAATCATTAGTATTTATAAAAATATTTTAAATGAAAGAAAATGCAGCAAACAAGGCAGTAGAAATCCTTATTTACTTAAATAAGACAGGTCAATGTTGAGAGGACAAGAAAATGAGTAGTAGCTGTACAGTCCGCTCGACTTGTTTAATCTTCATTATTCAGAAGAGCCAATGTGGAGACAAAGGTTCATATACCCAAAACAGCAACTCAGCAGAGTTTCTCCTTACCGATGGGTGCAAAGGAGTATCAGTGCCTCAGATGGAGACAACAGTTCTGCTCTAGGCAGGGTGGAGGGTGGCTACCTCGGCACAACTCCCTCGGCGCTGTGGAGAGCTGTGTCCTGTCTCTACATGCTGTGTTTCTCAGCACACTGCTCTGGTTGTGCTGACTTTCTCATTTCTGTGCTGGTTACCACTGGCAGCCTGGATCTCCTCTGAGCAGTGACAGTGGGGAAATTCTAAGGATGAGTGGGAAAGCAGTTCTGTTGGTATAAAGGGTGTCTGACATGAGGTGTTTTTCTGATCTTGTTGAGTTACACTCCTACTACAGTCAGGTACGGCCTTGATACTAGACTGCAGAACACAATTTGTCCCTTCCTAACACAGTCACTTTTCTAGTGTAATCTGGAAGCTGAGCTCAAAATGTCTTCAGGAGAAAGAAAAGGGGTTGTAGAGATTGGCCATATTTTGAGTCTGGTGTTCATTTGTGACTTTTAAAGTTTATTTTGTTTGTCTATTCTTCATATAAATCTAAATATCAGCCTAATACTTCATCCAAATGGTATTTTGGTAGCTTCAAACTCATGAAACTTGAAGCACATAGAAAGCAAACCAACTAAACAAATCTGAGAGGCACATGAGGTCACAAGTAGTTGTGCAGGTGCTAGAGAGCTTTCCTCACAGCCGGAGATAGCCATACCTTGTGGAAGGGCTGGGTAGAGACTGTGAGGAGTTCTCTAAAACATGAGTGTGCTTCCGCTAAAGAGAGGACCAAGGTTCTCCAGCACTTACAGCAACCAGGTGGGGACCTCTTGCTGGGAAGAACTATTGCATGACATTCCTGCACTGCCTTTACTTAGACACTGACTTAGCTGTGACCCTGCAGTGACTGGAATGATGTAAAGCTGGAGAGAGAAAAAATAAAGACAAGTAATAAAGACATTTTTCCTTTGCAAGTAACCTAGTCATTCTACCATAATTCAACATTTCACTGAATTATTTGTCTATTATTTTCAAGCATTATCAAAAATTTTGGAGGGCCTAAAAAAGAAATGTAGTTACTCTTACCTTTAACATTTTATGGAAAGCCACATTTAAAAAAAAATTAAATCACTTATGAAATATAACTCTGTCCACATTAATTGATAAGGCATTTTATCATCTCCTCAGAGAATGATAAAAAAGAAACAAGATAAATGTAAAAAAACCAACCAAACATACTAAAACCAAACAAACAAAAAAAACCCCTAACCTGTTTAAACAGCTATTGTATTCCCAAAAGAATTAAGAGGTACTAACCGTAGAACAAGAAAGGGAGAAATGTTATGGTCCTATTAAATACACTTATTTGCGTTACAGATAATCCCATTAGTATTTCTTTGCTGTAATTTATAGTGCCATAAACACCAAACAGCGCTAAGTCTTTGAAGAGGGAAAAATTATTCTGGGATGCAAAAAGACTTGAGCCCAATATCACATCTGTAAGTAATAAGGAAATCACTCAGCAGTCCCCTTAATCCAGTTATTGTGTGCTTCCTTGACTGCTGCATCTTCTTAATGTGCCTACTTCCCTCAGTTAAGGCAGCATGTTAAAAGCTTTGGAAAGAGGTTATACTAGAAAAGAGGAAACATAACACAGTACTACTGTTGTCAGCTTGGTGTTTTTCTTTTATTAAACAGGTGAAAAATGCAGCGGCCAATGTACTCAGGGAAACATGGTTAATTTATAAAAACACAAAGCTGGTTAAAAAGATAGACCATGCAAAAGTAAGGAAACATCAGCGCAAATTCTTGCAAGCTATTCATCAGTAAGTACTATTTTGCTTTGATTTTCCTGTCAAGGTGTTCTCTGTTAGTTTCCTTTTCCCTCATAGTCACTCCTAGTCCCCATGTCCCATCCTACCCCTCTTTTCTCTCCCCCCACCATTCCCTTCCCTTCATAGAAGATTGTTGATTTTTCTCTTAAGAATAAGAGAAAGATAAGGTTTTATTGTATTACCTGCCTACAATAAAAAAAAGGTATGCTGGCTGTTTATCTCCATATAAACTTGTTAATGTTTTTTAAGAAGTTTCCCATGCTTCTTAAATTATCTAAGACTTTTTTTGTTCTTTGCTACTAAAACTGTCCTTTGTTGTTATTCATTTGGTCACAGGTAGTAAGATGCAAGCTACAATAGACAGAAAAAAATAAAAAAATATTTTCTTTGTTGTAGGTGTTTTAATATATTAAAATCAGAATGATGTGATAGAAGAGAGCCCATTAGTATGTATGTAGTGTTTAATGAAAGGAATATTCATCCAGCATCATTGCACAGCCCAAGAGAATTTAGTTCTGTCTCTCCATCTCTCCATTATGTATTCTCAGTGCATAAGATCAAATGTTGGTGTGTCAGCTACAACCTGTGACATCTGTTCTAGAAAATGGGAGTATATGCCAACAGTCATGTGACTTTTCAGCATCCCTGGCATTATTGAAATGAGTTCTTTCCCTCTACCTGAGGGAGTGAAAACAAGCCTGAGACCTAAAACCAATAGTAGGATTAAGCTGTACCATGGTATTGCCGGACTATAAGTATTTATCTAACATTTGTAGTACATATTTGTCATAAAGCATATCAAATTCGTCAGAATTGCACAACAGTTCAATTACTCTTCCTTGAACTACATAGGAGATAAAAACAAACAAAACTGAGAAACTTTTGTCTCCAGGAACCAGGATTCATCTCAAGGAGTGATTGGGACATTCAGAACATTGTCTGTTCTGTTGTTCCCATCCAGCCTGTGACAGCCATTTGTACAGCCTATGAAATTAGTTCCCATGAAATACAGGGGAGATGTACATAAATTAAGTAAGTTTAATTTCAAACTCATGGTTTGATAACTTTTGAGTGTAGGTCTGTGTCTAAGTAAGTTTAATTTCAAGCCCATTTTTTGATAACTTTTGAGTGTAGGTCTGTGCCTAAGTCAACTAGTGAAGAGGTGGAAGCAAGCATCCATCATGAAATGAACATCTATGTGTCATCCTACAGGAAAAACAGGAAGAAAAGGCCAGGTTAACACATTTCATATTAGTACATTTAGGCTAACTCATTCTTTATTTCATAGCAATCTTTTAAAACAATGGGTAACTAAGCTTAAGGTATGAAGTATTCTATAAACCTTGATTACTGTTATGTTTAGCAAGCTTGCAGGATTAAATACCACTGTGCTATAGTGGAAATACTTCAAGAAATAAAAATGCAACAAAATTTGAGGCATTTTTATGTGGATGTAAAAGGTATATTTTCCCGTTTTGGTCATCCTGCTTAGCTTAAATGTCTGGGAGGCGTAGAGGAGAGGCAGTGGTTCTGGTAGAGAGGATGGCATCTCCTGTGCATCCTTTGCTGGACTTGAATCCTTGATTGCAAAGGTTATTCCTTAACATTCTAACTTGGCTATTTATTTTGTCTGTGCGTGTGTCTACCTGTGTGTCTGTGTGTGTATGCACACATATGTTCGGAGAGGAATCTAAAAAGCACAGAAGGCTCGATCTCCAGCTTTATGTATCATTCAAGAGCTCTACAGGATGTAAAGTGTTGTTCTGCACCTCCCTTAATTGATTAGGTGGGGTGAAGAAGGTGGCAGCAGTAGTTTTTCCTATCTGTGACAGCTAGACTTTGAACAGCTATGTTAATCACTTCCCTCTTTCCTTTAGCACTTTGGATGCTAGCACCAAAACTTTTGTATTTAAGAAAACAAACAAATGAACAAAAGATAATTTTCTCCATATGCTGAAGGATGCACCATGGATGGAAACATTGCTCTAGCAGTTTGCTTTCTTCCTGCTGTAGCTGAGTAGATGGATGCAAATTATTATTTTATCTCTTTGCATGTTTGAACATTTTGACTTACGGTTTTCTGTCTTTCTGGATTTTTAAGTTTTGTTTGGTCCCTCTCCTTCACCTTCCCAACCATTTCAAAGGAGACAGAAATAAAAGGAGTGACACTGCAGGGCTGGTTTTATAAAGGAAATCAGAGCAGATCATGGTAACAGTCTCAAAGTCATGGTCACAGCTCTAAAATGCCTTCAGATGGTCTGGGTCTTTTTTACTTCTCATGCACAGATAGATAACATGAAGGTGTAATCATCTAAATGGTAACAAATTAAAAGGCATGTTATGTAATGTATGAATAAGAAAATCTGCAGATGATAGTCAATGGGAAGGTTTGAAGATATTGCAAGTTCCTTCATCATGGATGCAAGTGAGTTAGACTCTTCAGGCAGCTATGACTGAAAGAGGTAGCACCCTCTAGGACTTTCCCCTGCTGAATCGAGCCCACTGTGCTCATTTGGTTGTTTTAGTATATTTTACACTTTGTTTTCTTTTGTTTTGTCTTTTTTTTTTTTTCCCAAACAAAATGAAAATAGAGCTCGGAAGTAAGTTTATAAGCTGTTCCTTTCTAAATTTGCAGAATTTACCACTGTCTGCATGCAAAAAATAGAGTTTTTATTTGTGAACTTCAGTGGTCTGATTGCTACCATGGAAACACGATCCAGAATCATGATCTTTTTCTGTGATAAGTGATGTTCCTAAAATCAAAATTTTCTCTTAATGAATTTAAGAATGAAAGTCTGATGGTTTTCTTTAAATCCGGCTGCTGCAGCTAAAGACTTGCCATTACCTGTAAGTTCTTACAGCCTGTGATAGGTGTTGGGTTCGTTACCATGGAGAATTATCATGTTGTTGTCAGCTTATACTTGTATTTCTACAATAACAATGGATTTCCTGGAATTTGAAAATTAAAATGTCAAGCAAATGAATCAATGAATCTTAGGAAAACCAGAAAACACATGTTCTGCAAATTACTTGAGAGATGCTCACCAAAACGCTGGGGTTGTCATTCTCCAGTCAAATCCTTATGTGCTCACCTTTGAGTAATTATTCTGTTCTGAGACTGTAATGATATAATTCCATGCCTTGGAGACTCCTCTGTAATTTTTGCTTTAGGAAAAACTCCATCTTATAGCCTCTGAAAGCACCATTCCTACAGTTTGCATTTCTGTTGTGCTCTGAAAGAAGCTTCCAGGGGAGGAAGAGCATATGACATGCAAGTAACAAGCCGTTGGAATGCCAGTTTTACATGAACAGTTAATTTCTACCTTAACAGAGTTATTTCCATTTATTTTAAAAAATATATTTTTAAATTATATTTCTCTCTCCACAACTTATTTTCTCATGGCAGTTAGTCTAGATATGAAAGGAAATGCTGGTAAACTGAAGATACAAACAGAAACTTTCTGACTTTGGAATATCTTCAGTAAGACTTTCTTTAAACTAGCTTTCAAATTAATACTATCACTGAGAAATGGGCAGAGAATGCATTGGCAACCCATCTGCTGCCAAACTTACTTCCATTTGACAGCTAACTGAATTGTTATCTTGGTTGACCTTTGACATGCTAGTAGACTGAAATGGTATCTTATCACACATTGTTTATAACATTATATGTTGTTTTTGAAAAATACTTTCCTGCTTAGAACAGCCACCAGAAAAGTCATTGAAAGTCCAAGTATTTGTCTGTTCTGAAATGTTGAACAAATGACTCTTACTTAAGGGAGAAATTGCTTATTTGTGGAAATCACATCTACAAACCACTCCTCTGGTAGTTAATTTGGAGAATATGGGCTTTGTATCAGGGAACACATGAGAAAAGTCATGTGTTGGTATCTATCAAAGAATGTTCATAACTAATAATAGTGCAGATGGGTACCCATCCAAGAAAAAAATATACCCTTGCTGCTTCTTTCATAGTTTTTCAGTGTTGTAGTTTAAAATGTGCATTGAAAAGGAATGCCTGGTGTAAATTTAAAAGGTAATTATATTTAGAGTCACAAATTATCTAAGAAAATCAAATGTATTGGCAAGTATGTTGGTTATTTAGCTGCTGGTAAGATGGAAGATCTGTTTAAAGTAAGGAGAAACTCACTTATCACTGTATTTCCATCAGGTTCAAACACCTGCTAACCCAATCCATTTCCGACAGAACAGGGCTAATACCTGTATCTAGTCATGTAGGCATGGGAAGATTCTTGATTGCTACAACAACAATGACATAAAAACAGTTGTTCTATGTTTCTTCCTATATCTACTTGTCACGATACTGAGGCTTTGGGGAATGTTTTGGCTTTCTTTCATGTAGTCTGGATAAACTGTTACCTCCTTTTTTGAATTCAACTTTGACCATGGCAGATGGTATTCTCAAGGACATCACATTTCCTTGCTCTTTCCTTATTTGCGGTGTTGAAGAAGCATGCTTCTCATTGTAGCAGGCACATGACCAATTCTGACTCTACACAAAGTAGTCAAGGCATTGTCCGTGCAATTATTTGTTCCTGTAAGTTTGTGCATGCTCTCTAGAAATACTTGTATCCCAACATACAAAAAATATCTGACTTAAAATTCCACTTTTTAGATTAAGAAGTGTAAAAATGGAACAAAGGAAACTGAATGATCAAGCCAATACTTTGGTGGACCTGGCAAAGGTTAGTAGGCAGTTACTGTTGTTTTAACATTCATCCTTTCAAAATTAAAGAGTTTGTAAGTGAAAATGTTATGCATTATATATACTAATATTGTTAACAAGGTTATTTGTAGCAAATGAAAATATGTGTGTATTTTGTGGTAGCACCTACTGAATGAAATATCTTATGTATGGTCCTGACCAAAGTTTGAATGCACTGTATTTATTTATTTTTTTGTACATTTGAAAAAGACTTCACAGTTGAGAGGCTGATCCTAAGAGCTCCTGAAGTGACTGCAGTGGCTATGCTGAACTGTGAGTGGGTTGTAGTGGTGTAGTGCTGTGTAGTACAGAGATTTGCCATCTGGTGATAGTGACTGTGAGGGACCGTGGTACACAGCCCCTGCCTAGTCTGGAAGTAGAGCTTTTCTATTCCTGTTGTCTTATGTAGCAGTGACTTTTGATAAGGTTAAGTCTGCATTTATTTAAGTTTTTATAACGAATAATAGCTGCTTACTTTACCAATACATCATAAGACTTTATTGATCTTTTTTAAGGCATTTGATTTGAGGTAAAAGAGGCTATTCAGTTTCAAGCTGCTTGTTTATTGTTGTTGGGATTTGTCATTGATATAAAATAATAACTAGACAGCTAGAGGTCTGAGCTGATAGCTTTTCAGATTTCTCATTAGACCTCAGTATTTAACAGTTACTATGATCTTAATATGAGGCTACATTAGAGGCATTAAAAGGCTCTTCCTAAGGGTTTCTTGTACCCATTTTCATTTACATCAAAATTCTTCTCAACTTAAAATGCATCAAAGCAGAGATTAAACTCTTCAGTTTTCATTACTCTCTTGCTATGCAGAACCAGCTGACACTTCAGTTTGTGAAAATATAATTCATTCTAATGCTTCTGGCAACTAATAAGGACTTTTAAGATACTATTTGTTGTAGACTATTTCTCTTGCAAGGGTTATGCTAGAGAAGGCAGAGAAGTGCGTTATCAACACTCATGTGATACTGAAGTGCTTTACACTTCAGGCAGTCAGTCATTCAATTAATTTGCCTTCCCTTTGGATGGTTTATAAACTTCAACAAGTTTGACTACTGAATTACATCCAGTTTTAATTCTAGTTTCATTAAGCTGAAGTCTCAGTCTATAAGAGGCAGAAGTTCAGTCATTATTTTTAACCAGCTGCAACTCTCTATTGAAATAACACATTTCAGATTATGTTTTTACTGACCACTGTGGCATTTTAAAGTGCATTCTATATACTTGCTGTATATAGAAAATACAGTCTTTTTTAGAGGGAAGAGAGATTGAGGGATGCAGGAAAAAAGAAGCATATCATTGAGTTCTTACTCCTTGCGCTACCTTTCAAAAACAATCCACTCAGCTACTCCTGCTGCCAATTCAAGAAAACCTGCTCAGTTTAAGGAAAGGGCAGATGAATAACATTTGTGTTCTGCTTAGAAGAATGTGTTTAAAAGCAGAGTCAAGAACAGTCAAAGAATGAAGCACAGCTTTGGAGCTATCAGTCTGCTGGTGGCTTACACAACTGACTGCTCAGAAAGCTTAGCCTGGTGCACTGCCAAGCACCTGAATTTCAAATAAGTGTTTCGTCTTTCCTTTAATTCATTTAGATTTGACATCTAAAATGCTACTCAAAATTCTGCTCAACAGTTTTAGTAGGAAGTTTATTCTACTGTAGTTTAATCTAAAAGGAAAATTATGTCACAAGACTAGATATTATTATAAAACTCATATCCTTTTTTTTGTGAAGTGCAAAGCATTTACAAAGCCTTGTAGAGTTGTGCTACTTGTTACAATACTTGTAAGGTGTCTCTGAACCTTTTTTTACATCCTTCTGCTTTCAGACACAAAACATCATGTATGACATGATTTCTGACTTAAATGAAAGAAGTGAAGATTTTGAGAAGAGAATTGTTAATCTGGAGACTAAACTGGAGACTTTAATTGGTAGCATTCAAGCTCTCCCTGGACTGATTAGCCAGACAATCAGCCAGCAACAGAGGGAATTCCTCGAGGCTCAGATACAAAATTATGATAAGCATGTTGCCTACAGTGCTGAACGGTCACGGTCTTTGTCAAGAAGAAGGAGATCATCCTCCACAGCACCACCAACTTCATCAGAGAGTAGCTAGAAGAGAATAAGTTAACTGCAAATAAAGACTTTTTGCCATCATATGGTCAATATTTTAGCTTTTATTGTAAAGCCCTATGGTTCTAGCCAGTGTTATCTGGGTTCTGATGTCAGAATCCTGGAAACCTGAATACGTTCTAGGCCAAAATGAGTGAAAACTCTTCTTTTTTCCCCCTCCTCCTCTCAGATGCACAGTGAATGCACCTATTATTGCTATATTAGATTGTTCTTCCTGTAATTTCACTAACTTTTTATTCATGCACTTCAAACAAGCTTTACTACTAAAGTACATAATATAATAAAAAGGTTAATTTCTGCACATAGTTGCTTGGTTACTTGGACTTAACAACCAAAACAAAAAGCTCACAATCAAAAGGCTTAATTATGGACTTTTAAGAAAAAAAAAAATGTGAAGCTTAATAATTATTTCTTAGTATGAAAGCTAATTGTCTAAACTTTGCTTGCAGTGGAGGGGGAAAAAATTAATATTAATCCAAAAATGTGCTGTATCTGTATAGTGATTTTAAAAGGTCACTGACAGCTTCGATTTCTGAAGTGATTAATTAAAAATATACTTTATCCTAGAAAACAAATCATGAAGTGATCTATGGGGATTTTTAATCTTAGGGCTTTTGTTTACCATGTATTGTTACGCACACACAGACATAGATTATACGTATATATTTATGTATATAAAATTATTTAAACAATGCCCGTGGCAATGATCTTTTAAACTGACTATTTGTAAAGCTACTGGCATGCAAGAAGCACAGGCAAACTTCCTGCTTATCTCTTCAGAGTCTCACAATTATGCCAGGTAAGTATGTCCAGATCAAAAGTATCACTTTCAAGCCTGAAGTCTCCTAATAATGCTCTTTGGGTTTTGAAAGTGTTAAGTTGCTACTTTCTTCACTCCCTTCTTTGTGTTTAATGTTTCTGGAGTGAATGACTGACACACAGACTTGCAGTATACACAATTGTGTGATAGCAGCACAGTGTTCTGTATACGTTACGTTTGGGTAATCCTCGTGGTTCCTGCTATGCAGTCAAGCTTAGCAAAACACTTTTAGCAATATTTCCAAAAATTCTTGTAAAAGCCAGCAGTAGACGGGAGTTATGGCACTCTGGTATCCGTAGTACTTTACTTTCATGCACAAAATATAATGTCTCCTACTTTTATTATAAAAAAATCCCAAACAAACCAAAATACAAACAAACCACAAAACATAGTGTAGGCATTTATGAAAAGGCTCTGACTGACTTTTCTCCTCATTTATAGTCCAGAGTAGCAAAACTAGGTAAGCTTAAATGCTCAGCATATGCAACTTGCATTCACAATTCCTAGTTAGGAAATTATTTGACTTTTATGAAATATTTTTTAGTACTTGCTATTTATGAAATATGCTAGTCCAGTCTGCCCCTCCCCTGATTTACAGACAAGGGTGACACTGTACCTAAACAAGTAGACTTGTCTGACTGTTTCCAAGGAATACTATGTCTGCCTAGAAGTAACTAACCTGCACGTTGAAAGAAATATAGATTGTTCTATGAAACACTGTGAGATCTGGTCAGTAAGAACAGGAAAGAAAGAGTAATGCAGGAAGTCATGGCAGAGCCTTGTTGGACAAGACAGAAGAGCTGTTCTCTCCAGCAACTGTAATTCCCCAAAACAAATACATAATCTGAAAAACAGCAGACACTTTATGTCCATTTAAATTAAAGGATCTCCTTTTTCTGGTGCTACAAATGTATAACTGATGAATGTAAGTGACATCCAGAGGCATTGCATGTGTATGAAAAGGTCAAGAATTTCTCCAACACTCTTTATGTCCTTGAGAAGGATTATGGCTTTTGCAGTATTTTCCCACTTAGAGCAGGACAGTTGCATGCCTTTGGTGTGCCTTATTTACAGACTGTGGTATTTTGTGACTGGAAATAACAAGCAGTATGCATAGTATTTGCAGTTCTGCTTTTGTTTTTATGAAGTTCATTTCCAAAAGAAAAGTTGGATATTATATAGTGCTAATACTTTTCTCGTCCAGTCCTTAACTAGATGAGATTTTGAATGGTCATGTGGCCACCTGCTTTACACTGCTGGCAGGTTTAGAAGTAGTGATTAATAATATTGGAATTTTAATAGTAAAGTTTTAGTATTCTTTTTTCTCTCTTTTTTTGTGTGTGTTTAATTTAGAATACTTTTCCTGGCATTGAATGTGAAATACACTTGCTGTAGCTTGAATACATTCCCATTTGTCCTGTCAGCTTGAACTAGCTCTGTCATTGTTTACAACATCTTTTGTAAGACCCATTTTTTTTTCTCCTCTGAATTGAACAAGATTTTTTAAGAACTTTTTAAAGAATTTTCAAAGCTCCACTTTGAAAATTCATGTCAATCTTTCAGTTTGAATTAGGTTCCAGCAATAAATATTGAGCTGGCTGTTTCTGTTGTGAAAGACCAATTGTCATCTTTGACCTCTCAATTTCTTTTACAAATTAGGACTCAGGAGCCTGAACTTACTAAATTCTTGCAACAGCTTTATACAACTATGAGATGCATCAGGACTGTCCCCATCAGTGGTGTTCTGTAACAACATGCAAAATTATTTTTGTATTTCTTTCTTTGTTTTTAAAGCAAACAACAGATGATGACACCATGGAATACTCCAGTTCCACATCTTAATTTACCTTTAAACTCACTACAAATATTTTAACTGTGTTTTCAGTACAGGTGATTCTTTTCTTGTAAATCCTTATTTTAGGAAATGCTTAAGTGGTACATGTGAATCCAGTACATGAAAAGACGGATATAAACTTCTATTCAGAAGAGCACAGAGCAATTTGGTTTGATTTTCTTACTCCTGTCACAAAATGCCTTTTCATCTTTCCTTGTTTGAGTTTTGTAGTACCACAAATTGTATTGCTGATTTTTTATTTCCAAAACCTACTCCTTTACTATTGTCAGCATATGAGCTCACCAAAAGGAAAGCATAGCATTATGACAGATCTTAGAAACTGCTGTATAGTTAAATATAGATTTTTCTCTGAAAGATGGTTTATAAATGACAAGGACTCTTTTTCAAAGCATATGGCATATTTACCATGTTACAGTTGTAAAGCTTCATGCACCTCTTGCCTTACTTTCACTAATAGGAAAATTCAGCTTTCAGTTGCTATTAAACTCCTCCTTTTCACTGTGTTCCAGACACTGATTCCATTTAACAGTTTAAATTTAATTTAAATTTCTTTGGAGTCTGTTTGAGATTGAGCAAAGATACTGTGCTTGAAGGACTGAAATGCAAGATCACAAATAGGCCTATTCACTATGCTTAAAACTCAATGCATTGATTTAAACAGTACGTTTTAGTTATATGTAGGTTTTTTGCAGGATCAGTAACATTCATATGTATTATGCTTGCAAATGCTCTGCAGTTCTTAATTTTGCGAATTATTAGCTATTGTAAGCCTGCAGATCTTTCCAGATAGACTTGTGCAACTCAGCCTTTCTTTTCTTCCTGATGCTCCATAAGGATGGATCTGATATGGAGAGAGATTCACTATCTAAAAGTTAAGCATCCAGGTTAGGAGCTCTAAATGCCTTCTGGAAGTCCATACCTCTCCTTGTAAGCTGTTTAAAAACCATGGCTACCCAGACTGGGTCTGAATCACTGTCATCAGCAGAGGTCAAAAATAGGTCAAAACCAGGCATGTTGTTTTACAGATTGTAAAACTCTTTCCATGTCAGATCATATATGAACTTTCAAATTGATATGCCACACACTAAAAGCCTGTCATATCATAAGAGAATTAACTATTTAAATGTGTCAAAAATTCAGAATAAAACTTATTACCCATATCAATACTAGAAATGAAAATTGTCTGAAAACTCTCTTCCCCTAGCTAAAGTTATGAAAAAAATTAATAAATTTTGTGAACGTAAGGAAGATTTTTCTGATTGGTAAGTTATTCTCTTTGTCTGCCAAACTTCTTGTTGTTCATACCCCTTTTTTTAATTATTGTTATTATTAAAGTCCATGAAGTCTTTCTGCCTTTTTAATCCACATTCAAAATAATTATTAAGAGGTGAGAAGAAACAAAAGAAAATGGATAAGGTAGGCAAGAGCTAACAGGGCTGTGCGTCATTTTCAGAAACCCACCTCTGCATCAGCATATCTAACTACTTGGGTAGAAACAGACACAAATTTTAGCCAACACTTCTGGCTACCTAGATATGAGCCAGTTATAGTCTGGGAAGAGCCGTGCCATATCAGTACAGTCCTGAGGTGGGGCTTATACACATGCTGAGCCAACCATTTATTTATGTGTAAATTTATGTATGAGGAACTTTATATATGCATGATAAAATTAACCTGCTGTCGTGGGTTTTACTAGGGATATCAACCCCTTTTCTCAAACTCCCCCCTTTCACACAATTTCTGTCAGTTGAGAGAGGTTTCATACAGACAAAACAGAGGCTCAACATAAGGGGTATACTACTAAGATTTATTACTAGCAAGATAGAAACTAAGAAATAACATATACTACAATAGTACTACTTAAACTAGCTTATCTTATGGAAATAACATATATTATAACACTAATTAAACTAGTTTATCTTATGAATAAAAAGAATATCAGGTTGCTATATACAAGTTTGGTAGCTCGTCTCAGGAGTTTCAGTCTTTATTGCCTTGGGAAAACAAGGTAAGGGGGAGAAAGTCTCTCTCTTCCGTGGAGTTGGATATTTGGCCGGGTGCCAGATCTAACAAAAGCATCTCTCTTAGCTTTTTCCAGTCCAAGAGAAAG